>JAPZIH010000011.1:2477146-2607732 GCA_027410445.1 Discoglossus pictus | reverse complement strand
CAGCTCTGAGACCTCTCTATAATCTATATACCAGCTCTGAGACCTCTCTATAATCTATATACTATCTCTGAGACCTCTCTATAATCTATATACTAGCTCTGAGACCTCTCTATAATCTATATACTAGCTCTGAGTCCTCTCTATAATCTATATACCAGCTCTGAGACCTCTCTATAATCTATATACCAGCTCTGAGACCTCTCTATAATCTATATACCAGCTCTGAGTCCTCTCTATAATCTATATACTAGCTCTGAGACCTCTCTATAATCTATATACTAGCTCTGAGTCCTCTCTATAATCTATATACCAGCTCTGAGACCTCTCTATAATCTATATACCAGCTCTGAGACCTCTCTATAATCTATATACTAGCTCTGAGACCTCTCTATAATCTATATACTAGCTCTGAGTCCTCTCTATAATCTATATACTAGCTCTGAGTCCTCTCTATAATCTATATACTAGCTCTGAGTCCTCTCTATAATCTATATACCAGCTCTGAGACCTCTCTATAATCTATATACCAGCTCTGAGACCTCTCTATAATCTATATACTATCTCTGAGACCTCTCTATAATCTATATACTAGCTCTGAGTCCTCTCTATAATCTATATACTATCTCTGAGACCTCTCTATAATCTATATACTAGCTCTGAGTCCTCTCTATAATCTATATACCAGCTCTGAGACCTCTCTATAATCTATATACTAGCTCTGAGTCCTCTCTATAATCTATATACTAGCTCTGAGACCTCTCTATAATCTATATACCAGCTCTGAGACCTCTCTATAATCTATATACTAGCTCTGAGTTCTCTCTATAATCTATATACTAGCTCTGAGACCTCTCTATAATCTATATACCAGCTCTGAGTCCTCTATATAATCTATATACTAGCTCTGAGTCCTCTCTATAATCTATATACCAGCTCTGAGACCTCTCTATAATCTATATACCAGCTCTGAGTCCTATCTATAATCTATATACTAGCTCTGAGTCCTCTCTATAATCTATATACTTGCTCTGAGACCTCTCTATAATCTATATACCAGCTCTGAGTCCTCTCTATAATCTATATACCAGCTCTGAGACCTCTCTATAATCTATATACCAGCTCTGAGTCCTGTCTATAATCTATATACCAGCTCTGAGTCCTCTCTATAATCTATATACTAGCTCTGAGTCCTCTCTATAATCTTTATACTAGCTCTGAGTCCTGTCTATAATCTATATACTAGCTCTGAGTCCTCTCTATAATCTATATACTAGCTCTGGGACCTCTCTATAATCTATATACCAGCTCTGAGTCCTCTCTATAATCTATATACTAGCTCTGGGACCTCTCTATAATCTATATACCAGCTCTGAGTCCTCTCTATAATCTATATACCAGCTCTGAGACCTCTCTATAATCTATATACTAGCTCTGAGACATTTCTATAATCTATATACCAGCTCTGAGTCCTCTCTATAATCTATATACTAGCTCTGAGTCCTGTCTATAATCTATATACTAGCTCTGAGTCCTCTCTATAATCTATATACCAGCACTGGGACCTCTCTATAATCTATATACCAGCTCTGAGTCCTCTCTATAATCTATATACCAGCTCTGAGTCCTCTCTATAATCTATATACTAGCTCTGAGTCCTATCTATAATCTATATACTAGCTCTGAGACATCTCTATAATCTATATACCAGCTCTGAGTCCTCTCTATAATCTATATACCAGCTCTGAGTCCTCTCTATAATCTATATACCAGCTCTGAGTCCTCTCTATAATCTATATACCAGCTCTGAGACCTCTCTATAATCTATATACTAGCTCTGAGACCTCTCTATAATCTATATACCAGCTCTGAGTCCTCTCTATAATCTATATACCAGCTCTGAGTCCTCTCTATAATCTATATACCAGCTCTGAGACCTCTCTATAATCTATATACTAGCTCTGAGTCCTCTCTATAATCTATATACCAGCTCTGAGACCTCTCTATAATCTATATACTAGCACTGGGACCTCTCTATAATCTATATACCAGCTCTGAGACCTCTCTATAATCTATATACTAGCTCTTAGACCTCTCTATAATCTATATACTAGCTCTTAGACCTCTCTATAATCTATATACTAGCTCTGAGTCCTCTCTATAATCTATATACTAGCTCTGAGTCCTCTCTATAATCTATATACCAGCTCTGAGACCTCTCTATAATCTATATACTAGCACTGGGACCTCTCTATAATCTATATACCAGCTCTGAGTCCTCTCTATAATCTATATACTAGCTCTGAGACCTCTCTATAATCTATATACCAGCTCTGAGACTCTCTATAATCTATATACTAGCTCTGAGACCTCTCTATAATCTATATACTAGCTCTGAGTCCTCTCTATAATCTATATACCAGCTCTGAGTCCTCTCTATAATCTATATACCAGCTCTGAGACTCTCTATAATCTATATACTAGCTCTGAGTCCTCTCTATAATCTATATACCAGCTCTGAGTCCTCTCTATAATCTATATACCAGCTCTGAGACCTCTCTATAATCTATATACCAGCTCTGAGACCTCTCTATAATCTATATACCAGCTCTGAGACCTCTCTATAATCTATATACCAGCTCTGAGACTCTCTATAATCTATATACTAGCTCTGAGACCTCTCTATAATCTATATACCAGCTCTGAGACTCTCTATAATCTATATACTAGCTCTGAGACCTCTCTATAATCTATATACCAGCTCTGAGTCCTCTCTATAATCTATATACCAGCTCTGAGTCCTATCTATAATCTATATACCAGCTCTGAGTCCTGTCTATAATCTATATACTAGCTCTGAGACCTCTCTATAATCTATATACCAGCTCTGAGTCCTCTCTATAATCTATATACCAGCTCTGAGTCCTCTGTATAATCTATATACCAGCTCTGAGTCCTCTCTATAATCTATATACTAGCTCTGAGTTCTCTCTATAATCTATATACTAGCTCTGAGACCTCTCTATAATCTATATACCAGCTCTGAGTTCTCTCTATAATCTATATACCAGCTCTGAGTCCTCTCTATAATCTATATACTAGCTCTGAGTTCTCTCTATAATCTATATACTATCTCTGAGACCTCTCTATAATCTATATACTAGCTCTGAGTTCTCTCTATAATCTATATACTAGCTCTGAGTCCTCTCTATAATCTATATACCAGCTCTGAGTCCTCTCTATAATCTATATACCAGCTCTGAGACCTCTCTATAATCTATATACCAGCTCTGAGACCTCTCTATAATCTATATACTAGCTCTGAGACCTCTCTATAATCTATATACTAGGTCTGAGACCTCTCTATAATCTATATACCAGCTCTGAGACCTCTCTATAATCTATATACCAGCTCTGAGTCCTCTCTATAATCTATATACCAGCTCTGAGACCTCTCTATAATCTATATACCAGCTCTGAGTTCTCTCTATAATCTATATACTATCTCTGAGACCTCTCTATAATCTATATACTAGCTCTGAGTCCTCTCTATAATCTATATACTAGCTCTGAGACCTCTCTATAATCTATATACTAGCTCTGAGTCCTCTCTATAATCTATATACTAGCTCTGAGTCGTCTCTATAATCTATATACTAGCTCTGAGTCCTCTCTATAATCTATATACCAGCTCTGAGACCTCTCTATAATCTATATACTAGCTCTGAGTCCTCTCTATAATCTATATACTAGCTCTAGGACCTCTCTATAATCTATATACCAGCTCTGAGACCTCTCTATAATCTATATACTAGCTCTGAGTCCTCTCTATAATCTATATACTAGCTCTGAGACCTCTCTATAATCTATATACTAGCTCTGAGACCTCTATATAATCTATATACTAGCTCTGAGTCCTCTCTATAATCTATATACTAGCTCTGAGACCTCTCTATAATCTATATACCAGCTCTGAGACCTCTCTATAATCTATATACTAGCTCTGAGACCTCTCTATAATCTATATACTAGCTCTGAGTTCTCTCTATAATCTATATACCAGCTCTGAGTCCTCTCTATAATCTATATACTAGCTCTGAGACCTCTCTATAATCTATATACCAGCTCTGAGTCCTCTCTATAATCTATATACTAGCTCTGAGTCCTCTCTATAATCTATATACCAGCTCTGAGTCCTATCTATAATCTATATACTAGCTCTGAGACCTCTCTATAATCTATATACCAGCTCTGAGTCCTCTCTATAATCTATATACTAGCTCTGAGTCCTATCTATAATCTATATACTAGCTCTGAGACCTCTCTATAATCTATATACCAGCTCTGAGACCTCTCTATAATCTATATACTAGCTCTGAGACCTCTCTATAATCTATATACTAGCTCTGAGTTCTCTCTATAATCTATATACTAGCTCTGAGTCCTCTCTATAATCTATATACCAGCTCTGAGTCCTCTCTATAATCTATATACCAGCTCTGAGTCCTCTCTATAATCTATATACCAGCTCTGAGTCCTCTCTATAATCTATATACCAGCTCTGAGACCTCTCTATAATCTATATACCAGCTCTGAGACCTCTCTATAATCTATATACTATCTCTGAGACCTCTCTATAATCTATATACTAGCTCTGAGTCCTCTCTATAATCTATATACTATCTCTGAGACCTCTCTATAATCTATATACTAGCTCTGAGTCCTCTCTATAATCTATATACCAGCTCTGAGACCTCTCTATAATCTATATACCAGCTCTGAGACCTCTCTATAATCTATACACCAGCTCTGAGACCTCTCTATAATCTATATACTAGCTCTGAGTCCTCTCTATAATCTATATACCAGCTCTGAGACCTCTCTATAATCTATATACCAGCTCTGAGACCTCTCTATAATCTATATACTAGCTCTGAGTCCTCTCTATGATCTATATACTAGCTCTGAGACCTCTCTATAATCTATATACCAGCTCTGAGTCCTCTATATAATCTATATACTAGCTCTGAGTCCTCTCTATAATCTATATACCAGCTCTGAGACCTCTCTATAATCTATATACCAGCTCTGAGTCCTATCTATAATCTATATACTAGCTCTGAGTCCTCTCTATAATCTATATACTTGCTCTGAGACCT
The DNA here is from genome assembly GCA_027410445.1 of Discoglossus pictus. NCBI lineage: Eukaryota > Metazoa > Chordata > Amphibia > Anura > Alytidae > Discoglossus > Discoglossus pictus. The sequence goes on along the minus strand of JAPZIH010000011.1, from coordinate 2,602,576 downwards.
CTCTATAATCTATATACCAGCTCTGAGTCCTCTCTATAATCTATATACCAGCTCTGAGACCTCTCTATAATCTATATACCAGCTCTGAGTCCTGTCTATAATCTATATACCAGCTCTGAGTCCTCTCTATAATCTATATACTAGCTCTGAGTCCTCTCTATAATCTTTATACTAGCTCTGAGTCCTGTCTATAATCTATATACTAGATCTGAGTCCTCTCTATAATCTATATACTAGCTCTGAGTCCTCTCTATAATCTATATACTAGCTCTGAGTCCTCTCTATAATCTATATACCAGCTCTGAGTCCTCTCTATAATCTATATACTAGCTCTTAATCCTCTCTATAATCTATATACTAGCTCTGGGACCTCTCTATAATCTATATACCAGCTCTGAGTCCTCTCTATAATCTATATACTAGCTCTGGGACCTCTCTATAATCTATATACCAGCTCTGAGTCCTCTCTATAATCTATATACCAGCTCTGAGACCTCTCTATAATCTATATACTAGCTCTGAGACATTTCTATAATCTATATACCAGCTCTGAGTCCTCTCTATAATCTATATACTAGCTCTGAGTCCTGTCTATAATCTATATACTAGCTCTGAGTCCTCTCTATAATCTATATACTAGCTCTGAGTCCTCTCTATAATCTATATACCAGCTCTGAGTCCTCTCTATAATCTATATACTAGCTCTGAGACCTCTCTATAATCTATATACTAGCTCTGAGTCCTATCTATAATCTATATACCAGCTCTGAGTCCTCTCTATAATCTATATACCAGCTCTGAGACCTCTCTATAATCTATATACTAGCTCTGAGTCCTCTCTATAATCTATATACCAGCTCTTAGACCTCTATATAATCTATATACCAGCTCTGAGTCCTCTCTATAATCTATATACCAGCTCTGAGTCCTCTCTATAATCTATATACCAGCTCTGAGTCCTCTCTATAATCTATATACCAGCTCTGAGTCCTCTCTATAATCTATATACTAGCTCTGAGTCCTATCTATAATCTATATACTAGCTCTGAGACATCTCTATAATCTATATACCAGCTCTGAGTCCTCTCTATAATCTATATACCAGCTCTGAGTCCTCTCTATAATCTATATACCAGCTCTGAGTCCTCTCTATAATCTATATACCAGCTCTGAGACCTCTCTATAATCTATATACTAGCTCTGAGACCTCTCTATAATCTATATACCAGCTCTGAGTCCTCTCTATAATCTATATACCAGCTCTGAGTCCTCTCTATAATCTATATACCAGCTCTGAGACCTCTCTATAATCTATATACTAGCTCTGAGTCCTCTCTATAATCTATATACCAGCTCTGAGACCTCTCTATAATCTATATACTAGCACTGGGACCTCTCTATAATCTATATACCAGCTCTGAGACCTCTCTATAATCTATATACTAGCTCTGAGTCCTCTCTATAATCTATATACCAGCTCTGAGTCCTCTCTATAATCTATATACCAGCTCTGAGACCTCTCTATAATCTATATACTAGCTCTGAGTCCTCTCTATAATCTATATACCAGCTCTGAGACCTCTCTATAATCTATATACTAGCACTGGGACCTCTCTATAATCTATATACCAGCTCTGAGTCCTCTCTATAATCTATATACCAGCTCTGAGACCTCTCTATAATCTATATACTAGATCTGAGTCCTCTCTATAATCTATATACTAGCTCTGAGTCCTCTCTATAATCTATATCACAGCTCTGATACATCTCTATAATCTATATACTAGATCTGAGTCCTCTCTATAATCTATATACCAGCTCTGAGTCCTCTCTATAATCTATATACTAGCTCTGAGTCCTCTCTATAATCTATATACCAGCTCTGAGTTCTCTCTATAATCTATATACCAGCTCTGAGACCTCTCTATAATCTATATACCAGCTCTGAGTTCTCTCTATAATCTGTATACTAGCTCTGAGACCTCTCTATAATCTATATACTAGCTCTGAGACCTCTCTATAATCTATATACCAGCTCTGAGTCCTATCTATAATCTATATACTAGCTCTGAGTCCTCTCTATAATCTATATACTAGCTCTGAGACCTCTCTATAATCTATATACCAGCTCTGATACATCTCTATAATCTATATACCAGCTCTGAGTCCTCTCTATAATCTATATACTAGCTCTGAGTCCTCTCTATAATCTATATACTAGCTCTGAGACCTCTCTATAATCTATATACTAGCTCTGAGTCCTCTCTATAATCTATATACCAGCTCTGAGTCCTCTCTATAATCTATATACCAGCTCTGAGACCTCTCTATAATCTATATACTAGCTCTGAGTCCTCTCTATAATCTATATACCAGCTCTGAGACTCTCTATAATCTATATACTAGCTCTGAGACCTCTCTATAATCTATATACCAGCTCTGAGTCCTCTCTATAATCTATATACTAGCTCTGAGACCTCTCTATAATCTATATACCAGCTCTGAGACCTCTCTATAATCTATATACCAGCTCTGAGTCCTCTCTATAATCTATATACCAGCTCTGGGACCTCTCTATAATCTATATACTAGCTCTGAGACCTCTCTATAATCTATATACCAGCTCTGAGTCCTCTCTATAATCTATATACCAGCTCTGAGTCATCTCTATAATCTATATACCAGCTCTGAGTCCTCTCTATAATCTATATTCCAGCTCTGAGACCTCTCTATAATCTATATACCATCTCAGGGACCTCTCTATAATCTATATACTAGCTCTGAGTCCTCTCTATAATCTATATACTAGCTCTGAGTCCTCTCTATAATCTATATACCAGCTCTGAGACCTCTCTATAATCTATATACTAGCTCTGAGACCTCTCTATAATCTATATACTAGCTCTGAGTTCTCTCTATAATCTATATACCAGCTCTGAGTCCTCTCTATAATCTATATACTAGCTCTGAGACCTCTCTATAATCTATATACTAGCTCTGAGTCCTCTCTATAATCTATATACTAGCTCTGAGACCTCTCTATAATCTATATACCAGCTCTGAGACCTCTCTATAATCTATATACTAGCTCTGAGACCTCTCTATAATCTATATACTATCTCTGAGTCCTCTCTATAATCTATATACTAGCTCTGAGACCTCTCTATAATCTATATACCAGCTCTGAGACCTCTCTATAATCTATATACTAGCTCTGAGACCTCTCTATAATCTATATACTAGCTCTGAGACCTCTCTATAATCTATATACCAGCTCTGAGACCTCTCTATAATCTATATACCAGCTCTGAGTCCTGTCTATAATCTATATACCAGCTCTGAGTTCTCTCTATAATCTATATACTAGCTCTGAGTCCTCTCTATAATCTATATACCAGCTCTGAGTCCTCTCTATAATCTATATACTAGATCTGAGTCCTCTCTATAATCTATATACCAGCTCTGAGTCCTCTCTATAATCTATATACCAGCTCTGAGTCTTCTCTATAATCTATATACTAGCTCTGAGTCCTCTCTATAATCTATATACCAGTTCTGAGTCCTCTCTATAATCTATATACCAGCTCTGAGTCTTCTCTATAATCTATATACTAGCTCTGAGACCTCTCTATAATCTATATACCAGCTCTGGGACCTCTCTATAATCTATATACTAGCTCTGGGACCTCTCTATAATCTATATACTAGCTCTGAGTCCTCTCTATAATCTATATACTAGCTCAGAGACCTGTCTATAATCTATATACTAGCTCTGAGACCTCTCTATAATCTATATACCAGCTCTGAGTCCTCTCTATAATCTATATACTAGATCTGAGACCTCTCTATAATCTATATACTAGATCTGAGTCCTCTCTATAATCTATATGCTAGCTCTGAGTCCTCTCTATAATCTATATACTAGCTCTGAGTCCTCTCTATAATCTATATACCAGCTCTGAGACCTCTCTATAATCTATATACCAGCTCTGAGTCCTCTCTATAATCTATATACTAGCTCTGAGTCCTCTCTATAATCTATATACTATCTCTGAGACCTCTCTATAATCTATATACCAGCTCTGAGTCCTCTCTATAATCTATATACTAGCTCTGAGTCCTCTCTATAATCTATATACCAGCTCTGAGACCTCTCTATAATCTATATACTAGCTCTGAGTCCTCTCTATAATCTATATACTAGCTCTGAGACCTCTCTATAATCTATATACCAGCTCTGAGACCTCTCTATAATCTATATACTAGCTCTGAGTCCTCTCTATAATCTATATACTAGCTCTGAGACCTCTCTATAATCTATATACCAGCTCTGAGTCCTCTATATAATCTATATACTAGCTCTGAGTCCTCTCTATAATCTATATACCAGCTCTGAGACCTCTCTATAATCTATATACCAGCTCTGAGTCCTATCTATAATCTATATACTAGCTCTGAGTCCTCTCTATAATCTATATACTAGCTCTGGGACCTCTCTATAATCTATATACTAGCTCTGAGTCCTCTCTATAATCTATATACTAGCTCTGAGTCCTCTCTATAATCTATATACCAGCTCTGAGACCTCTCTATAATCTATATACCAGCTCTGAGTCCTATCTATAATCTATATACTAGCTCTGAGTCCTCTCTATAATCTATATACTAGCTCTGGGACCTCTCTATAATCTATATACTAGCTCTGAGTCCTATCTATAATCTATATACTAGCTCTGAGACCTCTCTATAATCTATATACCAGCTCTGAGTCCTCTCTATAATCTATATACCAGCTCTGAGTCCTCTCTAAAATCTATATACCAGCTCTGAGTCCTCTCTAAAATCTATATACCAGCTCTGAGTCCTCTCTATAATGTATATACCAGCTCTGCGTCCTCTCTATAATGTATATACCAGCTCTGAGTCCTCTCTATAATCTATATACTAGCTCTGGGACCTCTCTATAATCTATATACTAGCTCTGAGACCTCTCTATAATCTATATACTAGCTCTGAGACCTCTCTATAATCTATATACTAGCTCTGAGACCTCTCTATAATCTATATACTAGCTCTGAGACCTCTCTATAATCTATATACTAGCTCTGAGACCTCTCTATAATCTATATACTAGCTCTGAGACCTCTCTATAATCTATATACTAGCTCTGAGACCTCTCTATAATCTATATACTAGCTCTGAGACCTCTCTATAATCTATATACTAGCTCTGAGACCTCTCTATAATCTATATACTAGCTCTGAGACCTCTCTATAATCTATATACCAGCTCTGAGTCCTCTCTATAATCTATATACCAGCTCTGAGACCTCTCTATAATCTATATACTAGCTCTGAGTCCTCTCTATAATCTATATACTAGCTCTGAGACCTCTCTTATAATCTATATACTAGCTCTGAGACCTCTCTATAATCTATATACTAGCTCTGGGACCTCTCTATAATCTATATACTAGCTCTGAGTCCTCTCTATAATCTATATACTAGCTCTGAGACCTCTCTATAATCTATATACCAGCTCTGAAACCTCTCTATAATCTATATACTAGCTCTGAGTCCTCTCTATAATCTATATACCAGCTCTGAGAGCTCTCTATAATCTATATACCAGCTCTGAGACATCTCTATAATCTATATACTAGCTCTGAGTCCTCTCTATAATCTATATACTAGCTCTGAGACCTCTCTATAATCTATATACTAGCTCTGAGACCTCTCTATAATCTATATACTAGCTCTGAGACCTCTCTATAATCTATATACTAGCTCTGAGACCTCTCTATAATCTATATACCAGCTCTGAGTCCTTTCTATAATCTATATACCAGCTCTGAGTCCTCTCTATAATCTATATACCAGCTCTGAGTCCTCTCTATAATCTATATACCAGCTCTGAGACCTCTCTATAATCTATATACCAGCTCTGAGAACTCTCTATAATCTATATACTAGCTCTGATTCCTCTCTATAATCTATATACCAGCTCTGAGTCCTCTCTATAATCTATATACTAGCTCTGAGTCCTCTCTATAATCTATATACCAGCTCTGAGTCCTCTCTATAATCTATATACTAGCTCTGCGTCCTCTCTATAATCTATATACCAGCTCTGAGTCCTCTCTATAATCTATATACTAGCTCTGAGTCCTCTCTATAATCTATATACAAGGTCTGAGTTCTCTCTATAATCTATATACCAGCTCTGAGACCTCTCTATAATCTATATACTATCTCTGAGACCTCTCTATAATCTATATACTAGCTCTGAGTCCTCTCTATAATCTATATACTAGCTCTGAGACCTCTCTATAATCTATATACTAGCTCTGAGTCCTCTCTATAATCTATATACCAGCTCTGAGACCTCTCTATAATCTATATACTAGCTCTGAGTCCTCTCTATAATCTATATACTAGCTCTGAGACCTCTCTATAATCTATATACCAGCTCTGAGACCTCTCTATAATCTATATACTAGCTCTGAGTCCTCTCTATAATCTATATACCAGCTCTGAGACCTCTCTATAATCTATATACTAGCTCTGAGTCCTCTCTATAATCTATATACTAGCTCTGAGACCTCTCTATAATCTATATACCAGCTCTGAGTCCTCTATATAATCTATATACTAGCTCTGAGTCCTCTCTATAATCTATATACCAGCTCTGAGACCTCTCTATAATCTATATACCAGCTCTGAGTCCTATCTATAATCTATATACTAGCTCTGGGACCTCTCTATAATCTATATACTAGCTCTGAGTCCTCTCTATAATCTATATACTAGCTCTGGGACCTCTCTATAATCTATATACTAGCTCTGAGTCCTCTCTATAATCTATATACTAGCTCTGAGTCCTCTCTATAATCTATATACCAGCTCTGAGACCTCTCTATAATCTATATACCAGCTCTGAGTCCTATCTATAATCTATATACTAGCTCTGAGTCCTCTCTATAATCTATATACTAGCTCTGGGACCTCTCTATAATCTATATACTAGCTCTGAGTCCTATCTATAATCTATATACTAGCTCTGAGACCTCTCTATAATCTATATACCAGCTCTGAGTCCTCTCTATAATCTATATACTAGCTCTGAGACCTCTCTATAATCTATATACCAGCTCTGCGTCCTCTCTATAATCTATATACCAGCTCTGAGTCCTCTCTAAAATCTATATACCAGCTCTGAGTCCTCTCTATAATGTATATACCAGCTCTGCGTCCTCTCTATAATGTATATACCAGCTCTGAGTCCTCTCTATAATCTATATACTAGCTCTGGGACCTCTCTATAATCTATATACCAGCTCTGAGACCTCTCTATAATCTATATACCAGCTCTGAGACCTCTCTATAATCTATATACTAGCTCTGAGTCCTCTCTATAATCTATGTACCAGCTCTGAGTCCTCTCTATAATCCCTATACTAGCTCTGAGTCCTCTCTATAATCTATATACTAGATCTGAGTCCTCTCTATAATCTATATACTAGCTCTGAGTCCTCTCTATAATCTATATACCAGCTCTGAGACCTCTCTATAATCTATATACTAGCTCTGAGACCTCTCTATAATCTATATACTAGCTCTGAGACCTCTCTATAATCTATATACTAGCTCTGAGACCTCTCTATAATCTATATACTAGCTCTGAGACCTCTCTATAATCTATATACTAGCTCTGAGACCTCTCTATAATCTATATACTAGCTCTGAGACCTCTCTATAATCTATATACTAGCTCTGAGACCTCTCTATAATCTATATACTAGCTCTGAGACCTCTCTATAATCTATATACTAGCTCTGAGACCTCTCTATAATCTATATACTAGCTCTGAGACCTCTCTATAATCTATATACTAGCTCTGAGACCTCTCTATAATCTATATACCAGCTCTGAGTCCTCTCTATAACCTATATACTAGCTCTGAGTCCTCTCTATAATCTATATACTAGCTCTGAGTCCTATCTATAATCTATATACCAGCTCTGAGACTTCTCTATAATCTATATACCAGCTCTGAGTCCTCTCTATAATCTATATACTAGCTCTGAGACCTCTCTATAATCTATATACCAGCTCTGAGTCCTCTCTATAATCTATATACCAGCTCTGAGTCCTCTCTATAATCTATATACCAGCTCTGAGACCTCTCTATAATCTATATACTAGCTCTGAGTCCTCTCTATAATCTATATACCAGCTCTGAGACCTCTCTATAATCTATATACCAGCTATCAGACCTCTCTATAATCTATATACTAGCTCTGAGACCTCTCTTATAATCTATATACCAGCTATCAGACCTCTCTATAATCTATATACTAGCTCTGAGACCTCTCTATAATCTATATACTAGCTCTGAGACCTCTCTATAATCTATATACCAGCTCTGAGACCTCTCTATAATCTATATACTAGCTCTGAGACCTCTCTATAATCTATATACTAGCTCTGAGTCCTCTCTATAATCTATATACTAGCTCTGAGTCCTCTCTATAATCTATATACTAGCTCTGAGACCTCTCTATAATCTATATACTAGCTCTGAGACCTCTCTATAATCTATATACCAGCTCTGAGACCTCTCTATAATCTATATACTAGATCTGAGTCCTCTCTATAATCTATATACCAGCTCTGAGACCTCTCTATAATCTATATACTAGCTCTGAGACCTCTCTATAATCTATATACTAGCTCTGAGTCCTCTCTATAATCTATATACTAGCTCTGAGTCCTCTCTATAATCTATATACTAGCTCTGAGACCTCTCTATAATCTATATACCAGCTCTGAGACCTCTCTATAATCTATATACTAGCTATGAGTCCTCTCTATAATCTATATACTAGCTCTGAGACATCTCTATAATCTATATTCAAGCTCTGAGTCCTATCTATAATCTATATACTAGCTCTGAAACCTCTCTATAATCTATATACTAGCTCTGAGACCTCTCTATAATCTATATACTAGCTCTGAGACCTCTCTATAATCTATATACCAGCTCTGAGTCCTTTCTATAATCTATATACCAGCTCTGAGTCCTCTCTATAATCTATATACCAGCTCTGAGTCCTCTCTATAATCTATATACCAGCTCTGAGACCTCTCTATAATCTATATACCAGCTCTGAGAACTCTCTATAATCTATATACTAGCTCTGATTCCTCTCTATAATCTATATACTAGCTCTGAGTCCTCTCTATAATCTATATACTAGCTCTGAGACTCTCTATAACCTATATACTAGCTCTGAAACCTCTCTATAATCTATATACTAGCTCTGAGACCTCTCTATAATCTATATACTAGCTCTGATTCCTCTCTATAATCTATATACCAGCTCTGAGTCCTTTCTATAATCTATATACCAGCTCTGAGTCCTCTATATAATCTATATACTAGCTCTGAGACCTCTCTATAATCTATATACCAGCTCTGAGACCTCTCTATAATCTATATACCAGCTCTGAGTCCTCTCTATAATCTATATACCAGCTCTGAGTCCTCTCTATAATCTATATACCAGCTCTGAGACTCTCTATAATCTATATACCAGCTCTGAGTCCTCTATATAATCTATATACTAGCTCTGAGTCCTCTCTATAATCTATATACCAGCCCTGAGTCCTCTCTATAATCTATATACCAGCTCTGAGACCTCTCTATAATCTATATACTAGCTCTGAGACCTCTCTATAATCTATATACTAGCTCTGAGACTCTCTATAATCTATATACCAGCTCTGAGACTCTCTATAATCTATATACTAGCTCTGAGACTCTCTATGATCTATATACCAGCTCTGAGACTCTCTATAATCTATATACTAGCTCTTAGACCTCTCTATAATCTATATACTAGCTCTGAGTCCTCTCTATAATCTATATACCAGCTCTGAGTCCTCTCTATAATCTATATACCAGCTCTGAGTCCTCTCTATAATCTATATACTAGCTCTGAGTCCTCTCTATAATCTATATACTAGCTCTGAGTCCTCTCTATAATCTATATACCAGCTCTGAGACTCTCTATAATCTATATACTAGCTCTGAGACTCTCTATAATCTATATACCAGCTCTGAGACTCTCTATAATCTATATACTAGCTCTGAGACCTATCTATAATCTATATACCAGCTCTGAGACCTCTCTATAATCTATATACCAGCTCTGAGTCCTCTCTATAATCTATATACTAGCTCTTAGACCTCTCTATAATCTATATACTAGATCTGAGTCCTCTCTATAATCTATATACCAGCTCTGAGACTCTCTATAATCTATATACTAGATCTGAGTCCTCTCTATAATCTATATACCAGCTCTGAGTCCTCTCTATAATCTATATACCAGCTCTGAGTCCTCTCTATAATCTATATACTAGCTCTTAGACCTCTCTATAATCTATATACTAGCTCTGAGTCCTCTCTATAATCTATATACTAGCTCTGAGTCCTCTCTATAATCTATATACTAGCTCTGAGACCTCTCTATAATCTATATACTAGCTCTGAGACCTCTCTATAATCTATATACCAGATCTGAGTCCTCTCTATAATCTATATACCAGCTCTGAGACCTCTCTATAATCTATATACCAGCTCTGAGACCTCTCTATAATCTATATACCAGCTCTGAGTCCTCTCTATAATCTATATACCAGCTCTGAGTCCTCTCTATAATCTATATACTAGCTCTGAGACCTCTCTATAATCTATATACTAGCTCTAAGACCTCTCTATAATCTATATACCAGCTCTGAGACCTCTCTATAATCTATATACCAGCTCTGAGACCTCTCTATAATCTATATACCAGCTCTGAGTCCTCTCTATAATCTATATACCAGCTCTGAGTCCTCTCTATAATCTATATACTAGCTCTGAGACCTCTCTATAATCTATATACTAGCTCTGAGACCTCTCTATAATCTATATACCAGCTCTGAGTCCTCTCTATAATCTATATACCAGCTCTGAGTCCTCTCTATAATCTATATACCAGCTCTGAGACCTCTCTATAATCTATATACCAGCTCTGAGTCCTCTCTATAATCTATATACCAGCTCTGAGACCTCTCTATAATCTATATACCAGCTCTGAGACCTCTCTATAATCTATATACCAGCTCTGAGTCCTCTCTATAATCTATATACCAGCTCTGAGACCTCTCTATAATCTATATACCAGCTCTGAGTCCTGTCTATAATCTATATACTAGCTCTGAGACCTCTCTATAATCTATATACCAGCTCTGAGACCTCTCTATAATCTATATACCAGCTCTGAGTCCTCTCTATAATCTATATACCAGCTCTGAGACCTCTCTATAATCTATATACCAGCTCTGAGACCTCTCTATAATCTATATACCAGCTCTGAGTCCTCTCTATAACCTATATACCAGCTCTGAGTCCTCTCTATAATCTATATACTATCTCTGAGACCTCTCTATAATCTATATACCATCTCTAAGTCCTATCTATAATCTATATACCAGCTCTGAGTCCTCTCTATAATCTATATACTAGCTCTGGGACCTCTCTATAATCTATATACTAGCTATGAGACCTCTCTATAATCTATATACTAGCTCTGGGACCTCTCTATAATCTATATACTAGCTCTGAGTCCTCTCTATAATCTATATACCAGCTCTTAGTCCTATCTATAATCTATATACCAGCTCTTAGTCCTATCTATAATCTATATACAAGCTCTGAGTCCTCTCTATTATCTATATACCAGCTCTGAGTCCTCTCTATAATCTATATACTAGCTCTGAGACCTCTCTATAATCTATATACTAGCTCTGAGTCCTCTCTATAATCTATATACTAGCTCTGAGACCTCTCTATAATCTATATACTAGCTCTGAGACCTCTCTATAATCTATATACTAGCTCTGAGTCCTCTCTATAATCTATATACCAGCTCTGAGTCCTCTCTATAATCTATATACCAGCTCTGGGACCTCTCTATAATCTATATACCAGCTCTGAGTCCTCTCTATAATCTATATACCAGCTCTGAGACCTCTCTATAATCTATATACCAGCTCTGAGTCCTCTCTATAATCTATACACTAGCTCTGAGACCTCTCTATAATCCCTATACTAGCTCTGAGTCCTCTCTATAATCTATATACTAGCTCTGAGTCCTCTCTATAATCCATATACCAGCTCTGAGACCTCTCTATAATCTATATACTAGCTCTGAGTCGTCTCTATAATCTATATACCAGCTCTGAGTCCTCTCTATAATCTATATACTAGCTCTGAGTCCTCTCTATAATCTATATACCAGCTCTGAGTCCTCTCTATAATCTATATACTAGCTCTGAGTCCTCTCTATAATCTATATACTAGCTCTGGGACCTCTCTATAATCTATATACTAGCTCAGAGACCTGTCTATAATCTATATACCAGCTCTGAGACCTCTCTATAATCTATATACTAGCTCTGAGTCCTATCTATAATCTATATACTAGCTCTGAGACCTCTCTATAATCTATATACCAGCTCTGAGTCCTCTCTATAATCTATATACTAGCTCTGAGTCCTCTCTATAATCTATATACTAGCTCTGGGACCTCTCTATAATCTATATACTAGCTCTGAGTCCTCTCTATAATCTATATACCAGCTCTGAGACCTCTCTATAATCTATATACCAACTCTAAATCCTCTCTATAATCTATATACCAGCTCTGAGACCTCTCTATAATCTATATACCAACTCTGAGTCCTCTCTATAATCTATATACCAGCTCTGGGACCTCTCTATAATCTATGTACTAGCTCTGAGACCTCTCTATAATCTATATACTAGCTCTGAGTCCTCTCTATAATCTATATACTAGCTCTGAGTCCTCTCTATAATCTATATACCAGCTCTGAGACCTCTCTATAATCTATATACCAGCTCTGAGACCTCTCTATAATCTATATACCAGCTCTGAGTCCTATCTATAATCTATATACCAGCTCTGAGACCTCTCTATAATCTATATACTAGCTCTGAGTCCTCTCTATAATCTATATACTAGCTCTGAGTCCTCTCTATAATCTATATACTAGCTCTGAGTCCTGTCTATAATCTATATACTAGCTCTTAGACCTCTCTATAATCTATATACTAGCTCTGAGTCCTCTCTATAATCTATATACTAGCTCTGAGACCTCTCTATAATCTATATACAGCTCTGAGTCCTCTCTATAATCTATATACAAGCTCTGATTCCTCTCTATAATCTATATACTAGCTCTGAGTCCTCTCTATAATCTATATACTAGCTCTGAGTCCTCTCTATAATCTATATACTAGCTCTGAGTCCTATCTATAATCTATATACCAGCTCTGAGTCCTGTCTATAATCTATATACTAGCTCTTAGACCTCTCTATAATCTATATACTAGCTCTGAGTCCTCTCTGTAATCTATATACTAGCTCTGAGACCTCTCTATAATCTATATACAGCTCTGAGTCCTCTCTATAATCTATATACAAGCTCTGATTCCTCTCTATAATCTATATACTAGCTCTGAGTCCTCTCTATAATCTATATACTAGCTCTGAGTCCTCTCTATAATCTATATACTAGCTCTGAGTCCTATCTATAATCTATATACCAGCTCTTGGACCTCTCTATAATCTATATACAAGCTCTGATTCCTCTCTATAATCTATATACTAGCTCTTAGACCTCTCTATAATCTATATACTAGCTCTGAGTCCTCTCTATAATCTATATACTAGCTCTGAGTCCTATCTATAATCTATATACTAGCTCTGAGACCTCTCTATAATCTATATACCAGCTCTGAGTCCTCTCTATAATCTATATACTAGCTCTGAGACCTCTCTATAATCTATATACCAGCTCTGAGTCCTCTCTATAATCTATATACCAGCTCTGAGACCTATCTATAATCTATATACCAGCTCTGAGACCTCTCTATAATCTATATACTAGCTCTGAGTCCTGTCTATAATCTATATACTAGCTCTTAGACCTCTCTATAATCTATATACTAGCTCTGAGTCCTCTCTATAATCTATATACTAGCTCTGAGACCTCTCTATAATCTATATACAGCTCTGAGTCCTCTCTATAATCTATATACAAGCTCTGATTCCTCTCTATAATCTATATACTAGCTCTGAGTCCTCTCTATAATCTATATACTAGCTCTGAGTCCTCTCTATAATCTATATACTAGCTCTGAGTCCTATCTATAATCTATATACCAGCTCTGAGTCCTCTCTATAATCTATATACTAGCTCTGAGTCCTCTCTATAATCTATATACTAGATCTGAGACCTCTCTATAATCTATATACCAGCTCTGAGACCTCTCTATAATCTATATACTAGCTCTGAGTCCTCTCTATAATCTATATACAAGCTCTGATTCCTCTCTATAATCTATATACTAGCTCTGAGACCTCTCTATAATCTATATACAAGCTCTGATTCCTCTCTATAATCTATATACTAGCTCTTAGACCTCTCTATAATCTATATACTAGCTCTGAGTCCTCTCTATAATCTATATACTAGCTCTGAGTCCTATCTATAATCTATATACTAGCTCTGAGACCTCTCTATAATCTATATACCAGCTCTGAGTCCTCTCTATAATCTATATACTAGCTCTGAGACCTCTCTATAATCTATATACTAGCTCTGAGTCGTCTATATAATCTATATACCAGCTCTGAGTCCTCTATAATCTATATACCAGCTCTGAGACCTCTATATAATCTATATACCAGCTCTGAGTCCTCTCTATAATCTATATACCAGCTCTGAGTCCTCTCTATAATCTATATACTAGCTCTGAGTCCTCTCTATAATCTATATACCAGCTCTGAGTCCTCTCTATAATCTATATACCAGCTCTGAGACCTCTCTATAATCTATATACCAGCTCTGAGACCTCTCTATAATCTATATACCAGCTCTGAGTCCTCTCTATAATCTATATACAAGCTCTGAGTCCTCTCTATAATCTATATACAAGCTCTGAGTCCTCTCTATAATCTATATACCAGCTCTGAGTCCTCTCTATAATCTATATACTAGCTATGAGACCTCTCTATAATCTATATACTAGCTCTGAGTCCTCTCTATAATCTATATACTAGCTCTGAGTCCTCTCTATAATCTATATACCAGCTCTGAGTCCTCTCTATAATCTATATACCAGCTCTGAGTCCTCTCTATAATCTATATACCAGCTCTGAGACCTCTCTATAATCTATATACTAGCTCTGAGTCCTCTCTATAATCTATGTATCTTCTCTCTGACCTTGCATCCTCTCTATTACTCATTATATTCTGTCTGGCCCCAGTATCTTCTTCCCTGTATAGCTGCTCTAAACATTTTTTTCTCTCTCTCTAACTTCAGCATCTTCTCTCTGACCCTTGTATATCTTCTATGACTACCATATATCCTCTTTAAACCCGTATTCCTCTCTGACCACTCTATACTCTATCTGACCCCATATACCCTCTCTGACACCTCTCTAGCGTCTCTGATCCCCAGTTTACCCTCTCCTACGCTGTATACCTTCTCTGACCCCGTATACCTTCTTGGACCCACTTACCCTCTTTGACCCTATATACCTTCTTGGACCCCTTATACCCTCTCTGACCCCGTATACGCTCTCTCAACCTTCTATATCTCTGTGACCCCATATATCATCTCTGACTTCTCTATACCCTTTCTGACCTCCATATACCTTCTAGGACCCCTTATACCTTCTCGGACCCCTTATACCCTCTCAGACCCCTTATATCCCCTCTAACCCCTCTATACCCTCTCTGACCCCCGTATATCCTCTCTCTAAACTTTTAATTCTCTCTCTGAGCAGGGAGAACCTGACAGAGGACTCCGGCTCGTTCTTTCGTCGTTATGGAGGGTCTAAGCGGGGGGTGTTTCTGCGCTGGGCTCAGGACAGGACCTGCGGCTACAAGGTAGGTGGTGTGTAAGATGCTCTGCAGTGTGTGAGATGATCTACAATGTGTGAGATGGTCTGCAGTGTGTGACATGCTGTGTGGTGTATGAGATGCTCTGCAATGTGTGACATGCTGTGTGGTGTATGAGATGCTCTGCAGTGTGTGATATGCTGTGTGGTTTATGAGATGCTCTGCAGTGTGTGAGATGCTGTGTGGTATATGAGATGCTCTGCAGTGTGTGACATGCTGTGTGGTGTATGAGATGCTCTGCAGTGTGTGAGATGCTCTGCAGTGTGTGACATCCTGTGTGGTGTATGAGATGCTCTGCAGTGTGTGAGATGCTCTGCAATGTGTGACATTCTGTGTGGTGTATGAGATGCTCTGCAGTGTGTGAGATGCTCTGCAGTGTGTGACATGCTGTGTGATGTATGAGATGCTCTGCAGTGTGTGAGATGCTCTGCAGTGTGTGACATCCTGTGTGGTGTATGAGATGCTCTGCAGTGTGTGAGATGCTCTGCAGTGTGTGACATACTGTGTGGTGTATGAGATGCTCTGCAGTGTGTGAGATGCTCTGCAGTGTGTGACATGCTGTGTGGTGTATGAGATGCTCTGCAGTGTGTGACATCCTGTGTGGTGTATGAGATGCTCTGCAGTGTGTGAGATGCTCTGCAGTGTGTGACATGCTGTGTGATGTATGAGATGCTCTGCAGTGTGTGAGATGCTGCGTGGTTTATGAGATGCTCTGCAGTGTGTGAGATGCTGTGTGGTATATGAGATGCTCTGCAGTGTGTGACATGCTGTGTGGTGTATGAGATGCTCTGCAGTGTGTGAGATGCTCTGTAGTGTATGACATCCTGTGTGGTGTATGAGATGCTCTGCAGTGTGTGAGATGCTCTGCAGTGTGTGACATGCTGTGTGGTGTATGAGATGCTCTGCAGTGTGTGGGATGCTCTGCAGTGTGTGACATGCTGTGTGATGTATGAGATGCTCTGCAGTGTGTGAGATGCTCTGCAGTGTGTGACATCCTGTGTGGTGTATGAGATGCTCTGCAGTGTGTGAGATGCTCTGCAGTGTGTGACATGCTGTGTGATGTATGACATGCTCTGCAGTGTGTGAGATGCTCTGCAGTGTGTGACATGCTGTGTGATGTATGATGTGTGATATATATATATATATATATTTACTTATAGTGTATAGATATATTTATTTTTCCCCAATAAGATGCTCTGTAATATGTGAGATGCTCTGCAGTATGAGATGCTCTACGGTATGTGAGATGCTCTGCAGTGTGAAATGCTGTGCACTGACTCCCTGCTCTCCCACAGCACGTGGTCATCACTAACTTCAGCACCTCTTGGGTGGATGGGATGGCCCTCTGCGCTCTGCTGCACTCCTATCTACAGGACAGTATCCCCTATTCACAGCTCCGCCCCCTGGAAAAGGTAACGCCTCCTCTGCACTCCATCCAATCAGTACACAGAAATGTGATCCAAAAGGACACTAAATCCACACCTCATATAGGACACATGATCTAGTACTCACCAGGATCATCACACAGGACCCAATCATCACACAGGACCCAATCATAACCCACTATCCAATCATCACACAGGACTCAATCATCACACAGGACTCAATCATCACACAGGATCTAATCATCACACAGGATCCAATCATCACACAGGTCCCAATTATAGCCCACTATCCAATCATCACACAGGACTCAATCATCACACAGGATCCAATCATCACACAGGTCCCAATTATAGCCCACTATCCAATCATCACACAGGATCTAATCATCACACAGGATCCAATCATCACACAGGATCCAATCATCACACAGGTCCCAATCATCACACAGGATCCAATCATCACACACGTTCCAATCATCACACACGATCCAATCATCACACACGATCTAATCATCACACACGATCCAATCATCACACACGATCCAATCATCACACACGATCCAATCATCGCAGAGGATCCAATCATCACACAGGATCCAATCATCACACAGGTCCCAATCATCACACACGATCCAATCATCACACACGATCTAATCATCACACACAATCCAATCATCACACATGATCCAATCATCACACACGATCCAATCATCACACAGGATCCAATCATCACACAGGATCCAATCATCACACAGGTCCCAATCATCACACACGATCCAATCATCACACACGATCCAATCATCACACAGGATCCAATCATCACACAGGATCCAATCATCACACAGGTCCCAATCATCACACACGATCCAATCATCACACACGATCCAATCATCACACAGGATCCAATAATCACACAGGATCCAATCATCACACACGTCCCAATCATCGCACAAGTCCCAATCATCACACACGATCCAATCATCACAGAGGATCCAATCATCACACAGGATCCAATCATCACACAGGATCCAATCATCACACACGATCCAATCATCACACATGATCCAATCATCACACAGGATCCAATCATCACACAGGACTCAATCATCACACACGTTCCAATCATCACACACGATCCAATCATCACGTAGGACCCAATCATCACACAGGATCCAATCATCACACAGGACTCAATCATCACACAGGATCCAATCATCACACAGGTCCCAATCATCACACACGATCCAATCATCACACACGATCCAATCATCACACACGTTCCAATCATCACACATGATCCAATCATCACACACGATCCAATCATCACACAGGATCCAATCATCACACAGGATCCAATCATCACACAGGACACAATCATCACACAGGATACAATCATCACACAGGATCCAATCATCACACACGATCCAATCATCACACAGGATCCAATCATCACACAGGATACAATCATCACACAGGTCCCAATCATCGCACAAGTCCCAATCATCTCATCACACAGGATCCAATCATCACACAGGTCCCAATCATCACACACAATCCAATCATCACACAGGATCCAATCATCACACAGGTCCCAAATATCGCACAAGTCCCAATCATCACACACGATCCAATCATCACAGAGAATCCAATCATCACACGGGATCCAATCATCACACAGGTCCCAATCATCACACACGATCCAATCATCACACACAAACCAATCATCACACACAATCCAATCATCACACACGATCCAATCATCACACAGGATCCAATCATCACACAGGTCCCAATCATCACACACGATCCAATCATCACACACAAACCAATCATCACACACAATCCAAGCATCACACAGGATGCAATCATCACACACGATCTAATCATCACACAGGATCCAATCATCACACAGGATCCAATCATCACACAGGTCCCAATCATCACACACGATCCAATCATCACACACGATCCAATCATCACACAGGACCCAATCATCACACAGGACTCAATCATCACACAGGACTCAATCATCACACAGGATCCAATCATCACACAGGACTCAATCATCACACAGGATCCAATCATCACACAGGACTCAATCATCACACAGGATCCAATCATCACACAGGATCCAATCATCACACAGGACTCAATCATCACACAGGACTCAATCATCACACAGGACTCAATCATCACACAGGATCCAATCATCACACAGGATCCAATCATCACACAGGATCCAATCATCACACAGGTCCCAATCATCGCACAGGATCCAATCATCACACACGTTCCAATCATCACACACAATCCAATCATCACGTAGGACCCAATCATCACACAGGTCCCAATCATCACACACGATCCAATCATCACACACGATCCAATCATCACACATGATCTAATCATCACACACGATCCAATCATCACACACGATCCAATCATCACACACGATCCAATCATCGCAGAGGATCCAATCATCACACAGGATCCAATCATCACACAGGTCCCAATCATCACACACGATCCAATCATCACACACGATCCAATCATCGCAGAGGATCCAATTATCACACAGGATCCAATCATCACACAGGATACAATCATCACACAGGATACAATCATCACACAGGATCCAATCATCACACACGATCCAATCATCACACAGGATCCAATCATCACACAGGATCCAATCATCACACAGGTCCCAATCATCGCACAAGTCCCAGTCATCTCATCACACAGGATCCAATCATCACACAGGTCCCAATCATCACACACGATCCAATCATCACACACAATCCAATCATCACACAGGATCCAATCATCACACAGGATCCAATCATCACACAGGTCCCAAATATCGCACAAGTCCCAATCATCACACACGATCCAATCATCACAGAGGATCCAATCATCACACAGGATCCAATCATCACACAGGTCCCAATCATCACACGATCCAATCATCACACACAAACCAATCATCACACACAATCCAATCATCACACAGGATGCAATCATTACACACGATCTAATCATCACACAGGATCCAATCATCACACAGGATCCAATCATCACACAGGTCCCAATCATCACACACGATCCAATCATCACACACGATCCAATCATCACACAGGACCCAATCATCACACAGGACTCAATCATCACACAGGACTCAATCATCACACAGGATCCAATCATCACACAGGACTCAATCATCACACAGGATCCAATCATCACACAGGACTCAATCATCACACAGGATCCAATCATCACACAGGATCCAATCATCACACAGGACTCAATCATCACACAGGACTCAATCATCACACAGGACTCAATCATCACACAGGATCCAATCATCACACAGGATCCAATCATCACACAGGATCCAATCATCACACAGGATCCAATCATCACACAGGTCCCAATCATCGCACAGGATGCAATCATCACACACGTTCCAATCATCACACACAATCCAATCATCACGTAGGACCCAATCATCACACAGGTCCCAATCATCACACACGATCCAATCATCACACACGATCCAATCATCACACATGATCTAATCATCACACACGATCCAATCATCACACACGATCCAATCATCGCAGAGGATCCAATCATCACACAGGATCCAATCATCACACAGGTCCCAATCATCACACACGATCCAATCATCACACACGATCCAATCATCACACACGATCCAATCATCACACACGATCCAATCATCACACAGGATCCAATCATCACACACGATCCAATCATCACACAGGATCCAA
Organism: Discoglossus pictus; assembly: GCA_027410445.1. Taxonomy (NCBI): domain Eukaryota; kingdom Metazoa; phylum Chordata; class Amphibia; order Anura; family Alytidae; genus Discoglossus; species Discoglossus pictus. The sequence goes on along the minus strand of JAPZIH010000011.1, from coordinate 2,581,357 downwards.
TCATCACACAGGTCCCAATCATCACACACGATCCAATCATCACACACGATCCAATCATCACACACGATCCAATCATCACAGAGGATCCAATCATCACACATGATCCAATCATCACACAGGTCCCAATCATCACACACGATCCAATCATCACACACGATCCAATCATCACACAGGATCCAATCATCACACACGATCCAATCATCACACAGGATCCAATCATCACACAGGTCCCAATCATCACACAGGATCCAATCATCACACAAGATCCAATCATCACACACGTTCCAATCATCACACACGATCCAATCATCACGTAGGACCCAATCATCACGTAGGACCCAATCATAACACACGATCCAATCATCAAACACGATCCAATCATCACACATGATCTAATCATCACACACGATCCAATCATCACACACGATCCAATCATCACACACGATCCAATCATCACACAAGTTCCAATCATCACACACGTTCCAATCATCACACAGGATCCAATCATCACATAGGATCCAATCATCACACAGGATCCAATCATCACACACAATCCAATCATCACACAGGATCCAATCATCACACTGGACTCAATCATCACACAGGTCCCAATCATCACACAGGACTCAATCATCACACACGATCCAATCATCACACACAATCCAATCATCACACACGATCCAATCATCACACACGATCTAATCATCACACAGGATCCAATCATCACACAGGTCCCAATCATCACACACGATCCAATCATCACACACGATCCAATCATCACACACAATCCAATCATCACACAGGATCCAATCATCACACACGATCCAATCATCACACACGATCCAATCATCACACACGATCCAATCATCGCAGAGGATCCAATCATCACACAGGATCCAATCATCACACAGGATCCAATCATCACACAGGTCCCAATCATCACACACGATCCAATCATCACACACGATCCAATCATCACACACAATCCAATCATCACACAGGATCCAATCATCACACACGATCCAATCATCACACAGGATCCAATCATCACACAGGTCCCAATCATCACACACGATCCAATCATCACACACGATCCAATCATCACACAGGATCCAATCATCACACAGATTCCAATCATCACACAGGTCCCAATCATCGCACAAGTCCCAATCATCACACACGATCCAATCATCACACACGATCCAATCATCGCAGAGGATCCAATCATCACACAGGATCCAATCATCACACAGGTCCCAATCATCACACACAATCCAATCATCACACACGATCCAATCATCACACACGATCCAATCATCACACACGATCCAATCATCACACAGGATCCAATCATCACACACGATCCAATCATCACACAGGATCCAATCATCACACAGGTCCCAATCATCACACACGATCCAATCATCACACTGGACCCAATCATCACACAGGACTCAATCATCACACAGGACTCAATCATCACACAGGATCCAATCATCACACAGGACTCAATCATCACACAGGACTCAATCATCACACAGGATCCAATCATCACACAGGTCCCAATCATCACACAGGATCCAATCATCACACACGTTCCAATCATCACACACGATCCAATCATCACACAGGATCCAATCATCACACAGGATCCAATCATCACACACGATCCAATCATCACACAGGATCCAATCATCACACACGATCCAATCATCACACAGGATCCAATCATCACACACGATCCAATCATCACACAGGATCCAATAATCACACAGGTCCCAATCATCACACACGATCCAATCATCACACTGGACCCAATCATCACACAGGACTCAATCATCACACAGGACTCAATCATCACACAGGATCCAATCATCACACAGGACTCAATCATCACACAGGATCCAATCATCACACAGGTCCCAATCATCACACAGGATCCAATCATCACACACGTTCCAATCATCACACACGTTCCAATCATCACACAGGATCCAATCATCACATAGGATCCAATCATCACACACAATCCAATCATCACACAGGATCCAATCATCACACACGATCCAATCATCACACAGGATCCAATCATCACACAGGTCCCAATCATCACACACGATCCAATCATCACACACGATCCAATCATCACACAGGACCCAATCATCACACACGATCCAATCATCACACAGGTCCCAATCATCACACAGGACTCAATCATCACACAGGACTCAATTATCACACAGGATCCAATCATCACACAGGACTCAATCATCACACAGGATCCAATCATCACACAGGACTCAATCATCACACAGGATCCAATCATCACACAGGATCCAATCATCACACAGGACTCAATCATCACACAGGACTCAATCATCACACAGGACTCAATCATCACACAGGATCCAATCATCACACAGGATCCAATCATCACACAGGATCCAATCATCACACAGGTCCCAATCATCGCACAGGATCCAATCATCACACACGTTCCAATCATCACACACAATCCAATCATCACGTAGGACCCAATCATCACACAGGTCCCAATCATCACACACGATCCAATCATCACACACGATCCAATCATCACACATGATCTAATCATCACACACGATCCAATCATCACACACGATCCAATCATCACACACGATCCAATCATCGCAGAGGATCCAATCATCACACAGGATCCAATCATCACACAGGTCCCAATCATCACACACGATCCAATCATCACACACGATCCAATCATCGCAGAGGATCCAATCATCACACAGGATCCAATCATCACACAGGATCCAATCATCACACAGGATACAATCATCACACAGGATCCAATCATCACACACGATCCAATCATCACACAGGATCCAATCATCACACAGGATCCAATCATCACACAGGTCCCAATCATCGCACAAGTCCCAGTCATCTCATCACACAGGATCCAATCATCACACAGGTCCCAATCATCACACACGATCCAATCATCACACACAATCCAATCATCACACAGGATCCAATCATCACACAGGATCCAATCATCACACAGGTCCCAAATATCGCACAAGTCCCAATCATCACACACGATCCAATCATCACAGAGGATCCAATCATCACACAGGATCCAATCATCACACAGGTCCCAATCATCACACGATCCAATCATCACACACAAACCAATCATCACACACAATCCAATCATCACACAGGATGCAATCATTACACACGATCTAATCATCACACAGGATCCAATCATCACACAGGATCCAATCATCACACAGGTCCCAATCATCACACACGATCCAATCATCACACACGATCCAATCATCACACAGGACCCAATCATCACACAGGACTCAATCATCACACAGGACTCAATCATCACACAGGATCCAATCATCACACAGGACTCAATCATCACACAGGATCCAATCATCACACAGGATCCAATCATCACACAGGATCCAATCATCACACAGGATCCAATCATCACACAGGACTCAATCATCACACAGGACTCAATCATCACACAGGACTCAATCATCACACAGGATCCAATCATCACACAGGATCCAATCATCACACAGGATCCAATCATCACACAGGTCCCAATCATCGCACAGGATGCAATCATCACACACGTTCCAATCATCACACACAATCCAATCATCACGTAGGACCCAATCATCACACAGGTCCCAATCATCACACACGATCCAATCATCACACACGATCCAATCATCACACATGATCCAATCATCACACACGATCCAATCATCACACACGATCCAATCATCGCAGAGGATCCAATCATCACACAGGATCCAATCATCACACAGGTCCCAATCATCACACACGATCCAATCATCACACACGATCCAATCATCACACACGATCCAATCATCACACACGATCCAATCATCACACAGGATCCAATCATCACACACGATCCAATCATCACACAGGATCCAATCATCACACAGGTCCCAATCATCACACACGATCCAATCATCACACACGATCCAATCATCACACACGATCCAATCATCACACAGGATCCAATCATCACACAGGATCCAATCATCACACAGGTCCCAATCATCACACACGATCCAATCATCACACACGATCCAATCATCACACAGGATCCAATCATCACACACGATCCAATCATCACACAGGATCCAATCATCACACAGGTCCCAATCATCACACAGGATCCAATCATCACACAAGATCCAATCATCACACACGTTCCAATCATCACACACGATCCAATCATCACATAGGACCCAATCATCACGTAGGACCCAATCATAACACACGATCCAATCATCAAACACGATCCAATCATCACACATGATCTAATCATCACACACGATCTAATCATCACACACGATCCAATCATCACACACGATCCAATCATCACACAAGTTCCAATCATCACACACGTTCCAATCATCACACAGGATCCAATCATCACATAGGATCCAATCATCACACAGGATCCAATCATCACACACAATCCAATCATCACACAGGATCCAATCATCACACTGGACTCAATCATCACACAGGTCCCAATCATCACACAGGACTCAATCATCACACACGATCCAATCATCACACACAATCCAATCATCACACACGATCCAATCATCACACACGATCCAATCATCACACAGGATCCAATCATCACACAGGTCCCAATCATCACACACGATCCAATCATCACACACGATCCAATCATCACACACGATCCAATCATCACACAGGATCCAATCATCACACACGATCCAATCATCACACACGATCCAATCATCACACACGATCCAATCATCGCAGAGGATCCAATCATCACACAGGATCCAATCATCACACAGGATCCAATCATCACACAGGTCCCAATCATCACACACGATCCAATCATCACACACGATCCAATCATCACACACAATCCAATCATCACACAGGATCCAATCATCACACACGATCCAATCATCACACAGGATCCAATCATCACACAGGTCCCAATCATCACACACGATCCAATCATCACACACGATCCAATCATCACACAGGATCCAATCATCACACAGATTTCAATCATCACACAGGTCCCAATCATCGCACAAGTCCCAATCATCACACACGATCCAATCATCACACACGATCCAATCATCGCAGAGGATCCAATCATCACACAGGATCCAATCATCACACAGGTCCCAATCATCACACACGATCCAATCATCACACACGATCCAATCATCACACACGATCCAATCATCACACACGATCCAATCATCACACAGGATCCAATCATCACACACGATCCAATCATCACACAGGATCCAATCATCACACAGGTCCCAATCATCACACACGATCCAATCATCACACTGGACCCAATCATCACACAGGACTCAATCATCACACAGGACTCAATCATCACACAGGATCCAATCATCACACAGGACTCAATCATCACACAGGACTCAATCATCACACAGGATCCAATCATCACACAGGTCCCAATCATCACACAGGATCCAATCATCACACACGTTCCAATCATCACACACGTTCCAATCATCACACAGGATCCAATCATCACACAGGATCCAATCATCACACACAATCCAATCATCACACAGGATCCAATCATCACACACGATCCAATCATCACACAGGATCCAATCATCACACACGATCCAATCATCACACAGGATCCAATAATCACACAGGTCCCAATCATCACACACGATCCAATCATCACACTGGACCCAATCATCACACAGGACTCAATCATCACACAGGACTCAATCATCACACAGGATCCAATCATCACACAGGACTCAATCATCACACAGGATCCAATCATCACACAGGTCCCAATCATCACACAGGATCCAATCATCACACACGTTCCAATCATCACACACGTTCCAATCATCACACAGGATCCAATCATCACATAGGATCCAATCATCACACACAATCCAATCATCACACAGGATCCAATCATCACACACGATCCAATCATCACACAGGATCCAATAATCACACAGGTCCCAATCATCACACACGATCCAATCATCACACACGATCCAATCATCACACAGGACCCAATCATCACACACGATCCAATCATCACACAGGTCCCAATCATCACACAGGACTCAATCATCACACAGGACTCAATTATCACACAGGATCCAATCATCACACAGGACTCAATCATCACACAGGATCCAATCATCACACAGGACTCAATCATCACACAGGATCCAATCATCACACAGGATCCAATCATCACACAGGACTCAATCATCACACAGGACTCAATCATCACACAGGACTCAATCATCACACAGGATCCAATCATCACACAGGATCCAATCATCACACAGGATCCAATCATCACACAGGTCCCAATCATCACACAGGATCCAATCATCACACACGTTCCAATCATCACACACAATCCAATCATCACGTAGGACCCAATCATCACACAGGTCCCAATCATCACACACGATCCAATCATCACACACGATCCAATCATCACACATGATCTAATCATCACACACGATCCAATCATCACACACGATCCAATCATCACACACGATCCAATCATCGCAGAGGATCCAATCATCACACAGGATCCAATCATCACACAGGTCCCAATCATCACACACGATCCAATCATCACACACGATCCAATCATCGCAGAGGATCCAATCATCACACAGGATCCAATCATCACACAGGATCCAATCATCACACAGGATACAATCATCACACAGGATCCAATCATCACACACGATCCAATCATCACACAGGATCCAATCATCACACAGGATCCAATCATCACACAGGTCCCAATCATCGCACAAGTCCCAGTCATCTCATCACACAGGATCCAATCATCACACAGGTCCCAATCATCACACACGATCCAATCATCACACACAATCCAATCATCACACAGGATCCAATCATCACACAGGATCCAATCATCACACAGGTCCCAAATATCGCACAAGTCCCAATCATCACACACGATCCAATCATCACAGAGGATCCAATCATCACACAGGATCCAATCATCACACAGGTCCCAATCATCACACGATCCAATCATCACACACAAACCAATCATCACACACAATCCAATCATCACACAGGATGCAATCATTACACACGATCTAATCATCACACAGGATCCAATCATCACACAGGATCCAATCATCACACAGGTCCCAATCATCACACACGATCCAATCATCACACACGATCCAATCATCACACAGGACCCAATCATCACACAGGACTCAATCATCACACAGGACTCAATCATCACACAGGATCCAATCATCACACAGGACTCAATCATCACACAGGATCCAATCATCACACAGGACTCAATCATCACACAGGATCCAATCATCACACAGGATCCAATCATCACACAGGACTCAATCATCACACAGGACTCAATCATCACACAGGACTCAATCATCACACAGGATCCAATCATCACACAGGATCCAATCATCACACAGGATCCAATCATCACACAGGTCCCAATCATCGCACAGGATGCAATCATCACACACGTTCCAATCATCACACACAATCCAATCATCACGTAGGACCCAATCATCACACAGGTCCCAATCATCACACACGATCCAATCATCACACACGATCCAATCATCACACAGGATCCAATCATCACACACGATCCAATCATCACACACGATCCAATCATCGCAGAGGATCCAATCATCACACAGGATCCAATCATCACACAGGTCCCAATCATCACACACGATCCAATCATCACACACGATCCAATCATCACACACGATCCAATCATCACACACGATCCAATCATCACACAGGATCCAATCATCACACACGATCCAATCATCACACAGGATCCAATCATCACACAGGTCCCAATCATCACACACGATCCAATCATCACACACGATCCAATCATCACACACGATCCAATCATCACACAGGATCCAATCATCACACAGGATCCAATCATCACACAGGTCCCAATCATCACACACGATCCAATCATCACACACGATCCAATCATCACACAGGATCCAATCATCACACACGATCCAATCATCACACAGGATCCAATCATCACACAGGTCCCAATCATCACACAGGATCCAATCATCACACAAGATCCAATCATCACACACGTTCCAATCATCACACACGATCCAATCATCACGTAGGACCCAATCATCACGTAGGACCCAATCATAACACACGATCCAATCATCAAACACGATCCAATCATCACACATGATCTAATCATCACACACGATCTAATCATCACACACGATCCAATCATCACACACGATCCAATCATCACACAAGTTCCAATCATCACACACGTTCCAATCATCACACAGGATCCAATCATCACACAGGATCCAATCATCACACAGGATCCAATCATCACACACAATCCAATCATCACACAGGATCCAATCATCACACTGGACTCAATCATCACACAGGTCCCAATCATCACACAGGACTCAATCATCACACACGATCCAATCATCACACACAATCCAATCATCACACACGATCCAATCATCACACACGATCCAATCATCACACAGGATCCAATCATCACACAGGTCCCAATCATCACACACGATCCAATCATCACACACGATCCAATCATCACACACGATCCAATCATCACACAGGATCCAATCATCACACACGATCCAATCATCACACACGATCCAATCATCACACACGATCCAATCATCGCAGAGGATCCAATCATCACACAGGATCCAATCATCACACAGGATCCAATCATCACACAGGTCCCAATCATCACACACGATCCAATCATCACACACGATCCAATCATCACACACAATCCAATCATCACACAGGATCCAATCATCACACACGATCCAATCATCACACAGGATCCAATCATCACACAGGTCCCAATCATCACACACGATCCAATCATCACACACGATCCAATCATCACACAGGATCCAATCATCACACAGATTCCAATCATCACACAGGTCCCAATCATCGCACAAGTCCCAATCATCACACACGATCCAATCATCACACACGATCCAATCATCGCAGAGGATCCAATCATCACACAGGATCCAATCATCACACAGGTCCCAATCATCACACACGATCCAATCATCACACACGATCCAATCATCACACACGATCCAATCATCACACACGATCCAATCATCACACAGGATCCAATCATCACACACGATCCAATCATCACACAGGATCCAATCATCACACAGGTCCCAATCATCACACACGATCCAATCATCACACTGGACCCAATCATCACACAGGACTCAATCATCACACAGGACTCAATCATCACACAGGATCCAATCATCACACAGGACTCAATCATCACACAGGACTCAATCATCACACAGGATCCAATCATCACACAGGTCCCAATCATCACACAGGATCCAATCATCACACACGTTCCAATCATCACACACGTTCCAATCATCACACAGGATCCAATCATCACACAGGATCCAATCATCACACACAATCCAATCATCACACAGGATCCAATCATCACACACGATCCAATCATCACACAGGATCCAATCATCACACACGATCCAATCATCACACAGGATCCAATAATCACACAGGTCCCAATCATCACACACGATCCAATCATCACACTGGACCCAATCATCACACAGGACTCAATCATCACACAGGACTCAATCATCACACAGGATCCAATCATCACACAGGACTCAATCATCACACAGGATCCAATCATCACACAGGTCCCAATCATCACACAGGATCCAATCATCACACACGTTCCAATCATCACACACGTTCCAATCATCACACAGGATCCAATCATCACATAGGATCCAATCATCACACACAATCCAATCATCACACAGGATCCAATCATCACACACGATCCAATCATCACACAGGATCCAATAATCACACAGGTCCCAATCATCACACACGATCCAATCATCACACACGATCCAATCATCACACAGGACCCAATCATCACACAGGACCCAATCATCACACAGGTCCCAATCATCACACAGGATCTAATCTTAACACATGATCCAATCATCACACAGGATCCAATCATCACACAGGATCCAATCATCACACAGGACCCAATCATCACACAGGACCCAATCATCACACAGGTCCCAATCATCACACAGGATCTAATCTTAACACATGATCCAATCATCACACAGGATCCAATCATCACACAGGACCCAATCATCACACAGGTCCCAATCATCACACAGGATCTAATCTTAACACATGATCCAATCATCACACAGGATCCAATCATCACACATGATCTAATTATCACACACAATCCAATCATCACACATGATCCAATCATCACACACGATCCAATCATCACACAGGATCCAATCATCACACACGATCCAATCATCACACAGGACCCAATCATCACACATGGTCCTCTCCCCCACTCTAGTCTCTTCTCCTTATTTCAGAGGAAGAACCTGCAGTTGGCTTTCCAAGTGGCCGAGAGTGTCGGGATCCCGGCCCTCCTGGTGAGTGATCTGTAGGTCACTGACCCTACCCGCCCCCTCTTGCTTTATTCTCTCTCTGACCTTACTCTCTTTTTACAGACACCAGATCACATGCTCCAGACGCAGGGTCCTGATTGGCAGAAAGTCCTACTGTATGTGGAGTCCATTTACCAGAAATTTGAGGCATGAGTTGAACCTTGGGATCCTGTCCTGTGATTGGTCGATCTTGTACAGATCCTGACAACACCTTGGGATCCTGCCCTGTGATTGGTCAATCTCGTAAAAATCCTGACAACACCTAGGGATCCTGTGTCTGATCCTGTACTTTGATTGGCTGAATTTGTATACCTCGTTGGGATCCTGCCCTGTGATTGGCCGAGTCCCAGACTTGCCCTTCTTCTATTTATTTATGGACTTTGCCAGCAGGGGGCAGCAACAGGAGCCAACCACTGCCCATATTAAACATGGCTGCCAGTGCCAGGTGACCCTTATTTATATTGCCCCAGTTACCCTCACTTTACATCCACTGTGACCCAGAAAAGCATTTATAGGAGATAAGTCTGTGTTTGTGTCACTTCCTGATAGCTGGAGCCTGAGGGGTGTGCTTTTTATTTATCTGTAGTGTGACACCGCACTCCTCACCCGCACATGCTCAGATAAATATATCTTACATGGTACATTGCAGAGAACTATCCTCTAGTACAGACCCCCGTAAACACGCTCTCCAGTGAGTGATAGATAAGATAACACACCCACCAAGTCAGACAAGATGTAAGGGTTTTAATGAGGATTTTCTCTATAAATGATTTGGTGCTCGAGCGCGTTTTCTAAAGTCCTGCGGTCCCTTCAAAACAGACATTTTAAAGAAAATAAAAAAAAGTGTTAATTTAAAGCCTTACGGTCCCACTGTCGAGCTCCGCCATCTTGTTTTTGTTGCTGTCTCTTTAAAGGGCTAATGAGCTCAATGTGTTCTATATTATATTTGTATAAGTAACTCTATAAAGGGTTAAATACTTTCAGAAAGTGATAAATAAACAACATTTATTACAAATTAATGTCATGGAGTCTCCTCTAATCTATACATATTACTGTCATGGAGTCCCCTCTAACCTATATATATTACTGTCATGGAGTCCCCTCTAATCTATACATATCACTGTCATGGAGTCCCCTCTAATCTATACATATTACTGTCATGGAGTCCTCTCTAATCTATACATATTAATGTCATGGAGTCTCCTCTAATCTATACATATTACTGTCATGGAGTCCCCTCTAATCTATACATATTACTGTCATGGAGTCCCCTCTAATCTATACATATTACTGTCATGGAGTCCTCTCTAATCTATACATATTAATGTCATGGAGTCTCCTCTAATCTATACATATTACTGTCATGGAGTCCCCTCTAATCTATACATATTACTGTCATGGAGTCTCCTCTAATCTATACATATTACTGTCATGGAGTCTCCTCTAATCTATACATATTACTGTCATGGAGTCCCCTCTAATCTATACATATTACTGTCATGGAGTCTCCTCTAATCTATACATATTAATGTCATGGAGTCTCCTCTAATCTATACATATTAATGTCATGGAGTCCCCTCTAATCTATACATATTACTGTCATGGAGTCTCCTCTAATCTATACATATTACTGTCATGGAGTCTCCTCTAATCTATACATATTACTGTCATGGAGTCCTCTCTAATCTATACATATCACTGTCATGGAGTCTCCTCTAATCTATACATATTACTGTCATGGAGTCCTCTCTAATCTATACATATTACTGTCATGGAGTCCCCTCTAATCTATACATATTACTGTCATGGAGTCCCCTCTAATCTATACATATTACTGTCATGGAGTCCCCTCTAATCTATACATATTAATGTCATGGAGTCTCCTCTAATCTATACATATTACTGTCATGGAGTCCTCTCTAATCTATACATATTACTGTCATGGAGTCCCCTCTAATCTATACATATTACTGTCATGGAGTCTCCTCTAATCTATACATATTACTGTCATGGAGTCTCCTCTAACCTAAACATATCACTGTCATGGAGACCCCTCTAATCTATACATATTACTGTCATGGAGACCCCTCTAATCTATACATATTACTGTCATGGAGTCCCCTCTAATATATACATATTACTGTCATGGAGACCCCTCTAATCTATACATATTACTGTCATGGAGTCTCCTCTAATCTATACATATCACTGTCATGGAGACCCCTCTAATCTATACATATTACTGTCATGGAGTCTCCTCTAATCTATACATATTACTGTCATGGAGTCCTCTCTAATCTATACATATTACTGTCATGGAGTCCTCTCTAATCTATACATATTACTGTCATGGAGACCCCTCTAATCTATACATATTAATGTCATGGAATCTCCTCTAATCTATACATATTACTGTCATGGAGTCCTCTCTAATCTATACATATTAATGTCATAGAGTCTCCTCTAATCTACACATATTACTGTCATGGAGTCTCCTCTAATCTATACATATAATGTCATGGAGTCCCCTCTAATCTATACATATTAATGTCATGGAGTCCCCTCTAATCTATACATATTACTGTCATGGAGTCCTCTCTAATCTATACATATTACTGTCATGGAGTCTCCTCTAATCTATACATATTAATGTCATGGAGTCCCCTCTAATCTATACATATATTACTGTCATGGATTCCCCTCTAATCTATACATATTACTGTCATGGATTCCCCTCTAATCTATACATATTACTGTCATGGAGTCTCCTCTAATCTATACATATTACTGTCATGGAGTCCTCTCTAATCTATAAATATTAATGTCATGGAGTCCCCTCTAATCTATACATATTACTGTCATGGAGTCCTCTCTAATCTATACATATTTATGTCATGGAGTCCTCTCTAATCTATACATATTACTGTCATGGAGTACTCTCTAATCTATACATATTACTGTCATGGAGTCCCCTCTAATCTATACATATTACTGTCATGGAGTCCCCTCTAATCTATACATATTACTGTCATGGAGTCTCCTCTAATCTATACATATTACTGTCATGGAGTCTCCTCTAATCTATACATATTATTGTCATGGAGTCTCCTCTAATCTATACATATTACTGTCATGGAGTCTCCTCTAATCTATACATATTACTGTCATGGAGTCCTCTCTAATCTATACATATTACTGTCATGGAGTCCTCTCTAATCTATACATATTACTGTCATGGAGTCCCCTCTAATCTATACATATTACTGTCATGGAGTCCCCTCTAATCTATACATATTACTGTCATGGAGTCCTCTCTAGTCTATACATATTACTGTCATGGAGTCCCCTCTAATCTATACATATTACTGTCATGGAGTCCCCTCTAATCTATACATATTACTGTCATGGAGTCTCCTCTAATCTATACATATTACTGTCATGGAGTCCTCTCTAATCTATACATATTAATGTCATGGAGTCTCCTCTAATCTATACATATTACTGTCATGGAGTCCTCTCTAATCTATACATATTACTGTCATGGAGTCCCCTCTAATCTATACATATTACTGTCATGGAGATTCCTCTAATCTATACATATTACTGTCATGGAGTCCCCTCTAATCTATACATATTACTGTCATGGAGTCCCCTCTAATCTATACATATTACTGTCATGGAGTCCCCTCTAATCTATACATATTACTGTCATGGAGATTCCTCTAATCTATACATATTGCTGTCATGGAGTCCCCTCTAATCTATACATATTACTGTCATGGAGTCCCCTCTAATCTATACATATTACTGTCATGGAGTCCCCTCTAATCTATACATATTACTGTCATGTAGTCCTCTCTAATCTATACATATTAATGTCATGGAGTCTCCTCTAATCTATACATATTACTGTCATGGAGTCTCCTCTAATCTATACATATTACTGTCATGGAGATTCCTCTAATCTATGCATATTACTGTCATGGAGTCCTCTCTAATCTATACATATTACCTTAATGGAGTCTCCTCTAATCTATACATATTAATGTCATGGAGTCCCCTCTAATCTATACATATTACTGTCATGGAGTCCTCTCTAATCTATACATATTACCTTAATGGAGTCTCCTCTAATCTATACATATTAATGTCATGGAGTCCCCTCTAATCTATACATATTACTGTCATGGAGTCCCCTCTAATCTATACATATTAATGTCATAGAGTCTCCTCTAATCTATACATATCACTGTCATGGAGTCCTCTCTAATCTATACATATTAATGTCATGGAATCCCCTCTAATCTATACATATTAATGTCATGGATTCCCCTCTAATCTATACATATTACTGTCATGGAGTCCCCTCTAATCTATACATATTACTGTCATGGAGTCCCCTCTAATCTATACATATTAATGTCATAGAGTCTCCTCTGATCTATATATATCACTGTTATTGAGTCTTCTCTAATCTATACATATTAATGTCATGGAATCCCCTCTGAACTATATATATTAATGTCATGGAGTCCCCTCTAATCTATACATATTACTGTCATGGAGTCCTCTCTAATCTATACATATTACTGTCATGGAGTCTCCTCTAATCTATACATATTACTGTCATGGGGTCCCCTCTAATCTATACATATTAATGTCATGGAGTCTCCTCTAATCTATACATATTACCTTAATGGAGTCTCCTCTAATCTATACATATTACTGTCATGGAGTCCCCTCTAATCTATACATATTAATGTCATGGAGTCTTCTCTAATCTATACATATTACTGTCATGGAGTCCCCTCTAATCTATACATATTACTGTCATGGAGTCTCCTCTAATCTATACATATTACTGTCATGGAGTCCACTCTAATCTATACATTACTGTCATGGAGTCCCCTCTAATATATACATATTACTGTCATGGAGTCCCCTCTAATCTATACATATTAATATCATGGAGTCCCCTCTAATCTATACATATTACTGTCATGGAGTCCCCTCTAATCTATACATATTACTGTCATGGAGTCCCCTCTAATCTATACATATTACTGTCATGGAGTCCCCTCTAATCTATACATATTACTGTCATGAAGACCTCTCTTATCTATACATATTACTGTCATGGAGTCCCATCTAATCTATACATATTAATGTCATGGAGTCCTCTCTAACCTATACATATTACTATCATGGAGTCCCCTCTAATCTATACATATTACTGTAATGGAGTCTGCTCTAATCTATACATATTACTGTCATGGAGTCTCCTCTAATCTATACATATTACTGTCATGGAGTCCTCTCTAATCTATACATATTACTGTCATGGAGTCCTCTCTAATCTATACATATTACTGTCATGGAGTCCCCTCTAATCTATATATATTACTGTCATGGAGTCTCCTCTAATCTATACATATTACTGTCATGGAGTCTCCTCTAATCTATACATATTACTGTCATGGAGTCTCCTCTAATCTATACATATTACTGTCATGGAGTCTCCTCTAATCTATACATATTACTGTCATGGAGTCTCCTCTAATCTATACATATTACTGTCATGGAGTACCCTCTAATCTATACATATTACTGTCATGGAGTCTCCTCTAATCTATACATATTAATGTCATGGAGTCCTCTCTAATCTATACATATTACTGTCATGGAGTCTCCTCTAATCTATACATATTAATGTCATGGAGTTCCCTCTAATCTATACATATTAATGTCATGGAGTCCTCTCTAATCTATACATATTACTGTCATGGAGTCCCCTCTAATCTATACATATTACTGTCATGGAGTCCCCTCTAATCTATACATATTACTGTCATTGAGTCCCCTCTAATCTATACATATTACTGTCATGGAGTCCCCTCTAATCTATACATATTAGTATCATGGAGTCCCCTCTAATCTATACATATTACTGTCATGGAGTCCCCTCTAATCTATACATATTACTGTCATGGAGTCCCCTCTAATCTATACATATTACTGTCATGGAGTCTCCTCTAATCTATACATATTACTGTCATGGAGTCTCCTCTAATCTATACATATTATTGTCATGGAGTCTCCTCTAATCTATACATATTACTGTCATGGAGTCTCCTCTAATCTATACATATTACTGTCATGGAGTCCTCTCTAATCTATACATATTACTGTCATGGAGTCCTCTCTAATCTATACATATTACTGTCATGGAGTCCCCTCTAATCTATACATATTACTGTCATGGAGTCCCCTCTAATCTATACATATTACTGTCATGGAGTCCTCTCTAGTCTATACATATTACTGTCATGGAGTCCCCTCTAATCTATACATATTACTGTCATGGAGTCCCCTCTAATCTATACATATTACTGTCATGGAGTCTCCTCTAATCTATACATATTACTGTCATGGAGTCCTCTCTAATCTATACATATTAATGTCATGGAGTCTCCTCTAATCTATACATATTACTGTCATGGAGTCCTCTCTAATCTATACATATTACTGTCATGGAGTCCCCTCTAATCTATACATATTACTGTCATGGAGATTTCTCTAATCTATACATATTACTGTCATGGAGTCCCCTCTAATCTATACATATTACTGTCATGGAGTCCCCTCTAATCTATACATATTACTGTCATGGAGTCCCCTCTAATCTATACATATTACTGTCATGGAGATTCCTCTAATCTATACATATTGCTGTCATGGAGTCCCCTCTAATCTATACATATTACTGTCATGGATTCCCCTCTAATCTATACATATTACTGTCATGGAGTCCCCTCTAATCTATACATATTACTGTCATGTAGTCCTCTCTAATCTATACATATTAATGTCATGGAGTCTCCTCTAATCTATACATATTACTGTCATGGAGTCTCCTCTAATCTATACATATTACTGTCATGGAGATTCCTCTAATCTATACATATTACTGTCATGGAGTCCTCTCTAATCTATACATATTACCTTAATGGAGTCTCCTCTAATCTATACATATTAATGTCATGGAGTCCCCTCTAATCTATACATATTACTGTCATGGAGTCCCCTCTAATCTATACATATTACTGTCATGGAGTCCCCTCTAATCTATACATATTACTGTCATGGAGATTCCTCTAATCTATACATATTACTGTCATGGAGTCCCCTCTAATCTATACATATTACTGTCATGGAGTCTCCTCTAATCTATACATATTACTGTCATGGAGTCCTCTCTAATCTATACATATTAATGTCATGGAGTCTCCTCTAATCTATACATATTACTGTCATGGAGTCCTCTCTAATCTATACATATTACTGTCATGGAGTCCCCTCTAATCTATACATATTACTGTCATGGAGATTCCTCTAATCTATACATATTACTGTCATGGAGTCCCCTCTAATCTATACATATTACTGTCATGGAGTCCCCTCTAATCTATACATATTACTGTCATGGAGTCCCCTCTAATCTATACATATTACTGTCATGGAGATTCCTCTAATCTATACATATTGCTGTCATGGAGTCCCCTCTAATCTATACATATTACTGTCATGGATTCCCCTCTAATCTATACATATTACTGTCATGGAGTCCCCTCTAATCTATACATATTACTGTCATGTAGTCCTCTCTAATCTATACATATTAATGTCATGGAGTCTCCTCTAATCTATACATATTACTGTCATGGAGTCTCCTCTAATCTATACATATTACTGTCATGGAGATTCCTCTAATCTATGCATATTACTGTCATGGAGTCCTCTCTAATCTATACATATTACCTTAATGGAGTCTCCTCTAATCTATACATATTAATGTCATGGAGTCCCCTCTAATCTATACATATTACTGTCATGGAGTCCTCTCTAATCTATACATATTACCTTAATGGAGTCTCCTCTAATCTATACATATTAATGTCATGGAGTCCCCTCTAATCTATACATATTACTGTCATGGAGTCCCCTCTAATCTATACATATTAATGTCATAGAGTCTTCTCTAATCTATACATATCACTGTCATGGAGTCCTCTCTAATCTATACATATTAATGTCATGGAATCCCCTCTAATCTATACATATTAATGTCATGGATTCCCCTCTAATCTATACATATTACTGTCATGGAGTCCCCTCTAATCTATACATATTACTGTCATGGAGTCCCCTCTAATCTATACATATTAATGTCATAGAGTCTTCTCTAATCTATATATATCACTGTTATTGAGTCTTCTCTAATCTATACATATTAATGTCATGGAATCCCCTCTGAACTATATATATTAATGTCATGGATTCCCTTCTAATCTATACATATTACTGTCATGGAGTCCTCTCTAATCTATACATATTACTGTCATGGAGTCTCCTCTAATCTATACATATTACTGTCATGGAGTCCCCTCTAATCTATACATATTAATGTCATGGAGTCTCCTCTAATCTATACATATTACCTTAATGGAGTCTCCTCTAATCTATACATATTACTGTCATGGAGTCCCCTCTAATCTATACATATTAATGTCATGGAGTCTTCTCTAATCTATACATATTACTGTCATGGAGTCCCCTCTAATCTATACATATTACTGTCATGGAGTCTCCTCTAATCTATACATATTACTGTCATGGAGTCCACTCTAATCTATACATTACTGTCATGGAGTCCCCTCTAATATATACATATTACTGTCATGGAGTCCCCTCTAATCTATACATATTAATATCATGGAGTCCCCTCTAATCTATACATATTACTGTCATGGAGTCCCCTCTAATCTATACATATTACTGTCATGGAGTCCCCTCTAATCTATACATATTACTGTCATGGAGTCCCCTCTAATCTATACATATTACTGTCATGAAGACCTCTCTTATCTATACATATTACTGTCATGGAGTCCCATCTAATCTATACATATTAATGTCATGGAGTCCTCTCTAACCTATACATATTACTATCATGGAGTCCCCTCTAATCTATACATATTACTGTAATGGAGTCTGCTCTAATCTATACATATTACTGTCATGGAGTCTCCTCTAATCTATACATATTACTGTCATGGAGTCCTCTCTAATCTATACATATTACTGTCATGGAGTCCTCTCTAATCTATACATATTACTGTCATGGAGTCCCCTCTAATCTATATATATTACTGTCATGGAGTCTCCTCTAATCTATACATATTACTGTCATGGAGTCTCCTCTAATCTATACATATTACTGTCATGGAGTCTCCTCTAATCTATACATATTACTGTCATGGAGTCTCCTCTAATCTATACATATTACTGTCATGGAGTCTCCTCTAATCTATACATATCACTGTCATGGAGTACCCTCTAATCTATACATATTACTGTCATGGAGTCTCCTCTAATCTATACATATTAATGTCATGGAGTCCTCTCTAATCTATACATATTACTGTCATGGAGTCTCCTCTAATCTATACATATTAATGTCATGGAGTTCCCTCTAATCTATACATATTAATGTCATGGAGTCCTCTCTAATCTATACATATTACTGTCATGGAGTCCCCTCTAATCTATACATATTACTGTCATGGAGTCCCCTCTAATCTATACATATTACTGTCATTGAGTCCCCTCTAATCTATACATATTACTGTCATGGAGTCCCCTCTAATCTATACATATTACTGTCATGGAGTCCCCTCTAATCTATACATATTACTGTCATGGAGTCCCCTCTAATCTATACATATTACTGTCATGGAGTCCCCTCTAATCTATACATATTACTGTCATGGAGTCTCCTCTAATCTATACATATTACTGTCATGGAGTCTCCTCTAATCTATACATATTATTGTCATGGAGTCTCCTCTAATCTATACATATTACTGTCATGGAGTCTCCTCTAATCTATACATATTACTGTCATGGAGTCCTCTCTAATCTATACATATTACTGTCATGGAGTCCTCTCTAATCTATACATATTACTGTCATGGAGTCCCCTCTAATCTATACATATTACTGTCATGGAGTCCCCTCTAATCTATACATATTACTGTCATGGAGTCCTCTCTAGTCTATACATATTACTGTCATGGAGTCCCCTCTAATCTATACATATTACTGTCATGGAGTCCCCTCTAATCTATACATATTACTGTCATGGAGTCTCCTCTAATCTATACATATTACTGTCATGGAGTCCTCTCTAATCTATACATATTAATGTCATGGAGTCTCCTCTAATCTATACATATTACTGTCATGGAGTCCTCTCTAATCTATACATATTACTGTCATGGAGTCCCCTCTAATCTATACATATTACTGTCATGGAGATTCCTCTAATCTATACATATTACTGTCATGGAGTCCCCTCTAATCTATACATATTACTGTCATGGAGTCCCCTCTAATCTATACATATTACTGTCATGGAGTCCCCTCTAATCTATACATATTACTGTCATGGAGATTCCTCTAATCTATACATATTGCTGTCATGGAGTCCCCTCTAATCTATACATATTACTGTCATGGATTCCCCTCTAATCTATACATATTACTGTCATGGAGTCCCCTCTAATCTATACATATTACTGTCATGTAGTCCTCTCTAATCTATACATATTAATGTCATGGAGTCTCCTCTAATCTATACATATTACTGTCATGGAGTCTCCTCTAATCTATACATATTACTGTCATGGAGATTCCTCTAATCTATACATATTACTGTCATGGAGTCCTCTCTAATCTATACATATTACCTTAATGGAGTCTCCTCTAATCTATACATATTAATGTCATGGAGTCCCCTCTAATCTATACATATTACTGTCATGGAGTCCTCTCTAATCTATACATATTACCTTAATGGAGTCTCCTCTAATCTATACATATTAATGTCATGGAGTCCCCTCTAATCTATACATATTACTGTCATGGAGTCCCCTCTAATCTATACATATTAATGTCATAGAGTCTTCTCTAATCTATACATATCACTGTCATGGAGTCCTCTCTAATCTATACATATTAATGTCATGGAATCCCCTCTAATCTATACATATTAATGTCATGGATTCCCCTCTAATCTATACATATTACTGTCATGGAGTCCCCTCTAATCTATACATATTACTGTCATGGAGTCCCCTCTAATCTATACATATTAATGTCATAGAGTCTTCTCTAATCTATACATATCACTGTCATGGAGTCCTCTCTAATCTATACATATTAATGTCATGGAATCCCCTCTAATCTATATATATTAATGTCATGGATTCCCCTCTAATCTATACATATTACTGTCATGGAGTCCTCTCTAATCTATACATATTACTGTCATGGAGTCTCCTCTAATCTATACATATTACTGTCATGGGGTCCCCTCTAATCTATACATATTAATGTCATGGAGTCTCCTCTAATCTATACATATTACCTTAATGGAGTCTCCTCTAATCTATACATATTACTGTCATGGAGTCCCCTCTAATCTATACATATTAATGTCATGGAGTCTTCTCTAATCTATACATATTACTGTCATGGAGTCCCCTCTAATCTATACATATTACTGTCATGGAGTCTCCTCTAATCTATACATATTACTGTCATGGAGTCCACTCTAATCTATACATATTACTGTCATGGAGTCCCCTCTAATATATACATATTACTGTCATGGAGTCCCCTCTAATCTATACATATTAATATCATGGAGTCCCCTCTAATCTATACATATTACTGTCATGGAGTCCCCTCTAATCTATACATATTACTGTCATGGAGTCCCCTCTAATCTATACATATTACTGTCATGGAGTCCCCTCTAATCTATACATATTACTGTCATGAAGACCTCTCTAATCTATACATATTACTGTCATGGAGTCCCATCTAATCTATACATATTAATGTCATGGAGTCCTCTCTAACCTATACATATTACTATCATGGAGTCCCCTCTAATCTATACATATTACTGTAATGGAGTCTCCTCTAATCTATACATATTACTGTCATGGAGTCTCCTCTAATCTATACATATTACTGTCATGGAGTCCTCTCTAATCTATACATATTACTGTCATGGAGTCCTCTCTAATCTATACATATTACTGTCATGGAGTCTCCTCTAATCTATACATATTACTGTCATGGAGTCTCCTCTAATCTATACATATTACTGTCATGGAGTCTCCTCTAATCTATACATATCACTGTCATGGAGTACCCTCTAATCTATACATATTACTGTCATGGAGTCTCCTCTAATCTATACATATTAATGTCATGGAGTCCTCTCTAATCTATACATATTACTGTCATGGAGTCTCCTCTAATCTATACATATTAATGTCATGGAGTTCCCTCTAATCTATACATATTAATGTCATGGAGTCCTCTCTAATCTATACATATTACTGTCATGGAGTCCCCTCTAATCTATACATATTACTGTCATGGAGTCCCCTCTAATCTATACATATTACTGTCATTGAGTCCCCTCTAATCTATACATATTACTGTCATGGAGTCCCCTCTAATATATACATATTACTGTCATGGAGTCCCCTCTAATCTATACATATTAGTATCATGGAGTCCCCTCTAATCTATACATATTACTGTCATGGAGTCCCCTCTAATCTATACATATTACTGTCATGGAG
Organism: Discoglossus pictus; assembly: GCA_027410445.1. NCBI lineage: Eukaryota > Metazoa > Chordata > Amphibia > Anura > Alytidae > Discoglossus > Discoglossus pictus. The sequence goes on along the minus strand of JAPZIH010000011.1, from coordinate 2,557,956 downwards.
TCCCCTCTAATCTATACATATTACTGTCATGGAGTCCCCTCTAATCTATACATATTACTGTCATGAAGACCTCTCTTATCTATACATATTACTGTCATGGAGTCCCATCTAATCTATACATATTACTGTCATGGAGTCCCCTCTAATCTATACATATTAGTATCATGGAGTCCCCTCTAATCTATACATATTACTGTCATGGAGTCCCCTCTAATCTATACATATTACTGTCATGGAGTCCCCTCTAATCTATACATATTACTGTCATGGAGTCCCCTCTAATCTATACATATTACTGTCATGAAGACCTCTCTTATCTATACATATTACTGTCATGGAGTCCCATCTAATCTATACATATTAATGTCATGGAGTCTTCTCAAATCTATACATATTAATGTCATGGAGTCCTCTCAAATCTATACATATTACTGTAATGGAGTCTGCTCTAATCTATACATATTAATGTCATGGAGTCCTCTCAAATCTATACATATTACTGTAATGGAGTCTGCTCTAATCTATACATATTACTGTAATGGAGTCTGCTCTAATCTATAAATATTACTGTCATGGAGTCTCCTCTAATCTATACATATTACTGTCATGGAGTCCTCTCTAATCTATACATATTACTGTCATGGAGTCCTCTCTAATCTATACATATTACTGTCATGGAGTCTCCTCTAATCTATACATATTACTGTCATGGAGTCTCCTCTAATCTATACATATTACTGTCATGGAGTCTCCTCTAATCTATACATATTAATGTCATGGAGTCCTCTCTAATCTATACATATTACTGTCATGGAGTCTCCTCTAATCTATACATATTAATGTCATGGAGTTCCCTCTAATCTATACATATTAATGTCATGGAGTCCTCTCTAATCTATACATATTACTGTCATGGAGTCCCCTCTAATCTATACATATTACTGTCATGGAGTCCCCTCTAATCTATACATATTACTGTCATTGAGTCCCCTCTAATCTATACATATTACTGTCATGGAGTCCCCTCTAATCTATACATATTACTGTCATGGAGTCCTCTCTAATGAAGCACAACAATGCTATACATGGCATAATTCTAGCTAGCAATATCAATAAAACAGATTGCAGCATTTATTATCATTCTTTCTTTTTCTTCCTTTTCCTTTCTTTTTTTTGACCTTTTTAAAGCCTTCCATCCCCTTTTGTTCCTTTGCTCCGTTAAGTTCATTAAGTAATTTATCTTCAATAGGGTCCCAAAAGCTTCACAATGATATAAAAAACTGCTATTGTAAAATTTATATTCAAACTTGACACACTTCCATTTACACTTCTTCCATTCATGGCTTCAGGTCCGGTGGGGAAATGGGTAGGGGAAGTGGAGTATCGGGTTGGGGCGAGGTAGTCTGAATGTCCTGGTTCTGACCAGTAGCTTCATTAATTACGTACTAGGGAAATATTTATCCCATAGAGACCAGGAGAGGCTGCTTTTTTTATAACCCCCAAGTCCGTAAAGTTTAATTCAATCACACGGTTTTTATCCCCTTTTGTTTTAACGTCGTTCCAGGACGGGACGTATTTCTGCTTCCACTTGGAGGCTATCAGTGATTTTGCTGCCATCAAAACCTGCAACATAAGAGCTTTAACGTTTAAAGACAGTGAAGGAAAGATATGTAATAAGATTATTTCTGGGTGTGGACTCTACCTCCCATATCTTTGTCAACTGGGCAAAAACTTCCGCCCAGAATTTTTGAATATATGGGCATTGCCACCAAATATGCAGAGGGGAACAATTGCGCCAACAATATTTCTTATGGTCTACCCCACTAATCATTGCCATCCTAACCGGCGTGTAGTGCCACCTGATTTTAAAGTGGAGTTCTCTATAGGAGGGATTTTTAACAAATCTATCCGTAATTGCATATGATCTATACCAATCTTCTATAGTCCAATTAGACTCCAAGTCTCCCTCCAGTCCTGCATGCTCTTGGACTTTTGCTCAGTTTGTGGCCTTCTGATGATTTCGTAATATTTGGAAATAAGATGAGTTTTAGATTCTACCATAATCAATTTTTCAAATTGGGTTAAATCTCTTGGTGTGGTCAAGTAAAACTCTGACTTCTTCAGGACTTTTCCCAACATAAGATATTCTAACAATGAGATCTTTAATTGAGGTGCTTTTGTTTTTATGTTCTCCAATGAAAGTGGTTGAAACCTGCTTTAGCGACCCTCCCTAAAATAGAGGATTCAATATATATTGCTAGATCTAATAACGGGGTAATGGGCGAAGGGAACGGAATCCGATCATATTTAGCATTCAATTTATTCCATATATTCCCATTTCCTCTAACCATAGCTTCACCCTGTTTCATAGAATTAAGATTAATCTTTTTTTGAAATAAGAGAATTTTAATACTATTTAAGCCTGTTAGCTCTTGTTCGATTTGGACCCAGTTAATAACATTTGTGGGTTCTAGCCATTCCAACATATTTGCCGCTAATATAGCTTCCTGGTATTCCTTAAGTAATGGATAAGCCAAGCCGCCATATTTAAATTTCCCTCCCATTCTCAATTTTTTTATTCTTATTTTTTTCCCCTTATGAATGAAATTATCGATTTTGTTTTGTAATTGGTTTAACAAATATGTAGGGATTCGGCAGGGAATATTGGTAAGATGTAAGTAATTTTTGGTAGTATTACCATTTTTATGGCAATAAGTCTGCCGGACCAAGATATATTTAAGCCTGACCATGTATTGATTTTTGCTATAACATTTTTGTAAACTTGTTTATAATTAGTTATTATTGTCTGCTTCAAATTTGTTTCCAATATTATTCCCAAATGTTTCAGAGAGTTTTGCCATTTGAGAGGGAATCGATGCTTTAATTTAAATAGTATTTCGTAAGAAATATTAATGGCCATGACTTCTGATTTGCTAAGATTAAGCTTAAAGTTTGATACTTTGCTATAATCATCTATCAGTTGGAACAGAGATCCGAGGGAAGCTAGCGGATCTTCCAGTGCTACAAGAATGTAATCCTCAAATGCTGATATTTTATGTTCCATAGATCCCACCTTTATCCCTTGCACCTCCTTCTCCTTACCAATCAGTACTATTAAGGGTTCGATAAACATGGCAAAAATAGCAGGAGAGAGAGGACAACCTTGACGTGTTCCATTCGAGATATCAAACCTGAATGAGCTATACCCTAACCCCACTACTTTTGCCGTGGTGGCAGTGTATAGGGCCCGGATGGCTTTCGAACCAAAGTCCCCCAGCCCTATCTTTCAAACAGCAATTCTAGGAACTCCCACCCACTCTATCAAAAGCCTTTTCTGCGTCTAATGATAAGAGCAGGGTGGGAGATCCCTTCAGTTTGGCATAGGAGATCAAATTAATCATTCTTTTAACATTGTCAGCTCCTTGCCTCCCTTGGATGAAGCCTTTTTGATCTAAGGAAATAAGTTCCCCTAAGATTACATTCAGCCAAGTAGCTAGAATTTTTGCATACATTTTAATATCAGTATTCAGTAAGGATATCGGACAAAAATCTTACAAGATGGTTCTTTATAATCTTCTCTGGGGATTGTTATTACAGAGGCCTCCTGCATTTCTTTGGGGGCCCGGCCTGATATCTTAATTTCATTCAAAGCATTCTTAAGAGGAATTAGAATTTCTGACTTACAAAGTTTATAGTAACAATTTCTATATCCATCTGGGCCGGGGGAGGAGAAGTTTTTCAGGCCATCTACAGCTTCCGAAATTTCTTTGTCAGTTATTTCTTTGTTTAGAATATCAAGATCGTCATCAGAAACTCTCGGTAGGTCAATATTGTTAAAAAATGTAAGTATCTCTTCTTTAGATGGTTTAATGAAGTTTTTATCATCCCTCAAATTATAAAGGTCTTGATAAAGAAGACCAAAAGCATTTCCTATATCACCAGGCTTTGTCAGGATCTTATTTTTATACTTTAAGATGTCTATTCTTTTACTTGATGTTTTGCTCTTCAGTTTGTTGGCTAGGAGTCGCCCTGATTTATTTCCCATATGATACAGTCATTGTTGCAGTGACCATAGGGTTTTATCTAGCAGTTTTTGTTCTATTTTTTTAATCTGAGATCTTATTACTTCCATTCTCTTTACAATCTTATCATCTGAGCTGGTTTTATTGGACCTATCTAAGTTTGTCAAATCAATGTATAGGTCCCGTAAAGGTCGACCTCTAAGTTTTTTCTTCATCGCCTGCCAGCTAATCAGATGACCCCTTATGGAGGCTTTATGGGCAGTCCAAATTATGGCTGTAGATGTAACAGACAAGATGTTTATTTTAAAAAAGTTATTGAGTTCTTTTTTTAAAAGATCTTTTATTTGTGGGTCCTGAAGTAAAGAGATATTTAGATTCCACGGTGGTCTAACTGTTTCTATCTGAGTCGTTGATATATTTATGGAGACCATCCCGTGGTCTGACCACAGTATTGGTCCAATTTCTGTTTTGGTCACTCTTTTTAAGGTTTCACTATTAACAAGTATATAATCCAATCTAACATGCGTATCATGTCGATGGGAATAGAAGGAGTAATCCCTTTCCTGGGGGTGAAAAGTTTGCCATGAGTCATATACTTGGTATTTCATTAAGATGGTATGAAAAAGATTAGTTATTTGTTTAGCATGGGGATCTAAAATTGTTCCTTTATGGGACTTTCTATCTAAATCGGCGTCCACACATAAATTAAAATCCCCACAAATAATGAGTACACCAGAGCTGTATCGCCTTACCAAATTGAATATTCGATTAAGAAAGCTAATTTGCCTTTGGTTAGGGGCATATATGTTGACTATCGTAAATGTCTCACTGTTTATTAGACCTCCCCATATTATGTAGCGACCATTTGGATCTACTAAGCAAATTTCTTCCACCAAAATTAGTTTTTGGTTAAAAAGTATGGAGACTCCCCGGGCTTTTTTCTTGTAAGTGGAATTAAGAGTAAGGCCTATATTTTTCATTTTAAAGTAAGGGATCTTGCCCGTCTGCCAGTGGGTCTCCTGAAGACATACCACATCGGCTAAACCAGATCCAAACGATCTATGGATCATCTGTCTTTTTACCCCTAGATTTAATCCCTGGACATTCTCACTACAAATTCTCAATCTACCTTCTTTGTCCTTATCGGCATGGATCATCATAACTTAAGACCCATTACACCAAGGCTCTTTGCTCTCCCCGCCCCCCCAACTCCCCCCTGAAATCCTTCTGCCTACCACAACATTCACACAAATCACAATTGTTACCCATCCATTCACTACCGGTGAATCATTCTCCATCACCACAACAGACAAACCAAAAAACAAGATTGGCCTACCGTGGGGAAGGAAAAGGTTGAACTTCAATAAGTTCACAATTTGGAAATCCACTGGCCGAGTTACACCCGTGGCAACCACCAGCGACCAAAACAAGATGGAAAGCCCTTACAAATCATTTTTACAAGATACATATTTTCTTATTTATGTTACCCATTTTTCTCTCTTCCCTCCCTCCCTCTTTCAAAAAGGGCATAAGAGTTTATTACCTCCCCCATAAGTACCAAACAATTAAGGGAACCTCCACTTTTGAAGGGATTAGTGCAATTAGACAACCCTTTCCTCTTCTTCTCCTCGTCAGCCCATCAAGCAATCAGAAGATATCAAAATATAAAGTTTAAACCTTGTACCTATTAAATGTAAAGATCTGTGATTTTCCTTTTAGTTCGTCCTAACACAGGACTAAGGTGACGTAGCATTTAGTCAACTTCTCCAAACTATTACATTTTAGTGCTTTGTGTGTTCAACTTTTCATGTTTAAAGCTTGTTGCAAACTCTTGATTCATTAGAAAAAATATTAATTGTTCTATACATAAAAATCAAATGATATATTCCTGAATATTCAACAGGCTAAAGTACCAATCCTCATATGCCTCATCAGCTTTGTAACAATCAAAATTACAAACAAAGACGGAAAGGGAAAAAAAGGAAAAAAAGGAGAGAAAAAAAAGCAATATTTACAGGTCTTTCAAGATTTTTTCACCTTCCTGTTGGTTGTTAATTATCACCGATTTATTGCCCAATGAGACTATCAGTTTCATGTGGAAACCCCATTTGTATTGGATGTTCTTTGTTCTTAGACTTTTAGCGATTTCTTTCAATTCCATTCGCTTCATAATAGTTTCCCTCGACAAGTCCTGAAAAATCTGCAAATTTTCATAAGGAGATGGAAATGATCTTTTTTCAAACGAATATGTCATAATTGAGGGCTATCTTTGGGGGCAGATTTTGGAAGTGGAAGACGATGTATTCTGTCGATCAGGATAGACACGTCAAAATTTGGTTTAACTATGGAAGACAAAAATGTAGCTACATAATTACTTAAATCTGCACTTCCAACTTCTTCTAAAATGCCCCTTATTTTGATATTGTTTCTTCTAGAGTAGTCATCCAGTTTAGTATTACGAATTTTAAGAAGGCCTTCTTCTGTTTCAAGTCGTTGATAGTTATGTTTTAAGGTTTGCATTTCCTCCCTTATTATTTTTAGCTCTTTTCCTAAATTGTCTGACTTTATTTGGACCATCCCTATTGCTTTTGCGTTTTCAGCAATTTTTCCTGTTAAGTCAGAAATAATGGAGTTTTTAAATTCAAGGAAAAGTCCTTTAAGAACGGACAGTATCACCCCACTGTCTTCTAGTTCTGGCTCTTTACTGGACGCTTCTGACCTAAGTGTGTCATTAGGAGAAGATTGGGCCAAACTTAAGTCCAAAATGGTTTCAGTATTAACTTCAGGGTGTGTTGTTTCTACAGTTTTCACTTTATTGGTTGGGGAAAAGAATGAGCTAGATGTTATGGGATTTTGTTGGAGTTTATCCACCTTGGATTTATTTTTTACTACTATAGCATAATTGCATATATTAATGTGGACATTTAAGTTGTGTGTTATTTTTTTTTTTTTTTTGTAAAAAAAAAAAAAGTGTATTATCAGTTCTAATCCTTCAAAATCACATATTGTAAATAAGGTACCGATGTCTTCAAAATATTACTATAGGTTAGGTTAGCTCAAGAATCTAACAACTTTATTCATGTTTCCTTTTTTTTTTTTTTTTTCTTCCCTTTTTCCTTTCTTTTACGTAAATGAGTAATTTTTTTTTCCTTTTTCCTTTCTTTTACGTAAATGAGTAGTAATTTTTTTTTCCTTCCCTTTTTCCTTTCTTTTACGTAAATGAGTAGTAATTTTTTTTTTCCCTTCCCTTTTTCCTTTCTTTTACGTAAATGAGTAGTCATTTTTTATTTTTTTTCCTTCCCTTTTTCCTTTCTTTTACGTAAATGAGTAGTAATTTTTTAATTTTTTTTTGCAGTCAAAATTCAATTTCAACCTACTGTAGGCTCTCTTTTTTCCACACTTTCTCCCCCTGGTTTAGAAGGAAATGTTAACTATTCACACTTTACCCCTACTCGGCTAAAACCCTTTTTAATAGTCTTTTCGTGGTTGGCAAAATCAATCAAAAAGATCTAAGAACCTTTGTAACCATTTTGCATACATTTGTTATGATAATTAGACAGATTTAGATAATTATACTATCCAAAAATTCATTCAGATACAGTCAGAGAACATAGACATGTCTTAGCTGCCGACAGCATTTATCTGTGTGGGTTTAGCCACTTGATATATGTAACGGATCTCCTGGCACCCCGACCGGGTACCTCCGTTGATGGACGCGTCCTAGTTTGCGTCGAGGCCTACAAGCACCGCACCGGACACCACACTACCACAGACTCCACAACCGCCGTAGCTTAAACCTCCCGGGGAGTATGCAGCGCATAGCAATCCCCAGCAATATAGCAATCCCCTCCAAGAATGAGACGAGGCTACGTTTTGAAGGGTCAAGTAGGACTCTTTAATGACAGGGGATCTCCTTTTATGCAAGGGTGCCCTCTGAAGGGCTACACCCACATAATGATCACAACAGCCAATTATATACATGGTTCAACCCCCACGTCTCCTCCCCTCAGATAACAGGTAACACAATTAAAACAGACACAATTTTAACCACATTCTGGATGTATCCCCAAAACAGGGGGTACACCTTTAAATCCAGCACCGTTCAATAGCTCTCCCCCAGGGGAACAACATATAAAAAAATGGCATGAATCAGACCAGGGGCTCAAAAGTTAGTAAAAGTATCTTTTACCCATAACACACAGACATTTCACATATCCCTCATAGTTGGCCACACAATACACATAGAGGGACAATAGGTGAGTCACACCTCCCTGAGGCTACCTGGCAACTTTGATACAATCAGACATGGATTAGATCATCCTTCTTTGTTCTTATCTGAGAATGAAAACACTTTATACAATAGACTTCCTTATCTTATACGGAGTCTCTGTAACAGGATTATCTCCCATGCCAAGGTCTGCACTAGTCTGGGCCAATATTCTGCAGAGCATAAACCAACATACATACAGTATAATAGTAGGATCATATTTTAACCAAGAATTAAATAACCATAAAACAGGGTAAAACAGTGATGGGTTCCGTTACACACCTCCCCCGTGACCATAAGCCGGCATACACGGTCTGATCCCAACGGATCGGCCTGGGGATGTCCGGACAAAAGTATTTGTTGGTCAATTCTCTAGTTTGACAACCCATCAGCATTACTGCAATTCTCATTTACTCACATTTCACATATCCCCAGATAGCTGGGATCTGAGCGCACAAAACCACCGAATAGCGCTCAGATCCTCTTCACACAGTTCAATTGCCATGGAGCTAAAGTCTTTCCCATAGTCTTTCATCATATGAATGGGCTCCATGGCATAGCTATCTGGGGTATCACCGCTCCCACAGGGCAAGTACCGAATGACCCCCCTGTATGTAAAGGGCCAGAATGAGGGACATACACTCTGGTATGGCCGAATACTGTGTTTAAAGGGCAATATGTTTCAGGGCCATAGTCGCAGCGCAGGAGGCTGGCAAACAGTCCTCTCCAAGACAAAGTGGCCAAGGGCACTTTGTTACAATATATATGCCAGATTATTACAGTTCCTAGTTGATAGTTTTCGTCCCAGAAGGACTCGTGGAAAAAGAACCAGTTCTCAGGATTTGGTCAGATTTCTTAATAGTTCCTGGGGGGTCAGTGGACTATAATCCGTGTATCAGTTGTGCCAGAGTGTCCTAAAGTATCCCAACGTGACTAACACGGCCAAAGCCACAGAGAGCTTTGGATCCAAGACTTTGCCGTACACTCACCACCTTGCTGCCAGGGCTCCGGGCAGGTATTCACTGACCTCCAAGTACGGCTTTCCATACTTTCCTTGGGCTCTAGTTCTCCAGAGCTCCGATTTCATCCTTTTGGGGGTTGCTGTACACCATGGATATAAAGGGTGTTGAGGGTCTTATCACGATGGCCTCTGCTAGTAGCAAAAATGGAGCAATAAAAAGCCCCACTCCAGGCTGACCGCGTCTTCACCCCCTCCTCCCTCTCTGTTAGTGAAGTGTGGCGTCCTCCCTCAGTCTGCACCGAACAACCTCCGGGACTCCCACCAACCTCCTCATACGCCCTCCTGAGCCAATCCTGGGCTTGGTTTACACAAAGAGATTAGGCCGATCTTTCACTCCTCCACCATCACAGCTGGGCAGCCGTTGACATTGTTTTTCGGAGCTGCGCTTGCCTCTCCCGCACACGGCTGACTTTATCACTGGCACAGCCGTCACATCAGGGTAAAAGATGTCCAACCATGGACCATGAGGTACATCACTTTCTCCGGCTTCAGTAAAAAAGTACTCCGTAGAGAAACATAAAAGCTTAAGGGCGTACTTGCTTGGTCGCTGCGAGCACGCCACGGGTGTAGACGCCATTGCCATGTTAGCTGCACTCGCTAACACCTTCCGGGGCATGGCCCATCACCCTAATCTATACATATTACTGTCATGGAGTCCCCTCTAATCTATACATTAATGTCACAGAGTCTCCTCTAATCTATACATATTACTATAATACCAGTTTGCGCGGGTGTCCAGTTTGTGCAGGTGTCCAGTTTGCGCGCGTGTCCAGATTGCGCGCGTGTCCAGTTTGCCTGCGTGTCCAGTTTATTCCTCATACCTCAGACCATAAGCTGCCCACCTATTATATTCGTAGAAATAGAAATGTAACACAATGATGGAGCCCAACTAAACATGTCCAAGGGTGCAATACCGTGCTGCACCACCGAATGGTGCCAAAGTATCAATGGTGTCCTGCTCCCAGTGGCTCAAACTTGTCTTGTCACCTGTTTGCTTCCATCGGTCTCAGGATATTAATAGACCCCCCCCCCCCCCCACCGACAAGAGGGGACTCCATGACAGTAATATGTATAGATTAGAGAGGACTCCATGACAGTAATATGTATAGATTAGAGAGGACTCCATGACAGTAATATGTATAGATTAGAGAGGACTCCATGACAGTAATATGTATAGATTAGAGAGGACTCCATGACAGTAATATGTATAGATTAGAGGAGACTCCATGACAGTAATATGTATAGATTAGAGGAGACTCCATGACAGTAATATGTATGGATTAGAGGGGACTCCATGACAGTAATATGTATAGATTAGAGGAGACTCCATGACAGTAATATGTATAGATTAGAGGGGACTCCATGACAGTAATATGTATAGATTAGAGAGGACTCCATGACAGTAATATGTATAGATAAGAGGGGACTCCATGACATTAATATGTATAGATTAGAGGAGACTCCATGACAGTAATATGTATAGATTAGAGGGGACTCCATGACAGTAATATGTATAGATTAGAGGAGACTCCATGACAGTAATATGTATAGATTAGAGGGGACTCCATGACAGTAATATGTATAGATTAGAGAGGACTCCATGACAGTAATATGTATAGATTAGAGAGGACTCCATGACAGTAATATGTATAGATTAGAGAGGACTCCATGACAGTAATATGTATAGATTAGAGAGGACTCCATGACAGTAATATGTATAGATTAGAGGAGACTCCATGACAGTAATATGTATAGATTAGAGGAGACTCCATGACAGTAATATGTATGGATTAGAGGGGACTCCATGACAGTAATATGTATAGATTAGAGGAGACTCCATGACAGTAATATGTATAGATTAGATGGGACTCCATGACAGTAATATGTATAGATTAGAGAGGACTCCATGACAGTAATATGTATAGATAAGAGGGGACTCCATGACATTAATATGTATAGATTAGAGGGGACTCCATGACAGTAATATGTATAGATTAGAGGGGACTCCATGACAGTAATATGTATAGATTAGAGGAGACTCCATGACAGTAATATGTATAGATTAGAGGGGACTCCATGACAGTAATATGTATAGATTAGAGGGGACTCCATGACAGTAATATGTATAGATTAGAGAGGACTCCATGACAGTAATATGTATAGATTAGAGAGGACTCCATGACAGTAATATGTATAGATTAGAGAGGACTCCATGACAGTAATATGTATAGATTAGAGGAGACTCCATGACAGTAATATGTATAGATTAGTGGAGACTCCATGACAGTAATATGTATGGATTAGAGGGGACTCCATGACAGTAATATGTATAGATTAGAGAGGACTCCATGACAGTAATATGTATAGATTAGTGGAGACTCCATGACAGTAATATGTATAGATTAGAGGAGACTCCATGACAGTAATATGTATAGATTAGAGGAGACTCCATGACAGTAATATGTATAGATTAGATGGGACTCCATGACAGTAATATGTATAGATTAGAGGAGACTCCATGACAGTAATATGTATAGATAAGAGGGGACTCCATGACAGTAATATGTATAGATTAAAGGAGACTCCATGACAGTAATATGTATAGATTAGAGGGGACTCCATGATAGTAATATGTATAGATTAGAGGAGACTCCATGACATTAATATGTATAGATTAGAGGAGACTCCATTACATTAATATGTATAGATTAGAGAGGACTCCATGACAGTAATATGTATAGATTAGAGGGGACTCCATGACAGTAATATGTATAGATTAGAGGGGATTCCATGACAGTAATATGTATAGATTAGAGGAGACTCCATGACAGTAATATGTATAGATTAGATGGGACTCCATGACAGTAATATGTATAGATTAGAGAGGACTCCATGACAGTAATATGTATAGATTAGAGGAGACTCCATGACAGTAATATGTATAGATTAGAGGGGACTCCATGACAGTAATATGTATAGATTAGAGGGGACTCCATGACAGTAATATGTATAGATTAGAGGAGACTCCATGACAGTAATATGTATAGATTAGATGGGACTCCATGACAGTAATATGTATAGATTAGAGAGGACTCCATGACAGTAATATGTATAGATAAGAGGGGACTCCATGACATTAATATGTATAGATTAGAGGAGACTCCATGACAGTAATATGTATAGATTAGAGGAGACTCCATGACAGTAATATGTATAGATTAGAGAGGACTCCATGACATTAATATGTATAGATTAGAGAGGACTCCATGACAGTAATATGTATAGATTAGAGGAGACTCCATGACATTAATATGTATAGATTAGAGGAGACTCCATGACATTAATATGTATAGATTAGAGGAGACTCCATGACATTAATATGTATAGATTAGATAGGACTCCATGACAGTAATATGTATAGATTAGAGAGGACTCCATGACAGTAATATGTATAGATTAGAGAGGACTCCATGACAGTAATATGTATAGATTAGAGAGGACTCCATGACAGTAATATGTATAGATTAGAGGAGACTCCATGACATTAATATGTATAGATTAGAGGGGACTCCATGACAGTAATATGTATAGATTAGAGGGGACTCCATGACATTAATATGTATAGATTAGAGGGGACTCCATGACAGTAATATGTATAGATTAGAGGGGACTCCATGACATTAATATGTATAGATTAGAGGAGACTCCATGACAGTAATATGTATAGATTAGAGGGGACTCCATGACAGTAATATGTATAGATTAGAGGGGACTCCATGACAGTAATATGTATAGATTAGAGAGGACTCCATGACAGTAATATGTATAGATTAGAGGAGACTCCATGACAGTAATATGTATAGATTAGAGGGGACTCCATGACAATAATATGTATAGATTAGAGGGGACTCCATTACAGTAATATGTATAGATTAGAGAGGACTCCATGACAGTAATATGTATAGATTAGAGGGGACTCCATGACAGTAATATGTATAGATTAGAGGGGACTCCATGACAGTAATATGTATAGATTAGAGAGGACTCCATGACAATAATATGTATAGATTAGAGAGGACTCCATGACAGTAGTATGTATAGATTAGAGGAGACTCCATGACAGTAATATGTATAGATTAGAGAGGACTCCATGACAGTAATATGTATAGATTAGAGGAGACTCCATGACAGTAATATGTATAGATTAGAGGGGACTCCATGACAGTAATATGTATAGATTAGAGAGGACTCCATGACAGTAATATGTATAGATTAGAGAGGACTCCATGGCGGTAATATGTATAGATTAGAGAGGACTCCATGACAGTAATATGTATAGATTAGAGAGGACTCCATGACAGTAATATGTATAGATTAGAGGGGACTCCATGACAGTAATATGTATAGATTAGAGGAGACTCCATGACAGTAATATGTATAGATTAGAGGGGACTCCATGACAGTAATATGTATAGATTAGAGGGGACTCCATGACAGTAATATGTAGAGATTAGAGAGGACTCCATGACAGTAATATGTATAGATTAGAAGAGACTCCATGACAGTAATATGTATAGATTAGAGGGGACTCCATGACAGTAATATATATAGATTAGAGAGGACTCCATGACAGTAATATGTATAGATTAGAGGAGACTCCATGACATTAATATGTATAGATTAGAGGAGACTCCATGACAGTAATATGTATAGATTAGAGAGGACTCCATGACAGTAATATGTATAGATTAGAGGGGACTCCATGACAGTAATATGTATAGATTAGAGGGGACTCCATGACAGTAATATGTATAGATTAGAGGAGACTCCATGACAGTAATATGTATAGATTAGAGGGGACTCCATGACAGTAATATGTATAGATTAGAGAGGACTCCATGACAGTAATATGTGTAGATTAGAGAGGACTCCATGACAGTAATATGTATAGATTAGAGAGGACTCCATGACATTAATATGTATAGATTATAGAGGACTCCAGGAAAGTAATATGTATAGATTAGAGGAGACTCCATGACAGTAATATGTATAGATTAGAGGAGACTCCATGACATTAATATGTATAGATTAGAGAGGACTCCATGACATTAATATGTATAGATTAGAGGCGACTCCATGACATTATATGTATAGATTAGAGAGGACTCCAGGAAAGTAATATGTATAGATTAGAGAGGACTTCATGACAGTAATATGTAAAGATTAGAGAGGACTCCATGACAGTAATATGTATAGATTAGAGAGGACTCCATGACAGTTATATGTATAGATTAGAGGAGTCTCCATGACATTAATATGTATAGATTAGAGGGGACTCCATGACAGTAATATGTATAGATTAGAGAGGACTCCATTACATTATATGTATATATTAGAGGGGACTCCATGACAGTAATATGTATAGATTAGAGAGGACTCCATGACAGTAATATGTATAGATTAGAGAGGACTCCATGACATTATATGTATATATTAGAGGGGACTCCATGACAGTAATATGTATAGATTAGAGAGGACTCCATGACAGTAATATGTATACATTAGAGGAGACTCCATGACATTAATATGTATAGATTAGAGAGGACTCCATGACATTAATATGTATAGATTAGAGGAGACTCCTTGACAGTAATATGTATAGATTAGAGGGGACTCCATGACAGTAATATGTATAGATTAGAGAGTACTCCATGACAGTAATATGTATAGATTAGAGGAGACTCCATGACATTAATATGTATAGATTAGAGAAGACTCCATGACAGTAATATGTATAGATTAGAGGGGACTCCATGACAGTAATATGTATAGATTAGAGGGGACTCCATGACAGTAATATGTATAGATTAGAGGGGACTCCATGACAGTAATATGTATAGATTAGAGAGGACTCCATGACAGTAATATATATAGATTAGAGAGGACTCCATGACAGTAATATGTATAGATTAGAGGAGACTCCATGACAGTAATATGTATAGATTAGAGAGGACTCCATGACAGTAATATGTATAGATTAGAGAGGACTCCATGACAGTTATATGTATAGATTAGAGGAGACTCCATGACAGTAATATGTATAGATTAGAGGGGACTCCATGACATTATATGTATAGATTAGAGAGGACTCCATGACATTATATGTATTTATTAGAGGGGACTCCATGACAGTAATATGTATAGATTAGAGAGGACTCCATGACAGTAATATGTATAGATTAGAGAGGACTCCATGACATTAATATGTATAGATTAGAGAGGACTCCATGACATTAATATGTATACATTAGAGGAGACTCCATGACATTAATATGTATAGATTAGAGAGGACTCCATGACAGTAATATGTATAGATTAGAGGAGACTCCATGACAGTAATATGTATAGATTAGAGGGGACTCCATGACAGTAATATGTATAGATTAGAGGGGACTCCATGACAGTAATATGTATAGATTAGAGGAGACTCCATGACAGTAATATGTATAGATTAGATGGGACTCCATGACAGTAATATGTATAGATTAGAGAGGACTCCATGACAGTAATATGTATAGATTAGAGAGGACTCCATGACAGTAATATGTATAGATTAGAGAGGACTCCATGACAGTAATATGTATAGATTAGATGGGACTCCATGACAGTAATATGTATAGATTAGAGAGGACTCCATGACAGTAATATGTATAGATTAGAGAGGACTCCATGACAGTAATATGTATAGATTAGAGAGGACTCCATGACAGTAATATGTATAGATTAGAGAGGACTCCATGACAGTAATATGTATAGATTAGAGAGGACTCCATGACAGTAATATGTATAGATTAGAGAGGACTCCATGACAGTAATATGTATAGATTAGAGGGGACTCCATGACAGTAATATGTATAGATAAGAGGGGACTCCATGACATTAATATGTATAGATTAGAGGAGACTCCATGACAGTAATATGTATAGATTAGAGGAGACTCCATGACAGTAATATGTATAGATTAGAGAGGACTCCATGACATTAATATGTATAGATTAGAGAGGACTCCATGACAGTAATATGTATAGATTAGAGGAGACTCCATGACATTAATATGTATAGATTAGAGGAGACTCCATGACATTAATATGTATAGATTAGAGGAGACTCCATGACAGTAATATGTATAGATTAGAGGGGACTCCATGACAGTAATATGTATAGATTAGAGGGGACTCCATGACAGTAATATGTATAGATTAGAGAGGACTCCATGACAGTAATATGTATAGATTAGAGGGGACTCCATGACAGTAATATGTATAGATTAGAGGGGACTCCATGACAGTAATATGTATAGATTAGAGAGGACTCCATGACAATAATATGTATAGATTAGAGAGGACTCCATGACAGTAGTATGTATAGATTAGAGGAGACTCCATGACAGTAATATGTATAGATTAGAGAGGACTCCATGACAGTAATATGTATAGATTAGAGGAGACTCCATGACAGTAATATGTATAGATTAGAGGGGACTCCATGACAGTAATATGTATAGATTAGAGAGGACTCCATGACAGCAATATGTATAGATTAGAGAGGACTCCATAGCGGTAATATGTATAGATTAGAGGGGACTCCATGACAGTAATATGTATAGATTAGAGGAGACTCCATGACAGTAATATGTATAGATTAGAGGGGACTCCATGACAGTAATATGTATAGATTAGAGGAGACTCCATGACAGTAATATGTATAGATTAGAGAGGACTCCATGACAGTAATATGTATAGATTAGAGAGGACTCCATGACAGTAATATGTATAGATTAGAGGGGACTCCAGGAAAGTAATATGTATAGATTAGAGAGGACTCCATGACAGTAATATGTATAGATTAGAGGAGACTCCATGACAGTAATATGTATAGATTAGAGAGGACTCCATGACAATAATATGTATAGATTAGAGAGGACTCCATGACAGTAGTATGTATAGATTAGAGAGGACTCCATGACATTATATGTATAGATTAGAGAGGACTCCAGGAAAGTAATATGTATAGATTAGAGAGGACTTCATGACAGTAATATGTATAGATTAGAGGAGACTCCATGACAGTAATATGTATAGATTAGAGAGGACTCCATGACAGTAATATGTATAGATTAGAGAGGACTCCATGACATTATATGTATAGATTAGAGAGGACTCCAGGAAAGTAATATGTATAGATTAGAGAGGACTTCATGACAGTGATATGTATAGATTAGAGAGGACTCCATGACATTATATGTATAGATTAGAGAGGACTCCAGGAAAGTAATATGTATAGATTAGAGGAGACTCCATGACAGTAATATGTATAGATTAGAGGGGACTCCATGACACTAATATGTATAGATTAGAGGAGACTCCATGACAGTAATATGTATAGATTAGAGGAGACTCCATGACAGTAATATGTATAGATTAGAGGAGACTCCATGACAGTAATATGTATAGATTAGAGAGGACTTCATGACAGTAATATGTATAGATTAGAGGAGACTCCATGACAGTAATATGTATAGATTAGAGAGGACTCCATGACATTAATATGTATAGATTAGAGGAGACTCCATGACAGTAATATGTATAGATTAGAGAGGACTCCATGACAGTAATATGTATAGATTAGAGAGGACTCCATGACAGTAATATGTATAGATTAGAGAGGACTCCATGACATTAATATGTATAGATTAGAGGAGACTCCATGACATTAATATGTATAGATTAGAGGGGACTCCATGACAGTAATATGTATAGATTAGAGAGGACTCCATGACAGTAATTTGTATAAATTAGAGGAGACTCCATGACATTAATATGTATAGATTAGAGAGGACTCCATGACATTAATATGTATAGATTAGAGAGGACTCCATGACATTAATATGTATAGATTAGAGAGTACTCCATGACAGTAATATGTATTATTATTATTATTATTATTATCTTTATTTATATTGCGCCAACATATTCCGTAGCGCTGTACAGGGGGTACGTAGCAGAAAACAAATTAAACACCTTGTAAAGAATGGAGGGCCCTGTTTTTGAGCATAAAATCAAATGTACATAGAGCTTGTTTCCAAGGCCTGACACAAGATTGAAAACTCGCAAACTTACAATCTAAGGGTTTAGGTGTGATACAAGAGGGTGACAAATACAATTGAAAGCAATTGGTTCAGTAAAGTGGAGGGGTCTGTGTGTTGTACTGTGGAGTGTGGGTGTGTTATTACGCTGTGGAGTGCGAAGGTGTAATTATAAAGGCTGAAGATGATAAGATTTTTTAAATAGGTGAGTTTTTAGTAATTTTTTAATGGTTTTGAGGCAGGAAGATCATCTAATGGAGCGGGGCAAGGAGTTCCAAATGGATGGGGAAGCACGAGAAAAGTCTTGAAGACGGGAGTGAGAGGAGGTGATGAGAGAGGAGGAAAGAAGAAGGTCGTTAGCAGAACGAAGGGGGCGGTTGGGAGAGTATTTTGAAACAAGAGCAGAGATATAAGGGGGTGCTCTGTTGTTGAGGGCTTTATGTGTTAGGGTCATGATTTTATATGTGATTCGGGAAGCTCTGGGAAGCCAGTGAGGAGCCGCAGACACTGAGCGTTTGGTATTAAAGATGAGTCTAGCGGAGGCGTTCATTATGGATTGGAGGGGAGACAGAGGAGAGATGGGGAGGCCAGCAAGGAGGGAATTGCAGTAGTCGAGTCGAGAGATGATGAGAGAGTGAATTAGAATTTTAGCTGTGTCTTCTGTAAGATAATGACGAATTTTGGAGATGTTTTTTAGGGTAAACTGACATGATTTTGTTATTGTTTGGATGTGAGGAATAAAAGAGAGGGCGGGATCCAGTAGAACCCCAAGACAACGGGCCTGGGAGGTAGGGGTGATGATGGCATTGTCAACAGTGAGAGATATTTGAGGTGTGGAAGCTGTAGTAGAGGGTGGAAAGAATAGAAGTTCAGTCTTAGACATGTTGAGTTTGAGTTGACGGGTGGACATCCAGGAGGATATGCTAGAGAGGCAGTTGGAAACTTGAGCTAAAAGAGAGGGGGATAGATCAGGTGCAGAGAGGTAGATTTGAGTATCATCTGCATAGAGATGATACTGAAATCCAAAGGATTTTATAAGAGTGCCAAGGGAGGAGGTGTAGATAGAGAAGAGGAGGGGGCCTAGGACAGAACCTTGGGGAACGCCAACAGACAGAGGGAGAGGTGAAGAAGAGGTGCCAGAGAAGGAGACGCTAAATGTACGATCTTTAAGATAGGATGTGAACCATGAAAGAGCTGTGCCCTGGATGCCAAAAGAGCGAAGAGTTTGGATTAGAAGAGGGTGGTCAACTGTATCGAAGGCAGCAGAGAGATCCAGGAGAATTAGAATGGAGAAGTTACCCTTTGATTTGGCGGTTAGCAAGTCATTAGTGACTTTTGTAAGGGCTGTTTCTGTAGAGTGTTGGGACCGGAAGCCAGATTGGAAGGGGTCAAGTAGGGAGTTGGAGGAAATAAATTGAGTGAGGCGATTGTAAACAAGCCGCTCAAGGAGTTTAGACGCAAGGGGAAGTAGTGAGATAGGGCGATAGTTGGAGGCAGAAGCTGGGTCAGAAGAGGGCTTCTTAACAATGGGTGTAATTACGGCATGTTTTAAGGAGGATGGAAACTTGCCAGTGTTTAGGGAGAGGTTGAATAGATGTGTGAGAGCCGGGATAAGTGTGGTGGATAGGGGAGGGATTAGCTGTGATGGAATAGGATCATGAGGACATGTTGTAAGGTGAGAGGTTGATAGTAAAGTAGATACTTCATCCTCGGTTACAGGGTCAAAGGAGTCCATAGTGGAGGTGGGATTGGGGAAGGGTAAGGGTTGGGTGTTGTCGGTTTGGGGAGAGGGTGGTGGGGTAGGGCCAAGCTGGGAGGAGAGCTCATTTTGGATGGTATCGATTTTATTTTTAAAATGGCTGGCAAAGTCATCAGCAGTGAGAGAGGAAGGGGCAGGAGGTGGGGGTGGGCGGAGGAGGGTGTTGAATGTAGCAAATAAACGTTTAGGGTTGGAGGACAGTTTGATATTAGTGATGAGAAGTAGTGTTGTTTGGCAAGATTGAGGGCAGAGAAGTAGGAGCGCAAGGTAAACTTGTAGTGGAGAAAGTCTGCTGAAGTGCGAGATTTCCTCCATAATCGTTCTGCAGTGCGTGAGCATCTCTGTAGATAGCGTGTTTGTGTGGTGTGCCATGGTTGTGGGTGAGAGCGAGGGCGTTTGCTTGTGATTATGGGGGCAAGAGAGTCCAGGGTGGAGGTTAGCGTAGTGTTGTATTGTGAAGTGGCGACGTCAGGGCAGGCAAGGGTGGTGAGGGGGCTGAGAAGGGGTGTTAGTACATTTGACAATTGTTGTGGGTTGAGTGCTTGCAGGTTTCTGCGTGTTCTGGTGGCAGGATTTGAAGAAGGGTGGTGAACAGAAGATGAGGCGAGGTTGCAAGTTAGCAGGTGGTAGTCAGATAGGGGAAGTGAGGAGATGTCAAGGTTGGAGATAGTGCAGAGATTATTAAAAATAAGGTCAATGGAGTGTCCACCACTGTGAGTTGCAGAATCTGTCCATTGTGAGAGGCCAAGGGAAGAGGTGAGTGCAAGTAATTTTGCAGTTGTTGGGGAGGTGGGTGTGTCAGTGGCAATGCTGAAATCGCCAAGAATGAGTGAAGGTATATTGGAGGAGAGAAAGTGAGGGAGCCAGGCGGCAAAGTTGTCCAGAAATTGAGAGGGTGATCCAGGCGGGCGATAGATCACAGCTACTCGCAGAGTGATGGGAGAGAAGATTAGGATAGTGTGGACTTCAAAAGATGAGAATTGGAGGGAGGGAACAGGGGGTATGCAGCGAAAAGTGCAGCGAGAGGATAGCAGTATGCCCACACCTCCACCTTGTTTGTTCTCAGGTCTAGGAGTGTGGCTGAAGTGTAGACCACCATAAGAGAGTGCGGCAGTGGAGGCAGAGTCAGATGGAGTGAGCTAGGTTTCCGTGATAGCCAGTAAATTGAGGGAGTTGGAAATGAAGAGATCATGAATAAAGGAAAGTTTATTGCAAACAGACCTTGCATTCCAGAGGGCACAGGAGAAGGACAAAGTAGATGGTTTGTGACAAGTGATGGGTATTAGATTATGGGTGTTTGGGTATTTGCTGCCCTGGGGACTCTGCGTGGCTGACAGCAGGTGGGAATGAGTGAGGGGCCTGGGTTAGGGGATATATCTCCACAAGCCATCAGAAGAAGGAGAGAGAGTAAAAGGAGATGGGAATAGGACTTACAGGAGTATTTCTGCTTTTCAGCTTTAGGGGGGGATGAGATAGTGACTGGAGGAAGGAGAGGAGCTCATGGGAGCAGAGAAGAGGAGAAGAGAGAAGGTGAGATGGTGACTGGAGGAAGGAGAGGAGCTCATGGGAGCAGAGGAGAGGAGAGGAGAGGAAGGAGGGTGAGATAGTGACTGGAGGAAGGAGAGGAGCTCATGTGAGCAGAGAAGAGAAGAGGAAAGCAGGGAAGGTGAGATAGTGACTGGAGGAGGGAGAGGAGCTCATGGGAGCAGAGAAGAGGAGAGGAAGGAAGGTGAGATAGTGACTGGAGGAAGGAGAGGAGCTCATGGGAGCAGAGAAGAGGAGAGGAAGGAAGGTGAGATAGTGACTGGAGGATGGAGAGGAGCTCATGGGAGCAGAGAAGAGAAGAGGAAAGCAGGGAAGGTGAGATAGTGACTGGAGGACGGAGAGGAGCTCATGGGAGCAGAGAAGAGGAGAGGAAAGCAGGGAAGGTGAGATAGTGACTGGAGGAAGGAGAGGAGCTCATGGGAGCAGAGAAGAGGAGAGGAAAGCAGGGAAGGTGAGATAGTGACTGGAGGAAGGAGAGGAGCTCATGAGAGCAGAGAGAGGAGAGGAAAGCAGGGAAGGTGAGATAGTGACTGGAGGAAGGAGAGGAGCTCATGGGAGCAGAGAAGAGGAGAGGAGAGCAGGGAAGGTGAGATAGTGACTGGAGGAAGGAGAAGAGCTCATGGGAGCAGAGAAGAGGAAAGGAGAGCAGGGAAGGTGAGATAGTGACTGGAGGAGGGAGAAGAGCTCATGGGAGCAGAGAAGAGGAGAGCAAGGAAGGTGAGATAGTGACTGGAGGAAGGAGAGGAGCTCATGGGAGAAGAGAAGAGGAGAGGAAGGAAGGTGAGATAGTGACTGGAGGAAGGAGAGGAGCTCATGGGAACAGAGAAGAGGAGAGGAAAGCAGGGAAGGTGAGATAGTGACTGGAGGAGGGAGAGGAGCTCATGGGAGCAAAGAAGAGGAGAGGAGAGCAGGGAAGGTGAGATAGTGACTGGAGGAAGGAGAGGAGCTCATGGGAGCAGAGAAGAGGAGAGGAGAGCAGGGAAGGTGAGATAGTGACTGGAGGAAGGAGAGGAGCTCATGGGAGCAGAGAAGAGGAAAGGAGAGCAGGGAAGGTGAGATAGTGACTGGAGGAGTGAGAGGAGCTCATGGGAGCAGAGAAGAGGAGAGCAGGGAAGGTGAGATAGTGACTGGAGGAGGGAGAGGAGCTCATGGGAGCAGAGAAGAGGAGAGGAGAGCAAGGAAGGTGAGATAGTGACTGGAGGAAGGAGAGGAGCTCATGGGAGCAGAGAAGAGGAGAGGAGAGCAGGGAAGGTGAGATAGTGACTGGAGGAGGAAGGAGAGGAGCTCATGGGAGCAGAGAAGAGGAGAGGAGAGCAAGGAAGGTGAGATAGTGACTGGAGGAAGGAGAGGAGCTCATGGGAGCAGAGGAGAGGAGAGCAGGGAAGGTGAGATAGTGACTGGAGGAGGAAGGAGAGGAGCTCATGGGAGAAGAGAAGAGGAGAGGAGAGCAGGGAAGGTGAGATAGTGACTGGAGGAGGGAGAGGAGCTCATGGGAGCAGAGGAGAGGAAAGCAGGGAAGGTGAGATAGTGACTGGAGGAAGGAGAGGAGCTCATGGGAGAAGAGGAGAGGAAAGCAGGGAAGGTGAGATAGTGACTGGAGGAAGGAGAGGAGCTCATGGGAGAAGAGGAGAGGAAAGCAGGGAAGGTGAGATAGTGACTGGAGGAGGGAGAGGAGCTCATGGGAGCAGAGAAGAGGAGAGGAAAGCAGGGAAGGTGAGATAGTGACTGGAGGAGGGAGAGGAGCTCATGGGAGAAGAGGAGAGGAAAGCAGGGAAGGTGAGATAGTGACTGGAGGAAGGAGAGGAGCTCATGGGAGCAGAGAAGAGGAGAGGAAAGCAGGGAAGGTGAGATAGTGACTGGAGGAAGGAGAGGAGCTCATGGGAACAGAGAAGAGGAGAGAAAAGCAGGGAAGGTGAGATAGTGACTGGAGGAGGGAGAGGAGCTCATGGGAGCAAAGAAGAGGAGAGGAGAGCAAGGAAGGTGAGATAGTGACTGGAGGACGGAGAGGAGCTCATGGGAGCAGAGAAGATGAGAGCAAGGAGGGTGAGATAGTGACTGGAGGAGGGAGAGGAGCTCATGGGAGAAGAGAAGAGGAGAGGAAAGCAGGGAAGGTGAGATAGTGACTGGAGGACGGAGAGGAGCTCATGGGAGGAGAGGAGAGGAAAGCAGGGAAGGTGAGATAGTGACTGGAGGAAGGAGAGGAGCTCATGGGAGCAGAGAAGAGGAGAGGAGGGAAGGTGAGATAGTGACTGGAGGAAAGAGAGGAGCTCATGGGAGCAGAGGAGAGGAGGGAAGGTGAGATAGTGACTGGAGGAAGGAGAGGAGCTCATGGGAGCAGAGAAGAGGAGAGGAAAGCAGGGAAGGTGAGATAGTGACTGGAGGAGTGAGAGGAGCTCATGGGAGCAGAGAAGAGGAGAGCAGGGAAGGTGAGATAGTGACTGGAGGACGGAGAGGAGCTCATGGGAGCAGAGAAGAGGAGAGGAGAGCAAGGAAGGTGAGATAGTGACTGGAGGAAGGAGAGGAGCTCATGGGAGCAGAGAAGAGGAGAGGAGAGCAGGGAAGGTGAGATAGTGACTGGAGGAGGAAGGAGAGGAGCTCATGGGAGAAGAGAAGAGGAGAGGAGAGCAGGGAAGGTGAGATAGTGACTGGAGGAAGGAGAGGAGCTCATGGGAGGAGGAGAGGCGAGCAGGGAAGGTGAGATAGTGACTGGAGGAAGGAGAGGAGCTCA
Organism: Discoglossus pictus; assembly: GCA_027410445.1. NCBI lineage: Eukaryota > Metazoa > Chordata > Amphibia > Anura > Alytidae > Discoglossus > Discoglossus pictus. The sequence continues at coordinate 2,533,469 of JAPZIH010000011.1, read as the reverse complement.
TGGGAGAAGAGGAGAGGAAAGCAGGGAAGGTGAGATAGTGACTGGAGGAAGGAGAGGAGCTTATGGGAGCAGAGGAGAGGAGAGCAGGGAAGGTGAGATAGTGACTGGAGGAAGGAGAGGAGCTCATGGGAGCAGAGAAGAGGAGAGGAAAGCAGGGAAGGTGAGATAGTGACTGGAGGAAGGAGAGGAGCTCATGGGAGAAGAGGAGAGTTAAGCAGGGAAGGTGAGATAGTGACTGGAGGAAGGAGAGGAGCTCATGGGAGAAGAGGAGAAAAAAGCAGGGAAGGTGAGATAGTGAAAGGAGGAGGGAGAGGAGCTCATGGGAGAAGAGGAGAGGAAAGCAGGGAAGGTGAGATAGTGACTGGAGGAAGGAGAGGAGCTCATGGGAGCAGAGAAGAGGAGAGGAAAGCAGGGAAGGTGAGATAGTGACTGGAGGAAGGAGAGGAGCTCATGGGAGCAGAGGAGAGGAGAGGAGAGGAAGGAAGGTGAGATAGTGACTGGAGGAGGGAGAGGAGCTCATGGGAGCAAAGAAGAGGAGAGGAGAGCAAGGAAGGTGAGATAGTGACTGGAGGACGGAGAGGAGCTCATGGGAGCAGAGAAGATGAGAGCAAGGAGGGTGAGATAGTGACTGGAGGAGGGAGAGGAGCTCATGGGAGAAGAGGAGAGGAGAGGAAAGCAGGGAAGGTGAGATAGTGACTGGAGGACGGAGAGGAGCTCATGGGAGGAGAGGAGAGGAAAGCAGGGAAGGTGAGATAGTGACTGGAGGAAGGAGAGGAGCTCATGGGAGCAGAGAAGAGGAGAGGAGGGAAGGTGAGATGGTGACTGGAGGAAGGAGAGGAGCTCATGGGAGCAGAGAAGAGGAGAGGAGAGCAGGGAAGGTGAGATTGTGACTGGAGGAAGGAGAGGAGCTCATGGGAACAGAGAAGAGGAGAGGAAAGCAGGGAAGGTGAGATAGTGACTGGAGGAGAGAGAGGTGCTCATGGGAACAGAGAAGAGGAGAGGAAAGCAGGGAAGGTAAAATAGTGACTGGAGGAAGGAGAGGAGCTCATGGGAGCAGAGAAGAGGAGAGGAGAGCAGGGAGGGTGAGATAGTGACTGGAGGACGGAGAGGAGCTCATGGGAGGAGAGGAGAGGAAAGCAGGGAAGGTGAGATAGTGACTGGAGGAAGGAGAGGAGCTCATGGGAGGAGAGGAGAGGAAAGCAGGGAAGGTGAGATAGTGACTGGAGGAAGGAGAGGAGCTCATGGGAGAAGAGGAGAGGAGAGCAGGGAAGGTGAGATAGTGACTGGAGGGAGGAGAGGAGCTCATGGGAGCAGAGAAGAGGAGAGGAAAGCAGGGAAGGTGAGATAGTGACTGGAGGAAGGAGAGGAGCTCATGGGAGAAGAGGAAAGGAGAGCAGGGAAGGTGAGATAGTGACTGGAGGAAGGAGAGGAGCTCATGGGAGAAGAGGAGAGGAAAGCAGGGAAGGTGAGATAGTGACTGGAGGGAGGAGAGGAGCTCATGGGAGCAGAGAAGAGGAGAGGAGGGAAGGTGAGATAGTGACTGGAGGAAGGAGAGGAGCTCATGGGAGCAGAGAAGAGGAGAGCAGGGAAGGTGAGATAGTGACTGGAGGAGGGAGAGGAGCTCATGGGAGCAGAGAAGAGGAGAGGAAAGCAGGGAAGGTGAGATAGTGACTGGAGGGAGGAGAGGAGCTCATGGGAGCAGAGAAGAGGAGAGGAGGGAAGGTGAGATAGTGACTGGAGGAAGGAGAGGAGCTCATGGGAGGAGAGAAGAGGAGAGGAGAGCAGGGAAGGTGAGATAGTGACTGGAGGAAGGAGAGGAGCTCATGGGAGCAGAGAAGAGGAGAGCAAGGAAGGTGAGATAGTGACTGGAGGAGGGAGAGGAGCTCATGGGAGCAGAGAAGAGGAGAGGAGAGCAAGGAAGGTGAGATTGTGACTGGAGGAAGGAGAGGAGCTCATGGGAGCAGAGAAGAGGAGAGCAAGGAAGGTGAGATAGTGACTGGAGGAAGGAGAGGAGCTCATGGGAGCAGAGAAGAGGAGAGGAGAGGAGGGAAGGTGAGATAGTGACTGGAGGAAGGAGAGGAGCTCATGGGAGCAGAGAAGAGGAGAGGAGAGCAGGGAAGGTGAGATAGTGACTGGAGGAAGGAGAGGAGCTCATGGGAGAAGAGAAGAGGAGAGGAGAGCAGGGAAGGTGAGATAGTGGCTGGAGGAAGGAGAGGAGCTCATGGGAGAAGAGGAGAGGAAAGCAGGGAAGGTGAGATAGTGACTGGAGGAAGGAGAGGAGCTCATGGGAGCAGAGAAGAGGAGAGGAAAGCAGGGAAGGTGAGATAGTGACTGGAGGAAGGAGAGGAGCTCATGGGAACAGAGAAGAGGAGAGGAAAGCAGGGAAGGTGAGATAGTGACTGGAGGAAGGAGAGGAGCTCATGGGAGCAGAGAAGAGGAGAGGAAAGCAGGGAAGGTGAGATAGTGACTGGAGGAAGGAGAGGAGCTCATGGGAGAAGAGGAGAGGAAAGCAGGGAAGGTGAGATAGTGACTGGAGGAAGGAGAGGAGCTCATGGGAGAAGAGGAGAGGAAAGCAGGGAAGGTGAGATAGTGACTGGAGGAAGGAGAGGAGCTCATGGGAGCAGAGAAGAGGAGAGCACGGAAGGTGAGATAGTGACCGGAGGAAGGAGAGGAGCTCATGGGAGCAGAGAAGAGGAGAGGAAAGCAGGGAAGGTGAGATAGTGACCAGAGGAAGGAGAGGAGCTCATGGGAACAGAGAAGAGGAGAGGAAAGCAGGGAAGGTGAGATAGTGACTGGAGGAGGGAGAGGAGCTCATGGGAGAAGAGGAGAGGAAAGCAGGGAAGGTGAGATAGTGACTGGAGGAAGGAGAGGAGCTCATGGGAGCAGAGAAGAGGAGAGGAAAGCAGGGAAGGTGAGATAGTGACTGGAGGAAGGAGAGGAGCTCATGGGAACAGAGAAGAGGAGAGGAAAGCAGGGAAGGTGAGATAGTGACTGGAGGAGGGAGAGGAGCTCATGGGAGCAAAGAAGAGGAGAGGAGAGCAAGGAAGGTGAGATAGTGACCAGAGGAAGGAGAGGAGCTCATGGGAGCAGAGAAGAGGAGAGGAAAGCAGGGAAGGTGAGATAGTGACTGGAGGAAGGAGAGGAGCTCATGGGAACAGAGAAGAGGAGAGGAAAGCAGGGAAGGTGAGATAGTGACTGGAGGAGGGAGAGGAGCTCATGGGAGCAAAGAAGAGGAGAGGAGAGCAAGGAAGGTGAGATAGTGACTGGAGGACGGAGAGGAGCTCATGGGAGCAGAGAAGATGAGAGCAAGGAGGGTGAGATAGTGACTGGAGGAGGGAGAGGAGCTCATGGGAGAAGAGAAGAGGAGAGGAAAGCAGGGAAGGTGAGATAGTGACTGGAGGACGGAGAGGAGCTCATGGGGAGAGGAGAGGAAAGCAGGGAAGGTGAGATAGTGACTGGAGGAAGGAGAGGAGCTCATGGGAGCAGAGAAGAGGAGAGCAGGGAAGGTGAGATAGTGACTGGAGGAAGGAGAGGAGCTCATGGGAGCAGAGGAGAGGAGAGGAAGGAAGGTGAGATAGTGACTGGATGAGGGAGAGGAGCTCATGGGAGCAGAGGAGAGGAGAGCAGGGAAGGTGAGATAGTGACTGGAGGAGGGAGAGGAGCTCATGGGAGCAGAGAAGAGGAGAGGAGAGCAGGGAAGGTGAGATAGTGACTGGAGGAGGGAGAGGAGCTCATGGGAGCAGAGAAGAGGAGAGCAGGGAAGGTGAGATAGTGACTGGAGGAGGGAGAGGAGCTCATGGGAGCAGAGGAGAGGAGAGCAGGGAAGGTGAGATAGTGACTGGATGAGGGAGAGGAGTACATGGGAGCAGAGGAGAGGAGAGCAGGGAAGGTGAGATAGTGACTGGATGAGGGAGAGGAGCTCATGGGAGCAGAGGAGAGGAGAGCAGGGAAGGTGAGATAGTGACTGGATGAGGGAGAGGAGCTCATGGGAGCAGAGAAGAGGAGAGGAAAGCAGGGAAGGTGAGATAGTGACTGGAGGAAGGAGAGGAGCTCATGGGAGCAGAGAAGAGGAGAGGAAGGAAGGTGAGATAGTGACTGGAGGAAGGAGAGGAGCTCATGGGAGCAGAGAAGAGGAGAGGAAAGCAGGGAAGGTGATATAGTGACTGGAGGAAGGAGAGGAGCTCATGGGAGCAGAGAAGAGGAGAGGAGAGGAGGGAAGGTGAGATAGTGACTGGAGGACGGAGAGGAGCTCATGGGAGCAGAGAAGAGGAGAGGAAAGCAGGGAAGGTGAGATAGTGACTGGAGGAGGGAGAAGAGCTCATGGGAGCAGAGAAGATGAGAGGAGAGGAGAGCAGGGAAGGTGAGATAGTGACTGGAGGACGGAGAGGAGCTCATGGGAGCAGAGAAGAGGAGAGGAGAGCAAGGAAGGTGAGATAGTGACTGGAGGAAGGAGAGGAGCTCATGGGAGCAGAGAAGAGGAGAGGAAAGCAGGGAAGGTGAGATAGTGACTGGAGGAGGGAGAGGAGCTCATGGGAGCAGAGGAGAGGAGAGCAAGGAAGGTGAGATAGTGACTGGAGGAAGGAGAGGAGCTCATGGGAGCAGAGAAGAGGAAAGCAGGGAAGGTGAGATAGTGACTGGAGGAAGGAGAGGAGCTCATGGGAGAAGAGGAGAGGAAAGCAGGGAAGGTGAGATAGTGACTGGAGGAGGGAGAGGAGCTCATGGGAGCAGAGAAGATGAGAGCAAGGAGGGTGAGATAGTGACTGGAGGAGGGAGAGGAGCTCATGGGAGAAGAGAAGAGGAGAGGAAAGCAGGGAAGGTGAGATAGTGACTGGAGGACGGAGAGGAGCTCATGGGAGCAGAGAAGATGAGAGCAAGGAGGGTGAGATAGTGACTGGAGGAGGGAGAGGAGCTCATGGGAGAAGAGAAGAGGAGAGGAAAGCAGGGAAGGTGAGATAGTGACTGGAGGAGTGAGAGGAGCTCATGGGAGCAGAGGAGAGGAGAGCAGGGAAGGTGAGATAGTGACTGGAGGAGGGAGAGGAGCTCATGGGAGCAGAGAAGAGGAGAGGAAAGCAGGGAAGGTGAGATAGTGACTGGAGGAGGGAGAGGAGCTCATGGGAGCAGAGAAGAGGAGAGGAAAGCAGGGAAGGTGAGATAGTGACTGGAGGACGGAGAGGAGCTCATGGGAGCAGAGAAGAGGAGAGGAAAGCAGGGAAGGTGAGATAGTGACTGGAGGAAGGAGAGGAGCTCATGGGAGGAGAGGAGAGGAAAGCAGGGAAGGTGAGATAGTGACTGGAGGAGGAAGGAGAGGAGCTCATGGGAGAAGAGAAGAGGAGAGGAGAGGAAAGCAGGGAAGGTGAGATAGTGAACAGAGGAAGGAGAGGAGCTCATGGGAGCAGAGAAGAGGAGATGAAAGCAGGGAAGGTGAGATAGTTATATTATTGGAGACATGATGTGTAGAGACAGTATAAGAGAGTCTGAGAAAGGGGCAGGAGGTTATAATAAGGAAGGAGGTGTGAGGAAACATAATGGCACTGTGTAAGCAAGTATTCTTGTAGGGGGTGGTTAGAGGTGATAATCAGATGTCACTGATTAACCATGTGCAGGTAATTAGTATGCCTCAATATATTAAGTGTAAACAAGGGTGGGAGGGTAGAGGGGACTGCTTTCAGGTGGACTTCTGATGGGAGATGTTGCTTTGCAGTATGCTTTTAAAAGTATCTATAAGGAAAAAGCAAGAGATATTTTGGGGGGAGGAGATTATGGAGCTATAAAATGGATCAGTGAACACAGAGCAGCTTTACAGATAAGCAAAGAATATCATCAATAGCAGAAAAATCTAACAGTAAAAAGTCTATCTCAGCAATTATCATAACACAGATATTAATAATAAATAGTCTTTTGTAAACGTAGATATGGATCTGGTGAGCATCTGTTCTTCTGAAATTACCTTAGATTGCATTTAGGTGGACATCTAGGTGTTATGTAGAAGAGACTCCATGACAGTAATATGTATAGATAAGAGGGGACTCCATGACAGTAATATGTGTAGATTAGAGAGGACTCCATGACAGTAATATGTATAGATTAGAGGGGACTCCATGACAGTAATATGTATAGATTAGAGGGGACTCCATGACAGTAATATGTATAGATTAGAGAGGACTCCATGACAGTAATATGTGTAGATTAGAGAGGACTCCATGACAGTAATATGTATAGATTAGAGGGGACTCCATGACAGTAATATGTATAGATTAGAGGGGACTCCATGACAGTAATATGTATATATTAGAGGGGACTCCATGACAGTAATATGTAAGATTAGAGGGGACACCATGACAGTAATATGTATAGATTAGAGGGGACTCCATGACATTAATATGTATAGATTAGATTGGACTCCATGACATTAATATGTATAGATTAGAGAGGACTCCATGACAGTAATATGTATAGATTAGAGGATACTCCATGACAGTAATATGTTTAGATTAGAGGAGACTCCATGACAGTAAAATATATAGATTAGAGAGGACTCCATGACAGTAATATGTATAGATTAGAGAGGACTCCATGACAGTAAAATATATAGATTAGAGGGGACTCCATGACAGTAATATGTATAGATTAGAGGAGACTCCATGACATTAATATGTATAGATTAGAGAGGACTCCATGACAGTAATATGTATAGATTAGAGAGGACTCCATGACAGTAATATATGTCACTCTCTTGTGGTTGGGGTCTGGAGAGGTCCAAGCCAAATGGATGCATTAAAGACACCTTGAGGTGTATATGGTAGAGGGTAAGGGGTGGGGATGTGCTAGGAATTTGGTTAAGGGGTGGAAGTACTAGAGAATAGAGTAAGGGTTGGGAGGTACTAGAAATTAGCAGGGCCGGATCATCCATTAGGTGAGTTAGGCTCCTGCCTACAGGCGCATCTCTGAGAGGGGCACCTCATTATCACCCCATCTTTCAAATCCCCTCCTGGTGTGTTCTTCACTGTGCAGTCCCTGCTTCCTCTAAAAGCAGACAGCACTGCCAGAGATAACACTGAGCTCCAGACAGATTACACTGGAGGAAGCCTAAGCCCGCCCCCTGCACCGGAGCGTACAGAGAGGAGGGAGAGGAAGCCTTCCCCTGCGCAGCCATGGCAGCAAGGCTGGGTACAGACAGTGGCAATAAATCTTCACACAAGATGGAGGCAGGAGCTGTAATAAGGTGAGAGGCATGTGCATGTGTGTGAGAGAGGGTGAGATAGAGAAGGGGAGGGGGAGAGAAAGAGAGAGGGAGGGGAGAGAAATAGAGAGGGAGGGAAGAGAAAGAGAGGGAGAGAGAAATAGGGAAAGAAATGAAGAGAGAGAGGGAGGGAAAAGAAGGGGAGAGAGAAAAATAGGGAAAGAGAGAGGGGAAGAGGGATAGATAGAGAGTGGGGAGAGAGGAAGAGTGAGGAAGAGTTTAGGAGAATATAAAGGGAGGGAGAGAAATATGAAGGAATAAGAGAGAAGGCGGAGAGTAAGGAAGAGGGAGGGGGATAGAGAAGGAGGGGACAAAGAAGAGAGAGAAAGAGGAGGGAAGAAGAGAGAGAAGGGGGGAAAGAGAGGATGAGAGAGAGGAGGAAAAGGGGAGGGAGAGAAAGAGGGAGACAGACAGAAAAAGAGAAAGGGAGGGGAAGAGGGGGAGAGAAAGGGAGGGGAAGAGAGGGAGAGAAAGGGAGTGGGAGAGAGGGGGAGAGAGAGAGAATGGGCGAGGGAGAAATGGGAGAGAGAGATGGACAGAGAGATAGGGAAAGAGGGAGAGATACTGTATATGGTGAGGGAGTGGGAGCAGAGTAGGAGAGAGGGAGGGGAAGAGAAAGAGAGGGGGAAAGAGAGAGAGAGACCGAGGGGGGGAGAGAGGAAGGAGAGAGTGTGAGGTAGAGACAGGCATGGGGAGAGATATAGGGGGAGAGAGAGGGAGTGTGTGGAGGGAGAGAGATAGTGGGGAGAGAGGGGTAAGAGGGAGGGAGAGAGATAGAGAAGAAGAGTAAAGGGGGATAGAGAGGGAGGGAAAGGGGGAGAGAAAGAAAGAGGGTGTGAGAGAGAGATAGAGATAGGGGGACAGACAGAGAATAATGAAGAGAGGGGGAGAGAAAGAGAGAGTGGGGGTGGGAGAGATGGGAGAGAAAGAGGGAGGGAAGAGAGGGAGAAATAGAATTAGGGAGAGAGTAAGGGAGAAAGAAAGGGGAAGAGGGAGGGAGAGAAGTGAGGGAGTAGGAGCAGAGTAGGAGAGAGGGAGAAAGAAAGAGAGAGACAGAGGGGGAGAGAGAGAGACATAGAGACATAGAAATAGGGGGGCGAGAGGATGAGGTAGGGGACAGAGAGGGAGGGAGAGGAGAAGTGGGAGAAATAGAATTAGGGAGAGAGTGAGGGAGAAAGAAAGGGGAAGAGGGAGGGAGAGAAGTGAGGGAGTGGGAGCAGAGTAGGAGAGAGGGAGAAAGAAAGAGAGAGACAGACGGGGAGAGAGAGAGACATAGAAATAGGGGGCGAGAGGATGAGGTAGGGGACAGAGAGGGAGGGAGAGGAGAAGTGGGAGAAAGAGAGAGGGTGAGAGAGAGGAATGAGTATGAGTAGCTCTGCTGCAAAAATGGCGGCAATGTCTGCAGTTTGCTCACACAGCAAGATAGCGATACACTTTGCGCACACACAGACATGGGCTTCTCCACTTTACTGCCTAGGGGCTCCAAAAAGATAGATCCGGGCCTGGGAATTAGGTTAAGGAATGGGGGTCTAGCCAATATGGTTTGGGGTACTAGCGATTAGGAAAAGGGGTTGTGGTTAAATGAATAGGGTAAGAGGTGGGAAGGGAAAGTAAGGGGTGCGGGTCTAAAGAATAGGGTAAGGGGTGGGTGCAACAGGGAATAGGGTATGGGATGAGAATGTATGGAGTGGGGGTACTAGGGCATAGAGTCTCCTGAATAAGGTAAGATGTGACATGGGTAGGCAAGCAGAGAAGAAAATGAACGAGTTCAAGCAGTTACTATGGCCAGTGGTTTAGGGGTTAACCTTACAATACTATGATTAAAGGGATCTTAAGGAACTGCATGAGCCAGGATAAGATCAAGAAGGAAATTAGTCCCAGGGACAGGATGCTCAGTGAGACCTGCCGGAGCGATGCGAGATCGAGTCATGGCGTTGGCTCAGTCATGCCAAGTGCGCCACAAATATACTCATTCCATATGGGTAATGTAAGTGAACAATATGGCAGAAGTGAATCATCATGAAAGTACCTGGATGTGCACATTACTTCATGGGGCATTATGGGATATAATTATGGGCAGTTATTTGGAAGTGCTGGCGATATCATAATACCCCAGGGTACGACAGATAGAACATCAGAAGGTCTGCTGGTGTCTGATGGTAGACCTGGGCTATTGGCTATCCGTGTTCAGTAGCCAGTGCTGGCATGGTGTGCCCATCAGATGGTAAGGGAGCAAGGTGATATATGTGACAGATATCACCAAGAACAAGTCCGGGGGATCTCATGCAATTTGTTGGGTTTGGTTCCATGAGACCTTCCATGGACTGATTGTCCATGGGTCTTGTGGTTGGTACAATCCTTAGGAGGGCTGAATCACTGTATATACTCAGTACCATGGGTCGCCCACATGGGCAATACGATTCCAGATCACTTATAGGCTCTCTAAATTGCCAGGGTGTGCACTCTCCAACTTATTTTTTTCTTCTTCAATTAGTGGCAGTTTATTGCTGATCTCCAGTGTGGGGCCAAAACTGTCCAGTCCCAGGGATTGTAGGTGTTGTCCGAAGCTGATACCCCCATGTGGCAGGACCATAGTATTAGCTACCAGCTGCATGGACATGGAGATAGCTAATCCTGATTTAGTGATAAATATTTAGGGATCTAGAACCTTCCCCCCATGCTTTAAACCATCTGTATATGTTTACCCCCCTAGAATAAGGAAACATAAAGGAAGCACTATACTAAAGAAAGAAATTATTTTAATATGTTGTAAACCCACTCAGAGGTGCCTAACAAGATCTACCTGTTGCTCTTCTGACATATATCTGAGATCCTATTGCTCTCCTGGAACATCTGAGATCTACCTGTTGCTCTCCTGAAATATATCTGAGATCTACCTGTTGCTCTCCTAGAACATCTGAGATCTACCTGTTGCTCTCCTGAAATATTTCTGAGATCTACCTGTTGCTCTCCTGGAACATCTGAGATCTACCTGTTGCTCTCCTGACATATACCTGAGATCCTCCTATTGCTCTCCTGGAACATCTAAGATCTACCTGTTGCTTTCCTTACATATATCTGAGATCCTCCTATTGCTCTCCTGGAACATCTGAGATCTACCTGTTGCTCTCCTGGAACATCTAAGATCTACCTGTTGCTCTCCTGGCATATATCTGAGATCCTCCTATTGCTCTCCTGGAACATCTGAGATCTACCTGTTGCTCTCCTTACATATATCTGAGATCTATCTATTGCTCTCTTCGCATATATCTGAGATCTACCTATTGCTCTCGTCGCATATATCTGAGATCTACCTATTGCTCTCCATTTAGCCCAGCTGAGTTTGGAGATGGAGCGTATTCTGGATCCTTTGCTTGGATTCCTGTCACTCCATCATGGACTCCACATGTGGCAGATATCATTATAACTGGTTTATTGCGGCATCGTCCAGCTGTTATTTTATATATTATGTGTGACCAGCTCCAGCCGACCTTGGACAACCCGATGTGAATGCCCGGCCACAAGTCCAGATCTAGATGGTCAACGTCATCACCATATTAGTTATTTTCTCTGTCCAGACACATTACCCCCCCCCCCCCCCCCATACACACTCTCTCTGATTGTGTCCCAGCAGAGGTCAATGTCTGTCCTGAGAGTCACCAGAGCTGGACATTGGACAGGACAAGCCACTGAGTTTCCTCTTGTGTACCCTCCAATGACCTTGCGACCCGCAGAGAAGCGCTGAGCTCAGCACATTTTGTTGTTTGCAAATAGAATTTGACGGACAAATAAAGGCAAAAACATGTTAGGTGGGCGCGCTCTGCGTCCTTGGGGTTAATGTTCTACTGAACGCTAAGCAGCTTCTGTGAATGGGCGGATCAGAGAGGTTGTTATGTGTACTCAAATCTGCTCCGAATCACATAATGTCCAGCAGAAAGGTACAGGGGCCAAGTGCAGCAGAGATGGTCATTTCTTAAAGTGACACTGCAGGGCCCCTATTTCCTCTATTATAATGAGCCACAAATACTAATGGGTTAAAAAGTAAAAGCAGCTACTAATTTAGCACCTGTTACATGTAATTATGTGCAATTAGTGCCATCCACATTAATGCCTTGTAACGACCTTGTTATCTGTTATGGCTCAACTTCCAAGGCATCTCCCCTGCAAATAGCAATACGCCGAGTGCTAATTAGCCAATCCCTCTGCACAGTGCTGTAAGGAGGTCAAAGGTTATTTTTATTTTTTACTTTATTAAAACTAGTGCACAAAAAATGGGACTCCCCCTGAAGGGTGGGGTGCAAGTCCAAACCTCAAGCCAGCCAATCACATATATAGTTGTGAGCATGCGAGTTGTAGCGAAGCGAGGGCCGCAGTTGCTGGCAAGGAGCGCCGAAAATGCTCCTTGCGTTGGTGGAGATGTGCGCCATAGGCGCTCATCCCTACGACCCCCTACTACTATGGCTTTCAGAGGGTCCGCATTTGCGGAGTTGGAGGCTCTACGGCGCCTCCAAACCGCTTAAAAAACGTAATGACAAACCAAGGACCAGGACTTACGAAAAAAAAACATGCGTTTTTACAACAACAACAATACAACCCGTACAAATATTAAGGACTCACAAAAATACGGACTTAATGGACTAACCGCGCACAGCAAGAAATACTCAAAACACTAAAAATAAACACAAAAAATATATAAAAACACCCAGGACGTAGGCAACGCAGGTTACACCTCCATTGCAATCACATTTACACACTCGAAAATTCTCAAAGCTAGAAAAAAATGGCTGCCGAAAACAATGAAAACGAGGCTAAGGATGTAAAAATTACTACACTTACTTACAAAACGAACACTCAAGAACAGCTCAGGCGGCACGTAACACACACTATGCGGCACGTAACACACACTATGCGGCACGTAACACACACTATGCGGCACGTAACACACACTATGCGGCACGTACCACACACTATGCGGCACGTAACACACACTATGCGGCACGTAACACACACTATGCAGCGCGTAACACACACTATGCGGCACGTAACACACACTATGCGGCACGTAACACACACTATGCGGCACGTACCACACACTATGCGGCACGTAACACACACTATGCGGCACGTAACACACACTATGCAGCGCGTAACACACACTATGCGGCACGTAACACACACTATGCGGCACGTAACACACACTATGCGGCACGTAACACACACTATGCAGCACGTAACAGACACTATGCGGCACGTAACACACACTATGCGGCACGTAACACACACTATGCAGCGCGTAACACACACTATGCGGCACGTACCACAGTGAAATTCGCCACCATTTCACAAGCAACACATAACTATTAGCCGCAAAATGGTGGCTGGAACTTAAATTGCGAATGCGTATTGCGTTCTAACGGTTTCAACTTCACCTCAAAGTTTATAAATACTGCCCACTTTCCAGAAAATTCTCCTCAGGTGATGCGCGGTGTGACTGGACATGTCGCTGGTGGCGTTACTTCCAAAGAGAATTACTTACCAATTTACACCTTCACAATCTGCAAATTACACCATAGAGGTAATCTAGAATATATTTAATTTATGAAGAAATCCAGAAGAAAAAAAAAATGGGGATTTTAAATATTGCCAACAACAACTGTATCAATGTATAGTAACATTTCAAACACACAGATATGTCTATGTGCCCTAAAACAAGCTGAATTTAACTTAAACATTTTTTTAAGTCATATCGATTTCCACACAAAAAAAAATCTTACAAAAAATGTACAATTTTACACAACACAAAGAAAGAAGAAGAAGAGGTAAGATACAAAAATACACTACATTCAGAAAAAGACCATGCTTTTACAACAAAAAAAAAAAATTCAATAAACAATTTCTCTTTCTCTTTTTCAACAGACACTGCCTGAAGACTGTCGCAGCAACATTGGCAGTAGGGCACCCTCTGTCATTGATAAACCAAGAAGACTTCAATCAAGGTATAGTATAACAAGTAAAAAAATAAAATAAAGAATATCATGTTTGCTGGGCGCCAATGTCAAAATGAAACTAAAAACAAATAAGAAGCCCCTACCACCAATTATGGGGAACAGAAAACACCAGACTTCAAGAAAGATTGCTAACACATAGAAAATGAAACACTGAATCCTGTTTAGTCTGCAAGAACCTCTAACCCATAACCCAAATCTAGCATTCCAAAAGTGGCAGACACAAAACAGGATAGTATAACAAATATTGGTAACATATAGAAAATGGAACAATGAATCCTGTTTAGTCTGCAAGAACCTCTAACCCTAACCCATAACCCAAATCTACCATCCCAAAAGTGTCTGACACAAAACAGGATAGTATAACAAATATTAGTAACATATACAAAATGGAACAATGATTCAGGCACACTCTGCAAGAACCTCTAACCCTAACCCATACCCGAAATCTATCATCCAAAAAGTGGCGGAAACAAAACAGGATAGTATATCAAATATTCAGAACACATACACAATTGAAAAAAGAAAAATCTTGTTTTCTGTTCCCTAAACTACAGCACTAAACCAAGAATCGAATTACAGCAGTGGTGTACACAAAACAGGATAGTACAAAATAATTTGTAGTGCTGCACGCTTTCACACACACACTGTCAAATCTGCACTGTTTTACACACAACAAAGAAAGGAAAAATGCTAATACCAATGTAACAAAAAGAAGATGCTGTTGTTAAAAAAAAAAAAAAATTATCTTTCTCTTTTACAACAGACACTGCCTGAAGACTGTCGCAGGAAGATTGGCAGCAGCGGACCTTCTGTCATTAATACACAACTAATACTTCAACCAAGGTATAGTAGAACAAGTACAAAAATAGAACAACAAATAAAGCTTTGCTGTGGGCAAATGTCAACATGAAAAACAAAACAAAATAATAAGCCACTACTTACAATGAGGGGGCACACAATGCACCATACTTCAACAAATATTGTTCACACATTTAAAATGTAACAAGGAATCTTGTTTTTTATTCACCAAACTTTAACACTAACCCATAAGTTAAATATATCATCCCAAACGTGGCGTACAGAAAACAGGATAGTATAACAAATAGTGGTAACACATAACAAATTTAAGAATAAATCCTGTTTTCTGGGCCTGATCCTATAACATTAAACCCACAACCTAAACATGGAGAGAAAATAGGATAGTACAACAAATATTGGTAACACATAGAAAAAATAAGAATAAAGCCTGTTTTCTGTGCCCCACCCTATAAGCCTAAAACCCCAACCTAATCCTCTAATGACAACAATCATGTACAGAAAACAGGAAAATACAACAAATATTGTTAATACTTAAAATATTTACTCAAATATTCTGTTTTGGGTGCTAAGCAAAAACTATAAACTAAATCTAAAATCCAAAAAATAGCGTCCAGAAAAAAGAATAGGACAACAAATAGTAGTAAGACATGCAAATTTAAGACTATAAATCCACCTTTCTCTACAATAACCTATAAGCCTAAACACATAACCTAAATCTCTAATGACAACAGTGCTGCACACAAAACAGGATAGTACTAAAACAGAAAACTATGCACTTACAAAACAAATTAAAAGCAGAAACAAAAATAATAATACATTCTTTTTATTTACAGATTAATATGGCAGATAGTGACAAGAAACAGGAAAAGATATGACGGCAAACTAGAGAACGACAAAAAACATGGGCAAACCAGCAGACGCCAGGGCAGAAGGAAATTCGACGTCAAAAAGAACATGAAAGACTTGCAAGCAAAAGACTATCAGATGACAAACTAAAATCTACCCCTAAGAAGGCAACGAAAAAACAAAAGCATTTAGAACCTGGTGCTGAACAATCAGATAAGATTTCCAATGATGACTTACAAACTCATATTGATATATGTTCTTCAAATTGTCCTTTACTTAAGTCTTTAGCAGTAGAGGTTCATAATTGTGATAATATGAATATTGTCTGTCAGTTTTGTGGGGCTTATCATTTCAAACAGGAAAGATCCAGAGATGGCGAGTTCGTTAGTTGCTGTCAAAAGGGCAAGGTAAGACTTCCAGAAAGACAACAAATCACACCATATTTACAAAGCATTATGACTGAGCCTACTTTCCCTTAACTACCAAAATTTCAAAACAAACATAAGATCCTACAATAGTGCCATATCCTTTCCATCTATGGGGGCAACATTAGCTGCTAATGTACCAGGACATGGCCCTTACTGTTTTAAAGTACAAGGACAAAAATCGTACTTCCCATTTTCATCCAGGGGAAGGAGAGCAAACAATTTGCTCAACTATATGTCCTAGATTAAATGGAAGCTGTTGACCAACATATGCAGCTTCCAGAAAATAAAAAATGCTTACCCATTGTGTTTATAGAGCTTGATAAAATGATGGCCAATAACCCCTATACTCAAGCTTATAAAAAATTGGCAGAAGTAGAAAAGGAACAAATAATTCATGCGCAAAGACATCAATTGCCAATCCCAAAGGTCAATATGGTGCTTAAAAGAGATCTTCATACTGATAAACGTCGTTATAACTTGCCAACATCAAATGAGGTTGCAATGGTCTTTCAAAATGATGAAGGAGAACCACCATTTCAAAGATACATTACAGTATATCCCAGAAATGAGGAGCAACCTTTCATTAATATAAGTATCTTAAGTACTAATTTTGATCCAATGACATATCCAATATTTTTTCCACATGGGGAAGCAGGTTGGCAACCAAAATTAACCCTTCAGAGTTACCCACATTCAAAAGTACGTGTGCAAAATAATATTTCCATGCTTGAATTTAAAGTGGCTCAAATTGAAATGGCTTCAATCCCATTTTATGTGGCGGAAAACTAACACAACAATGGATCATTGATTCGTACTTGCAAGTTGAGGCCAATAATTTAAACTTTATCAAATATCATCAAGATAAACTACGTGTAGAACAGTATTGTGGATTAATGGACTATGTCGCTGAGGATGAGACATGACAGCTGGCAAAGCCATCATTTTACCTTCTTCTTTCCAGGGATCTCCTGGCAATATGTGAGAACGATACAATGATGCCATGGCTATTGTAACTAAAATTGGAAAAACAGATTTATTTATTACATTTACATGTAATCCACAATGGCCAGAGATTACACAAAATGTACTTCTTGGCCAAACTACTTCCGACAGACCAGATTTAGTGGCAAGAGTCTTTAAAATCAAATTTAATTAATTAATACGTGACATAACCATAACTCAGTTATTTGGCAAATGTCTGGCTTATGTTTATACCATTGAATTTAAAAAAAGAGGCCTTCCACATGCACATATACTTATAATCCTTCAAGAAAAAGATAAGTTAGATACTGGTGACAAAGTGGATACAGTAATTATTGCTGAACTACCAGATCCAGAAATACATGGTAGACTATATGAGATTGCAACTCATCGCATGATTCATGGACCCTGTGGCGAGCTTAATCCACAGTCACCAAGTATGGAAAATAAGAAATGTACAAAAGAATTTCCAAAAGATGATAGAGACAAAACTTATGCTAATTGTGATGGATATCCATTATATAGAAGAACAGAAGGACAAATTGCCATTATTTGGGGCAAAAAGGTAGACCATAGATATGTGGCACCATACAATCCACATTTACTCATGAAGTATTATGCACACATTAATGTGGAAGCTTGCAATTCTATCAAATCCATTAAATATGTCTACAAATATATTTACAAAGGCTATGATGCAGCTACTGTAGGGGTCAAAAGTGCTGAAGATAACGAATAAAGTGAGTTAGTACATGATGAACTTGCATCTCATGTAGATGTTCGCTATGTGAGTGCGCCAGAAGCAATGTGGAGTCTTCTAAAATTTGAAATGCACGATAGATCACATGCAGTATATCAATTAGCTGTACATTTGCCACAAAGACATTTAGTGTATTTCCATGCTGGAAATGAAACTAATGCTTTGGCACAAAGTGAGTATCGCCAAACTACACTAACTGCATAGTTTCAATTAAATTCTACTGACTTAGAGGCATGGGAATTGTTATATATTGACATTCCATACCATTATGTTTTAGTTAATGGATTATGGCGAAAAAGAAAAAGTTGTGGAAATAAAATAATCCCAAGAATTTACACTGTACGTCCAAGAGACCTTGAATGTTTCTGCTTATGATTGCTACTTCTAAATGTTCCTGGTGCACAAAGTTTTGAACACTTAAGAACTGTTAATGACATAGTATATGAATAATTTAATTTAGCTGCGCGACATAAAAACTTCCTAGCTGATGATACCGAATGGGAAAGATGTCTAGAAGAAGCAGCACTATGTCAAATGCCACGGCAGATAAGGGAACAATTTGCATTCATTTGTATCTTCCCAAATGCTCCAAATGCATTAGCTTTGTGGGACAAATTTGGCTGAAGACTTTTTGCAACCATACAATGAGCCTATTTCAAAATTAAAAGCATTAATTGAAATCCAAGAGGTCTTTTTAATTCATGGATTAAGTTGGGCAAGTTTTAATCTGCCAGATCCAGGTCTTATAGACGACATAAACTTTGAAGACTATGACACTCAACTACAAAGAGAAAGAACAGAAGAAAGACTTGCAACTTTAAATACATTACAATTGCAAGCATTTAATGCAATTAAAAAATGCCCTAGATGATGACATGGTCAAAGAGCGTTATTTCTATCTGGATGGACCTGGCGGATCAGGAAAAACGAATCTATATAATTTATTGATGAGTTTTGTACGAGCACAAGGTCAAATAGCGCTGGCATTTGCAACCACTGGAATTGCCGCACTTTTGTTAGAAGGTGGAAGGACTGTACATAGTGGATTTTAACTGCCAGTTCCTATTTTGGAAACGTCAGTGTCGGAAATGGCGCCAAACAGCCTGTAAATGGCTACACCCCCTCCCAGCTAGCCACTACTACCTACCCGGTCCTGCCAGGTCAAGTGGTCCCTCCTGCCATCACCAGGAGGCCTGGTGTGGCCCTCGGGTCTTTCAGTGTAAAGAGGCTGCGCGCGCGAGGGCAAAGCGTTAGTTTAGTCAGGTAAAGCGCCATTTTAGATTTGTAATGTTATTAGTTGCAAGTAAGTGTTGAAAAATGGCGGTGATTGTCTATGTGTTACGCGGCTCGCAGTTTTGGTCCTTTCCTATAGTGGATTTTGTACCTCATACGTTCCTGTGTAAAAGTGGTACGCGTCTGGTTGCAACATTCGTGGTCGTGTAGCCTTGTTTTCATTTTTTTCGGCCACCTTTTATTTCGCGCTTAGCCGTTTGTCTAGTACCGAAACTTGGCTTAAATTTGCGTGCAACCTCACTCCCCGACGTCCTGGCTGTCCCCCAGTGCTGTGTGTGATTTTATTTTTGTGTTTTCGGGTTTTATTAGATGATGCACGCATTTTTACCAAAAACATTGTCTACTATGAAGTACTGTAACTTTAATTCCACCAAAGACAAGACATGGCACAGAAACAGCAACCAAAAAAAAAGAAATAACTTCAACGAAAATTTAACAACAAAAACAAAAATAAAAATATAGAGAACAGTGGTTTGATTTCCAGAATGACATTTTATGTCACTCAGACTCTTTTTAGAGGACCACTATTTCCATAATAAACTTTATACAATGGTAAAACACATAGACACTCTATGTGCCATTTTCAACAATTACCCCAACAACAACAAAATGTCAACCATCAAAAATCAACAACAAAATAACTGATTACAATTTTATGGAAGTAGCCTTTTTGCACTCTGCAAAGTTCTTTAATTGCATATATTTCAAAGTTCATGTTAACAGGAAGAGGAGCTTTTGTTATACAATGTAAATGTATCATTCAATGCAAAATATTAATCCAGGGAGTAATCCGATCACCAGTTAATGGGGTCAGGAAGGAATTTTTTTTTTTTCCCCTTTGATACAATTGGCTGAGTTTCAAGGAGGGGTTTTACGCTTTGCCTTCCACTGGATTCAATACATGTTTAGTTTACCAGTTGGTAATCTACAAGTTGCAGGTTACAGAACATTATGTCAAGTTTGCAATACTCATTAATAAAATGTTGACCTGTTCTTACATTAAAATGTTAATACTCTTAAAAAAACATAATTTAACAGTTGGTCACCTACAAGTTGCATGTTAAAAAAATAAACATGTTTCATATAATAATTGTACTTATTTATTGATAAGAAAAAGGTTACAAGTCTCAGCTATGCATATTACATACAAAACATACACATTTAATTGCCGTCATTTTATGACAGGCAAGTCGCTAGTATAGAATAAAAGCCAGTTATATGGAGGTGTCAACCATCCCTTTAAGGGACTGCAATTTTTCCATCAGGGTTAACCCTTAGATGGTGCAACAATAAAGTGTGCCATGTACTGGGAATGGGTACCCCACCTATATGGTACTGGGAATATGTCCCCACCCACATTTCAGGTACACAGGTGTGACTGGGACTCATGACGATGAATGTCCTAATAATGGCACCATCTTGGCATCCAATGCCTCACCTTATACATTAATAACATATTAAAAGAACATAAACAATTCTCAGAGAACATTCCCAGTGATGTTCTAGACCTTTCCCATGCCCTTTGTGGGCGTCCTGCTGAGCACGCCAATGTCATCATCTCATGGGCAACTCTCCAAGTCGTTCATACACGAAACACCCTGCTCTGTATACAGATGGACCCATGCCAAGGCCACACCCGGAGAATATGAAAAGATCCTTCTGTGTCTGGGACAGACAATGACCTCAGGAGAGAATGGCCATGCGTATGTCCAGTCATAAGGTCATAGGGTCATAGCATTTTATAATGTCGGGACAGAGCCCCATCCTGGGTCACACATTAGTGTAATGGCTGGTGATGTTGACTGGATGTAGGGCCAATTAATACTCATCCC
The DNA here is from genome assembly GCA_027410445.1 of Discoglossus pictus. Taxonomy (NCBI): domain Eukaryota; kingdom Metazoa; phylum Chordata; class Amphibia; order Anura; family Alytidae; genus Discoglossus; species Discoglossus pictus. The sequence goes on along the minus strand of JAPZIH010000011.1, from coordinate 2,513,262 downwards.
TTTAATCAGTGGACACTCTGGAGAACCACAAGAACAGAGATATAGCCCACAAAACTACAACCTGCACTAAATATTGCGATGTGGTCAAGTGAGGCCTGGGGTACAAAACGGGACTGGAGGAAGACGAGTGGACCGTCCAGACCCACCGACTCTCTCTCACCAACCTCTCTACACGTCTCTCTCTCTCTCTCTCTCTCCAACCTCTCTACATCTCTCTCGCTCTCACCAACCTCTCTACACGTCTCTCTCTCTCTCTCCAACCTCTCTACACGTCTCTCTCTCTCTCTCCAACCTCTCTACATCTCTCTCGCTCTCACCAACCTCTCTACACGTCTCTCTCTCTCTCCAACCTCTCTACATCTCTCTCGCTCTCACCAACCTCTCTACACGTCTCTCTCTCTCTCTAACCTCTCTACACGTCTCTCTCTCTCTCCAACCTCTCTACACGTCTCTCTCTCTCTCTGTCTCTCTGTGTATTCCTGTCTCTCTCTCTCTCTCTCTCTCTCTCTCTCCAACCTCTCTACATCTCTCTCGCTCTCACTAACCTCTCTACACGTCTCTCTCTCTCTCTCTCTCTCTCTCTCTCCAACCTCTCTACACGTCTCTCTCTCTCTCTCTTTCTCTTTCTCCAACCTCTCTACATCTCTCTCGCTCTCACCAACCTCTCTACACGTCTCTCTCTTTCTCTCTCTCCAACCTCTCTACATCTCTCTCGTTCTCTCACCAACCTCTCTACACGTCTCTCTCTCTCTCTCACCAACCTCTCTACACGTCTCTCTCTCTCTCTCCAACCTCTCTACATCTCTCTCATTCTCTCACCATCCTCTCTACACGTCTCTCTCTCTCTCCAACCTCTCTACACGTCTCTCTCTCTCTCTCTCTCTCTCTCTCTCCAACCTCTCTACATCTCTCTCGCTCTCACCAACCTCTCTTTCTCTCTCTCTCTTTCTCTCTCTCACCAACTCTCTCTCTCTGTGTCTTCCTGTCTCTCTCTCTCTCTATATATATATATATATATATATATAATTTGTATCTCTCTCTCTCTGTCTCTCTCTCTCTCTGTCTCTCTGTGTATTCCTGTCTCTCTCTCTCTCTCTCCAACCTCTCTACATCTCTCTCGTTCTCTCACCAACCTCTCTACACGTCTCTCTCTCTTTCTCTTTCTCCAACCTCTCTACATCTCTCTCGCTCTCACCAACCTCTCTACACGTCTCTCTCTCTCTCTCTCTCCAACCTCTCTACATCTCTCTCGTTCTCTCACCAACCTCTCTACACGTCTCTCTCTCTCTCCAACCTCTCTACACGTCTCTCTCTCTCTCTCTTTCTCTTTCTCCAACCTCTCTACATCTCTCTCGCTCTCACCAACCTCTCTACACGTCTCTCTCTCTCTCTCTCTCTCCAACCTCTCTACACGTCTCTCTCTCTCTCTTTCTCTTTCTCCAACCTCTCTACATCTCTCTCGCTCTCACCAACCTCTCTACACGTCTCTCTCTCTCTCACCAACCTCTCTACACGTCTCTCTCTCTCTCTCTCTCCAACCTCTCTACACGTCTCTCTCTCTCTCTCTCTCTCTTTCTCTTTCTCCAACCTCTCTACATCTCTCTCGCTCTCACCAACCTCTCTACACGTCTCTCTCTCTCTCACCAACCTCTCTACACGTCTCTCTCTCTCTCCAACCTCTCTACACGTCTCTCTCTCTCTCCAACCTCTCTACACGTCTCTCTCTCTCTCTCTCTCTTTCTCCAACCTCTCTACATCTCTCTCGCTCTCACCAACCTCTCTACACGTCTCTCTCTCTCTCTCTAACCTCTCTACACGTCTCTCTCTCTCTCCAACCTCTCTACACGTCTCTCTCTCTCTCTAACCTCTCTACACGTCTCTCTCTCTCTCTAACCTCTCTACACGTCTCTCTCTCTCTCTCTAACCTCTCTACACGTCTCTCTCTCTCTCTCTAACCTCTCTACATCTCTCTCGCTCTCACCAACCTCTCTTTCTCTCTCTCTCTTTCTCTCTCTCACCAACTCTCTCTCTCTGTGTCTTCCTGTCTCTCTCTCTCTCTCTCTCTCTATATATATATATATATAATTTGTATCTCTCTCTCTGTCTCTCTCTCTCTGTCTCTCTGTGTCTTCCTGTCTCTCTCTCTCTATATATATATATATATATATAATTTGTATCTCTCTCTCTCTCTGTCTCTCTCTCTGTCTCTCTGTGTCTTCCTGTCTCTCTCTCTCTCTCTATATATATATATATATATATAATTTGTATCTCTCTCTCTCTCTCTCTATATATATATATATATATATATCACATATATAGTTGTGAGCATGCGAGCCGTTGCTCACGCTTGCGGGCTCGCCGAAGGTGCTCCTTGCCAGCAACTGCGACCCTCGCAAAATTTACGTCGTTACGCAAGGAAAATACGAGACACGTTACAACCCATTACGACCTCGCAAAAATCGCCCGCAACATGCGCATATGAAAAATCCAACAAATACACACAACAAATACATAAAAAGCTTACTTACAGGACGAGGGGACACCCAGGACCTCGAAAACTAAAGTTACACCTCAATTTAACTAAAAATAAAAGAGTTTAGACACTAAAATAATCTCTAAGCGAGAGAAAAATTGGCCGCCGAAAAAAAGGAAAACGAGGCTACAGCACTCTAAAGACGCAAAACACCCAACACCTACGTATTTGCCGAAAAACAACTACGAGATTAAAAAACAAGGACGCAACCAGCGCAACCCCAAAAACATTACACAACAAATACAAACAACAAACACATAAGAAAGGTTACACAGCAAGGGGGCACGAGGACCTCTGCAAACACTACCATAAACAAGCAAAACACTACCATAAACACGCAAAACACTACCATAAACATGCAAAACACCACCAGAAACACGCAAAACACTACCATAAAGACGCAAAACACCACCAGAAACACGCAAAACACTACCATAAACACGCAAAACACCACCAGAAACATGCAAAACACTACCATAAACACGCAAAACACCACCAGAAACACGCAAAACACCACCAGAAACACGCAAAACACTACCATAAACACGCAAAACACTACCATAAACACGCAAAACACCACCAGAAACACGCAAAACACTACCATAAACACGCAAAACACTACCATAAACACGCAAAACACCACCAGAAACACGCAAAACACTACCATAAACAAGCAAAACACTACCATAAACACGCAAAACACCACCAGAAACACGCAAAACACTATCATAAACACGCAAAACACTACCATAAACACGCAAAACACCACCAGAAACACGCAAAACACCACCAGAAACACGCAAAACACTACCATAAACAAGCAAAACACTACCATAAACACGCAAAACACCACCAGAAACACGCAAAACACTACCATAAACACTACCATAAACAAGCAAAACACTACCATAAACAAGCAAAACACTACCATAAACACGCAAAACACCACCATAAACAAGCAAAACACTACCATAAACACGCAAAACACCACCAGAAACACGCAAAACACTACCATAAACACGCAAAACACCACCAGAAACACGCAAAACACCACCATAAACATGCAAAACACCACCAGAAAAACGCAAAACACCACCAGAAACACGCAAAACACTACCATAAACACGCAAAACACTACCATAAACAAGCAAAACACTACCATAAACAAGCAAAACACTACCATAAACACGCAAAACACCACCAGAAACACGCAAAACACTACCATAAACACGCAAAACACTACCATAAACACGCAAAACACCACCAGAAACACGCAAAACACCACCAGAAACACGCAAAACACTACCATAAACAAGCAAAACACTACCATAAACACGCAAAACACCACCAGAAACACGCAAAACACCACCAGAAACACGCAAAACACTACCATAAACACGCAAAACACTACCATAAACAAGCAAAACACTACCATAAACACGCAAAACACCACCAGAAACACGCAAAACACTACCATAAACACGCAAAACACTACCATAAACAAGCAAAACACTACCATAAACAAGCAAAACACTACCATAAACACGCAAAACACCACCATAAACAAGCAAAACACTACCATAAACACGCAAAACACCACCAGAAACACGCAAAACACTACCATAAACACGCAAAACACCACCAGAAACACGCAAAACACCACCATAAACACGCAAAACACCACCAGAAAAACGCAAAACACCACCAGAAACACGCAAAACACTACCATAAACACGCAAAACACTACCATAAACAAGCAAAACACTACCATAAACAAGCAAAACACTACCATAAACACGCAAAACACCACCAGAAACACGCAAAACACTACCATAAACACGCAAAACACTACCATAAACACGCAAAACACCACCAGAAACACGCAAAACACCACCAGAAACACGCAAAACACTACCATAAACAAGCAAAACACTACCATATACAAGCAAAACACTACCAGAAACACGCAAAACACTACCATATACAAGCAAAACACTACCATAAACACGCAAAACACCACCAGAAACACGCAAAACACTACCATAAACACGCAAAACACCACCAGAAACACGCAAAACACCACCAGAAACACGCAAAACACCACCAAACACCTACGGATATTCCGAATAAGTCGTACGACATAAAAAACGAACGACGCTACATCAGACACATGATATACACCAAACACCCTTAGCTCACTTACAATTTCATTGCCGTCATTTTTTGACTAGCAATTTGCTAGTATATATATAATTTGTACCTCTGTCTCTCTTTCTTTCTCTCTCTGTCTCTCTCTCTCTGTCTCTCTCTCTTTCTCTCTCTGTCTCTCTGTCTCTCTCTCTTTCTCTCTCTGTCTCTCTGTCTCTCTCTATCTCTATGTCTCTCTCTATGTCTCTCTTTGTCTCTCTCTATCTCTCTCTGTCTCTCTCTCTCTCTCTCTCTGTCTCTCTCTCTCTCTCTCTCTCTCTGTCTCTCTCTCTCTCTCTCTCTGTCTCTCTCTCTTTCTCTCTCTGTCTCTCTGTCTCTCTCTCTTTCTCTCTCTGTCTCTCTCTATCTCTATGTCTCTCTCTATGTCTCTCTTTGTCTCTCTCTATCTCTCGCTATGTCTCTTTCTGTATCTCTGTCTCTCTCTGTCTCAGCCCCCCCCCCCCCACACACACACACACACATCACCCCGGGGTCTCTACACACTGATATGGGATAAGATTAGGGCACCATCTAAGGTCTGCCCCCCCCCCCCCGCCTTCCCCCACTCATAATCCAGTCCAATCCAATATCCCCAAATGCCCAATTAAGGATCTTCTTAAAAAGAAAGCGCCCGGACCGGTTCCCCCTCCCAGAATCCAGTCGGACCTGTTCTCTGTGGGTATAAAAGCTTTCTACGTAGGTTAACCCATTAATATCCAAGAAAATGGGTCTGTACCTTAGTAAGGTCTCAATAAGGTAATGACACTGAACAATTAGACAGAGCCCTCTGACCCCACACACAGGGGTTATATATATATATATATGTGACCCTATCACCTTATATGGTATCTCCTGGGGTCACAGGTCCCTCCTTCTCCTCCACATGGGCTGCTACCCCCCCCCCCCAAATACAATCTGTATCAGCTCCGCCCACAATATCTGTCTGCTCCTACTACCAGGCCCCCCTCACTGCCGGGCCCCGTGTTACAGTATCTAATGGTTATCATGCATTTTCTCCATTCAGATCTCTATTCCAGTCTGTCTCATGCTGTCTCTATTCCTGTCTGTCTCATGCTGTCTCTATTCCAGTCTGTCTCATGCTGTCTCTATTCCTGTCTGTCTCATGCTGTCTCTATTCCAGTCTGTCTCATGCTGTCTCTATTCCTGTCTGTCTCGTGCTGTCTCTATTCCAGTCTGTCTCATGCTGTCTCTATTCCTGTCTGTCTCATGCTGTCTCTATTCCAGTCTGTCTCATGCTGTCTCTATTCCAGTCTGTCTCATGCTGTCTCTATTCCAGTCTGTCTCATGCTGTCTCTATTCCTGTCTGTCTCATGCTGTCTCTATTCCAGTCTGTCTCATGCTGTCTCTATTCCTGTCTGTCTCATGCTGTCTCTATTCCAGTCTGTCTCATGCTGTCTCTATTCCTGTCTGTCTCGTGCTGTCTCTATTCCAGTCTGTCTCATGCTGTCTCTATTCCAGTCTGTCTCATGCTGTCTCTATTCCTGTCTGTCTCATGCTGTCTCTATTCCAGTCTGTCTCATGCTGTCTCTATTCCTGTCTGTCTCATGCTGTCTCTATTCCAGTCTTTCTCATGCTGTCTCTATTCCAGTCTGTCTCATGCTGTCTCTATTCCAGTCTGTCTCATGCTGTCTCTATTCCAGTCTGTCTCATGCTGTCTCTATTCCTGTCTGTCTCATGCTGTCTCTATTCCAGTCTGTCTCATGCTGTCTCTATTCCTGTCTGTCTCGTGCTGTCTCTATTCCAGTCTGTCTCATGCTGTCTCTATTCCCGCCTGTCTCATGCTGTCTCTATTCCAGTCTTTCTCATGCTGTCTCTATTCCAGTCTGTCTCATGCTGTCTCTATTCCAGTCTGTCTCATGCTGTCTCTATTCCAGTCTGTCTCATGCTGTCTCTTTTCCAGTCTTTCTCATGCTGTCTCTATTCCAGTCTGTCTTGTGCTGTCTCTATTCCAGTCTGTCTCATGCTGTCTCTATTTCAGTCTGTCTCATGCTGTCTCTATTCCAGCCTTTCTCCTGCTGTCTCATGCTGTCTAGTCTGTCTCATGCTGTCTCTATTCAAGCCTGTCTCATGCTGTCTCTATTCCAGCCTGTCTCGTGCTGTCTCTATTCCAGCCTGTCTCGTGCTGTCTCATGCTGTCCAGTCTGTCTCATGCTGTCTCTATTCCAGTCTGTCTCATGCTGTCTCTATTTCAGTCTGTCTCATGCTGTCTCTATTCCAGTCTGTCTCATGCTGTCCAGTCTGTCTCATGCTGTCTCTATTCCAGTCTGTCTCATGCTGTCTCTATTTCAGTCTGTCTCATGCTGTCTCTATTCCAGCCTTTCTCCTGCTGTCTCATGCTGTCCAGTCTGTCTCATGCTGTCTCTATTTCAGTCTGTCTCATGCTGTCTCTATTCCAGCCTTTCTCCTGCTGTCTCATGCTGTCTCTATTCAAGCCTGTCTCGTGCTGTCTCATGCTGTCTCTATTCAAGCCTGTCTCATGCTGTCTCTATTCCAGCCTGTCTCGTGCTGTCTCATGCTGTCTCCATTCCAGCCTGTCTCGTGCTGTCTCATGCTGTCCAGTCTGTCTCATGCTGTCTCTATTCCAGTCTGTCTCGTGCTGTCTCATGCTGTCTCTATTCAAGCCTGTCTCATGCTGTCTCTATTCCAGCCTGTCTCGTGCTGTCTCATGCTGTCTCCATTCCAGCCTGTCTCGTGCTGTCTCATGCTGTCCAGTCTGTCTCATGCTGTCTCTATTCCAGTCTGTCTCATGCTGTCTCTATTTCAGTCTGTCTCATGCTGTCTCTATTCCAGTCTGTCTCATGCTGTCCAGTCTGTCTCATGCTGTCTCTATTCCAGTCTGTCTCATGCTGTCTCTATTTCAGTCTGTCTCATGCTGTCTCTATTCCAGCCTTTCTCCTGCTGTCTCATGCTGTCTAGTCTGTCTCATGCTGTCTCTATTCAAGCCTGTCTCATGCTGTCTCTATTCCAGCCTGTCTCGTGCTGTCTCATGCTGTCTCTATTCCAGCCTGTCTCGTGCTGTCTCATGCTGTCCAGTCTGTCTGATGCTGTCTCTATTCCAGTCTGTCTCATGCTGTCTCTTTTCCAGTCTGTCTCGTGCTGTCTCATGCTGTCCAGTCTGTCTCATGCTGTCTCTATTCCAGTCTGTCTCATGCTGCCTCTATTCCAGTCTGTCTCATGCTGTCTCTATTCCAGTCTGTCTCATGCTGTCTCTATTCCAGTCTGTCTCATGCTGTCTCTATTCCAGTCTGTCTCATGCGGTCTCTATTCCAGACTGTCTCGTGCTGTCTCATGCTGTCCAGTCTGTCTCATGCTGTCTCTATTCCAGTCTGTCTCATGCTGTCTCTATTTCAGTCTGTCTCATGCTGTCTCTATTCCAGCCTTTCTCCTGCTGTCTCATGCTGTCTAGTCTGTCTCATGCTGTCTCTATTCCAGCCTGTCTCGTGCTGTCTCATGCTGTCTCTATTCCAGCCTGTCTCGTGCTGTCTAATGCTGTCCAGTCTGTCTCATGCTGTCTCTATTCCAGTCTGTCTCATGCTGTCTCTATTTCAGTCTGTCTCATGCTGTCTCTATTCCAGCCTTTCTCGTGCTGTCTCATGCTGTCCAGTCTGTCTCATGCTGTCTCTATTTTAGTCTGTCTCATGCTGTCTCTATTTCAGTCTGTCTCATGCTGTCTCTATTCCAGCCTTTCTCCTGCTGTCTCATGCTGTCTAGTCTTTCTCATGCTGTCTCTATTCAAGCCTGTCTCATGCTGTCTCTATTCCAGCCTGTCTCGTGCTGTCTCATGCTGTCTCTATTCCAGCCTGTCTCGTGCTGTCTCATGCTGTCCAGTCTGTCTCATGCTGTCTCTATTCCAGTCTGTCTCATGCTGTCTCTATTTCAGTCTGTCTCATGCTGTCTCTATTCCAGCCTTTCTCCTGCTGTCTCATGCTGTCTAGTCTGTCTCATGCTGTCTCTATTCAAGCCTGTCTCATGCTGTCTCTATTCCAGCCTGTCTCGTGCTGTCTCATGCTGTCTCTATTCCAGCCTGTCTCGTGCTGTCTCATGCTGTCCAGTCTGTCTCATGCTGTCTCTATTCCAGTCTGTCTCATGCTGTCTCTTTTCCAGTCTGTCTCGTGCTGTCTCATGCTGTCCAGTCTGTCTCATGCTGTCTCTATTCCAGTCTGTCTCATGCTGCCTCTATTCCAGTCTGTCTCATGCTGTCTCTATTCCAGTCTGTCTCATGCTGTCTCTATTCCAGTCTGTCTCATGCTGTCTCTATTCCAGTCTGTCTCATGCGGTCTCTATTCCAGACTGTCTCATGCTGTCTCTATTCCAGTCTGTCTCATGCTGTCTCTATTCCAGTCTGTTTCATGCTGTCTCTATTCCAGTCTGTCTCATGCTGTCTCTATTCCAGTCTGTCTCATGCTGTCTCTATTCCAGTCTGTCTCATGCTGTCTCTATTCCAGTCTGTCTCATGCTGTCTCTATTCCAGTCTGTCTCATGCTGTCTCTATTCCAGTCTGTTTCATGCTGTCTCTATTCCAGTCTGTCTCATGTTGTCTCTATTCCAGTCTGTCTCATGCTGTCTCTATTCCAGTCTGTCTCATGCGGTCTCATGCTGTCTCTATTCCAGTCTGTCTCATGCTGTCTCTATTCCAGTCTGTTTCATGCTGTCTCTATTCCAGTCTGTCTCATGCGGTCTCTATTCCAGTCTGTCTCATGCTGTTTCTATTCCAGTCTGTCTCATGCTGTCTCTATTCCAGTCTGTCTCATGCTGTCTCTATTCCAGTCTGTCTCATGCTGTCTCTATTCCAGTCTGTCTCGTGCTGTCTCATGCTGTCCAGTCTGTCTCATGCTGTCTCTATTCCAGTCTGTCTCATGCTGTCTCTATTCCAGTCTGTCTCATGCTGTCTCTATTCCAGTCTGTCTCATGCTGTCTCTATTCCAGTCTGTCTCATGCGGTCTCTATTCCAGTCTGTCTCATGCTGTCTCTATTCCTGTCTGTCTCGTGCTGTCTCTATTCCAGTCTGTATCATGCTGTCTCTATTCCAGTCTGTCTCATGCTGTCTCTATTCCAGTCTGTCTCATGCTGTCTCTATTCCAGTCTGTCTCATGCTGTCTCTATTCCAGTCTGTATCATGCTGTCTCTATTCCAGTCTTTCTCAGGCTGTCTCATGCTTTCCAGTCTGTCTCATGCTGTCTAATGCAGTCTCATGCTGCCTCATGCTGTCTCATTCTATCCAGTCTTTCTCAGGCTGTCTCATGCTTTCCAGTCTGTCTCTTGCTGTTTCATGCTGTCCAGTCTGTCTCATGCTGTCTTGTGCTGTCCAGTCTGTCTCATGCTGTCTCATGCAGTCCAGTCTGTCTCATGCTATCTCATGCTGTCTCATGCTATCCAGTCTGTCTCATGCTGTCTAATGCAGTCTCATGCTGTCTCATGCTGTCTCATGCTGTCTCATGCTGCATCATGCTGTCTCATTCTGTCCAGTCTTTCTCAGGCTGTCTCATGCTTTCCAGTCTGCCTCATGCTGTTTCATGCTGTCCAGTCTGTCTCATGATGTCTCATGCTTTCCAGTCTGTCTTGTGCTGTCTCATGCTGTCCAGTCTGTGTCATGCAGTCTCATGCTGTTCAGTCTGACTCATGCTGCCTCATTCTATCCAGTCTGTCACGTGCTGTCTCATGCTGTCCAGTCTGTCTCATGCTGTCTCATGCTGTCCAGTCTGTCACGTGCTGTCTCTATTCCAGCCTGACTCATATTGCCCAGCCTGTCTCATGCTGTTTCTATACCAGCCTGTCTCATATTGTACAGCCTGTCTCATGCTGTCTCTATTCCAGTCTGTCTCATGCTGTCTCATGCTGTCCAGTCTGTCTCATGCTGTCTCATGCAGTCTCATGCTGTCTCATGCAGTGTCATGCTGTCTCATTCTGTCCAGTCTTTCTCAGGCTGTATCATGCTTTCCAGTCTGTCTCATAGAGTCTCGTGCTGTCCAGTCTGTCTCATGCTGTCTCATGCAGTCCAGTCTGTCTCATGCTATCTTATGCTGTCTCATGCTTTCCAGTCTGTCTCATGCTGTCTAATGCAGTCTCATGCTGTCTCATGCATTCTCATGCAGTCTCATGCAGTCTCATGCTGTCTCATTCTGTCCATTCTTTCTCAGGCTGTCTCATGCTTTCCAGTCTGTCTCATGCTGTCTAATGCAGTCTCATGCTGTCTCATGCAGTCTCATGCAGTCTCATGCTGTCTCATGCTGTCTCATGCTGTCCAGTCTTTCTCAGGCTGTCTCATGCTTTCCAGTCTATCTCTTACTGTTTCATGCTGTCCAGTCTGTCTCATGCTGTCTCATGCAGTCCAGTCTGTCTCATGCTATCTCATGCTGTCTCATGCTATCCAGTCTGTCTCATGCTGTCTAATGCAGTCTCATGCTGTCTCATGCAGTCTCATGCAGTCTCATGCTGCCTCATGCTGTCTCATTCTGTCCAGTCTTTCTCAGGCTGTCTCATGCTTTCCAGTCTGTCTCATGCAGTCTCATGCTGTTCAGTCTGACTCATGCTGCCTCATTCTATCCAGTCTGTCACGTGCTGTCTTATGCAGTCCAGTCTGTCTCGTGCTGTCACATGCTGTCTAATGCTGTCCGGTCTGTCTCATGCAGTCTCATGCTGTTCAGTCTGACTCATGCTGTCTCATGCTATCCAGTCTGTCAAGTATGTGCCCAGGTCCCTCATGATACCTCCCGGCTATTGATGATCTAGCTGGCGGAGCTGGAGATGGAGCTGGTGGAGCTGGCAGAGCTGGAGCTGGCGGAGCTGGAGATGGAGCTGGCGGAGCTGGAGATGGAGCTGGCGGAGCTGGAGATGGAGCTGGCGGAGCTGGAGATGGAGCTGGCGGAGCTGGCGGAGCTGGAGATGGAGCTGGCGGAGCTGGAGATGGAGCTGGCGGAGCTGGAGATGGAGCTGGCGGAGCTGGCGGAGCTGGAGATGGAGCTGGCGGAGCTGGCAGAGCTGAAGCTGGCGGAGCTGGAGATGGAGCTGGCGGAGCTGGAGATGGAGCTGGCGGAGCTGGATCTCTATTCCAGCCTGACTCATATTGTCCAGCCTGTCTCATGCTGTCTCTATTCCAGTCGGTCTCATGCTGTCTCATGCTGTCCAGTCTGTCTCATGCTGTCTCATTCAGTCTCATGCAGTCTCATGCTGTCTCATGCAGTCTTATGCTGTCTCATTCTGTCCAGTCTTTCTCAGGCTGTATCATGCTTTCCAGTCTGTCTCATGCTGTTTCATGCTGTCCAGTCTGTCTCATACAGTCTTGTGCTGTCCAGTCTGTCTCATGCTGTCTCATGCAGTCCAGTCTGTCTCATGCTATCTCATGCTGTCTCATGCTTTCCAGTCTGTCTCATGCTGTCTAATGCAGTCTCATGCTGTCTCATGCTGTCTCATGCAGTCTCATGCAGTCTCATGCTGTCTCATTCTGTCCAGTCTTTCTCAGGCTGTCTCATGCTTTCCAGTCTGTCTCATGCTGTCTAATGCAGTCTCATGCTGCCTCATGCTGTCTCATTCTATCCAGTCTTTCTCAGGCTGTCTCATGCTTTCCAGTCTGTCTCTTGCTGTTTCATGCTGTCCAGTCTGTCTCATGCTGTCTTGTGCTGTCCAGTCTGTCTCATGCTGTCTCATGCAGTCCAGTCTGTCTCATGCTATCTCATGCTGTCTCATGCTATCCAGTCTGTCTCATGCTGTCTAATGCAGTCTCATGCTGTCTCATGCTGTCTCATGCAGTCTCATGCTGCATCATGCTGTCTCATTCTGTCCAGTCTTTCTCAGGCTGTCTCATGCTTTCCAGTCTGCCTCATGCTGTTTCATGCTGTCCAGTCTGTCTCATGCTGTCTCATGTAGTCCAGTCTGTCTCGTGCTGTCTTATGCTGTCCAGTCTGTCTCATGCAGTCTCATGCTGTTCAGTCTGACTCATGCTGCCTCATTCTATCCAGTCTGTCACGTGCTGTCTCATGCAGTCCAGTCTGTCTCGTGCTGTCACATGCTGTCTCATGCTGTCTGGTCTGTCTCATGCAGTCTCATGCTGTTCAGTCTGACTCATGCTGTCTCATGCTATCCAGTCTGTCACGTATGTGCCCGGGTCCCTCATGATATCTCCCGGCTATTGATGATCTAGCTGGCGGAGCTGGAGATGGAGCTGGCGGAGCTGGCAGAGCTGTAGCTGGTGGAGCTGGAGATGGAGCTGGCGGAGCCGGCAGAGCTGGAGCTGGCGGAGCTGGAGCTGGCGGAGCTGGAGATGGATCTGGCGGAGCTGGCAGAGCTGGAGCTGGCGGAGCTGGAGCTGGCGGAGCTGGAGATGGAGCTGGCGGAGCTGGAGATGGAGCTGGCGTAGCTGGTGGAGCTGGAGCTGGCTGAGCTGGTGGAGCTGGAGCTGGCGGCGCTACCAGTCTGGTTGAAACAAAGCCGTTTGAGCGCGACTCAATGCGCGCCACAGTACCAGGGAATTGAGTCCAATACTGGGCCGGCTACAGCTGGAGACTTGCCACACATTGGAAGTTCCCGTTTGTTTGTACCGGTTTGCACCAGGAGCAGGGTTAGACTTGCCCCACGATGATGGAGACGTGAGACGCGTTTTGGACCTGTTATATGGGGGCATTGATGCTCACAAGGATTAGCAACTTGTCTAAGCTTGTGTTCTTGGGAGGGGTATATATCCAGGCATGGTGGTCCCAGGAGGACACTATAATTGCAGAAGATACCCCGGGAGAGACTAACCTGGAGATACCAGCTAGATAAGAAATGGAAATCAGAAGAGCTGGCGCTTATCTGAATCTACATCTTATAGAGTGAGAGCCTGCATTATAATCACACATACACACACACACACGCTAAACTAGAGAAGTCCCGCGTTAACAGATAATCCTGCAATCCTAGGAGAGCGGCTACCTGAAGATACACAAGGATTTACCTAAAACACACCTTCCATTAGCAGGACAGCGTCTGGAGAAACCTTTAATAGGTCTCGTGCTGTCTCATGCTGTCTCTATTCCAGCCTGTCTTGTGCTGTCTCAGGATTTACCTAAAACACACCTTCCATTAGCAGGACAGCGTCTGGAGAAACCTTTAATAGGTCTTGTGCTGTCTCATGCTGTCTCTATTCCAGCCTGTCTTGTGCTGTCTCAGGATTTACCTAAAACACACCTTCCATTAGCAGGACAGCGTTTGGAGAAACCTTTAATATATGCTTAGTGCCTAAGCAAGGAGTGAATGTCTACCTAGACTGGGCAGATACCATCTACAAGTAGATAAAAACCGTAAAGACTGGAGTCGTGGACCCTGTAGAAATGCTCGATGGAATATGTCCAAAGGCAGCGTCATCATTCCGCCCTTAAGATATGGTGTTTATATAATAAGATCTCAATAATCCAAAATAGCCTCAAAAGGTGGAATTCCCCTTAGGCCTATATAGAGATTAGGTGGCTTCTGACTTTGTATAATACTTGGACCAATAAGTGCTATATTACTTATTGAACTGATATCCAGTACTAGTACTTGTTACTTCTAGAAGGAATTGAGAGTCTTTTTGGAAAACAACTACCAGAAGTATTGCATCTAAGGGCCGTTCAAGCCCTAATATTGATTGGCTATAATTTATTAAGTGAAACATTCCCCCGCTTGTTGGGCTGCAGCAGACATCTATAGTAGTAGTTATTTATCTTATTATTCTTTACATTGATTACTGTTAAATATTTATAATGAAGAATAACAATCATCATCTCACAAAAGGGAAATCGAAGGATACTAAAAAACAAGGTAATACAAAAGCGAGTAGAAAAGCAAACCCCAGGGATAAATCACAACTAGATGTCTCTTCAATATCACAGCTAGACTCAACTAATGAATATCGAGGACCGAATCTGCTCCTCTTGTTGAGAAACAGACAGAGGTTCTACAAGAAGATGATGACAATTTTGAAATCATTATTAAAATGAATTGAAAAGCTCCATTATAATAGAAATAACCAAATAAATCTCAATTAATTCTAAGCAGAATAACCCTCTAGGTGAGAAAGTTGGAAAGTTACAAAGAACATGCAGACCTTAGAAAGAAAGTTATTGAAATCAAGAGAGAATTTGTATAATTTGAAAGTCAAACTAGATGACAAGAATAGACGTAATAATATCAGAATTAGAGGTATCCCTGAAACTTCTCTTACAGGGAATTTATTACAATACGTTGAGGACATTTTTACAGATGTGGTTGAGCCAGGGAGTATAAAAGGAGATTTAATTGAGAGAATATATCGAATTCCATTATCTAGAACTCTAAAAGGGCAATACTCATGAAATGTTATTGCAGAATTAAAATGGACAAAAGATAGAGAAACTATTCTCAGAGCAGCCTTTCTTAAGAAAACATTTAGCACACCATATGAAAAGTTAAAAGTCTTCCCAGATTTGTCTGGGGAAACTTTGTCGTAATGGAAGGAGTATCAGGATCTTACTAAGATCTTAAGAAATAACAATATTCTTTACAAATGGGGATTCTTCACTAGTATTATTTTTACCAAAATAACAAAATATGTTATTAAGAATATTGTTGAGGGATACAAATTACTCTCGGACCTCAACCTGACACTAACAAATAGAGATAAGGCTGACAAGGATGGAAAGGATTTCTCCATCTGGCTGGGGTTATCCTGACTGGTTTACAGCCCCATTACATTTGAGCCCCGTATCGGCAACGTGAGACCCGCAACTGCTGGGGGATTGAAATGTGTCCGAGCTACAGAGCTATTAAATTAGAAGGGGCTGAGAGCTATTAATCGAACCACTTGTGGAGGTAACTAGGAAATCACCATTAATCACCGGCATTAAAATAGGATATATGGTACATAAAGTCACATTATATGCCCGTGACATTATGGTGACAATTACAGATCCAAGTAACTCCCTGGCAAATTAACATTATATTATAGAATGGTTTGGCAAGATATCAAATGATAAGCTTAACATTGGTAAACTTAAAGCTCTAGCATTAAATCTGCCAGGCCCAGTTCAAAAGGGGACCTCGCCCATCCGACATATCATGGCGCCATGATGTTATCACATTATATCAAATGGTTAGATCCAAATTTTTTGAATCAATGGTTATCTAAAACAGGTCATTTAAGCTCTTTATTATTAGTCCTTAAAAAATTGGGAATTATTAAATTCTGGAAGAGGGCTTTGGTCCAGTGGGATTTGCCTCCCTTTCCAAGCCCAATAATTCCTCTTGAAATGCTCAATGGGGAACTTGGACTATCTTTCCTTTTAGATTGGACACACAGTGGCATTAAAATGTTAAAAGATATTTCCATTACATAGTAGTATTAGTAGTAATTAAGGTTGAAAAAAGACTTTCAGTCCATCAAGTTCAACCTTTTAAGATCTCCTCTTATCTGCAATATGCCGATTAAATATGAATTACTTAGTTGTTAATTTATTATTAATTAATTTTTATTATTTTTTTATTTTTTTTGTTATTGTTAATCCAGAGGAAGGCAAAGAGAGAAAAAAAAAAGTAAGACTTAGCCAGTCGTCTCAAAGGGAGAAAAAAAAAATCCTTCCTGACCCCAGATACTGGCAATTGGATTACTCCCTGGATCAATACTGTCTCTCTAACTATCCATGATAACCCTGAATTCCCATTTTAATTAAAAATAAACCCAGTCTTCTTTTAAAGTTATCTATGTCACCACCTCCTTTGGTAGATAATTCCACAGATTAACCACCCTTACTGTGAAGAACCCTTTTCTTTCTTTAAGGTGGAATCTTTTTACTTCTAACCTCAAGGGATGTCCTCTTGTCAGTTGAGAATTCCTTGGCTTCGTCAGGATACCAATCTATTATAAGGTTGGGGGTTTCTGGACGCCCCAAATCATGCCCAGGGACGGACTATATCCATGATCAAGATGGTTTCCTTTTAATATGTTCTGTTATATGTTTGTGAAATCGACTTGAATACTATTTTATACAATGGTGTAAACTGGACTTGTCCATTGTCTGTAAGTTGTTTGCATAAAATAATAATAAATTAAAAAATACATTAGGATGGTGGTGTGTGGGGGAGGGTGTGGTGTGTGTGTGAGGGGGGGGAGGGTGTGGTGTGTGGGGGAGGGGAGGGTGTGGTGTGTGAGGGGAGGGTGTGGTGTGGGGGGAGGGTGTGGTGTGTGTGTGTGGGGGGATTGTGTGGTGTGGGGGGGGGGGGTGTGGTGTGTGTGTGTGGGGGGGGGAGGGTGTGGTGTTTGTGTGTGTGGGGGGGTATTGACACTGGGTACCTCTGTTCCTGATTATCTGATTTCACAGCATGTTCTATTCCAGGACATGGATAATGTCAAAAAACTGATCTTTATCTACAGTGTTTTATGAATGACCTCAATGTAACATCCCAGGAAGCTCCTCACAGTGACATCCTGGGACGCTCGTGACAATGACATCCTGGGACGCTCGTGACAGTGACATCCTGGGACGCTCGTGATAGTGATATCCTGTGACGCTCCTGATAGTGACATCCTGGGACGCTCGTGACAGTGACATCCTGGGACGCTCCTCACAGTGACATCCTGGGACGCTCCTCACAGTGACATCCTGGGACGCTCGTGATAGTTACATCCTGGGACGCTCGTGATAGTTACATCCTGGGACGATCGTGACAGTGACATCCTGGGACGCTCGTGATAGTTACATCCTGGGACGCTCGTGATAGTTACATCCTGGGACGCTCGTGACAGTGACATCCTGGGACGCTCCTGACAGTGACATCCTGGGAAGCTCGTGATAGTGACATCCTGGGATGCTCGTGACATCCTGGGACGCTCCCCACAGTGACATCCTGGGACGATCCTCACAGTGATATCCCGGGACGCTCGTGACAGTGACATCCTGGGACGCTCCTCACAGTGACATCCTGGGACGCTCGTGATAGTTACATCCTGGGATGCTAGTGACATCCTGGGACGCTCGTGACAGTGACATCCTGGGACGCTCGTGACAGTGACATCCTGGGACGCTCCTCACAGTGACATCCTGGGACGCTCCTCACAGTGACATCCTGGGACGCTCGTGATAGTTACATCCTGGGACGCTCGTGATAGTTACATCCTGGGACGATCGTGACAGTGACATCCTGGGACGCTCGTGATAGTTACATCCTGGGACGCTCGTGATAGTTACATCCTGGGACGCTCGTGACAGTGAAATCCTGGGACGCTCCTGACAGTGACATCCTGGGAAGCTCGTGATAGTGACATCCTGGGATGCTCGTGACATCCTGGCACGCTCCCCACAGTGACATCCTGGGACGATCCTCACAGTGATATCCCGGGACGCTCGTGACAGTGACATCCTGGGACGCTCCTCACAGTGACATCCTGGGACGCTCGTGATAGTTACATCCTGGGACGCTCGTGATAGTTACATCCTTGGACGATCGTGACAGTGACATCCTGGGACGCTCGTGATAGTTACATCCTGGGACGCTCGTGATAGTTACATCCTGGGACGCTCGTGACAGTGACATCCTGGGACGCTCCTGACAGTGACATCCTGGGAAGCTCGTGATAGTGACATCCTGGGATGCTCGTGACATCCTGGGACGCTCCCCACAGTGACATCCTGGGACGATCCTCACAGTGATATCCCGGGACGCTCGTGACAGTGACATCCTGGGACGCTCCTCACAGTGACATCCTGGGACGCTCGTGATAGTTACATCCTTGGATGCTAGTGACATCCTGGGACGCTCGTGACAGTGACATCCTGGGACGCTCGTGACAGTGACATCCTGGGACGCTCGTGACAGTGACATCCTGGGACGCTCCTCACAGTGACATCCTGGGACGCTCGTGATAGTTACATCCTGGGACGCTCGTGATAGTTACATCCTGGGACGATCGTGACAGTGACATCCTGGGACGCTCGTGAAAGTTACATCCTGGGACGCTCGTGATAGTTACATCCTGGGACGCTCGTGACAGTGACATCCTGGGACGCTCCTGACAGTGACATCCTGGGAAGCTCGTGATAGTGACATCCTGGGATGCTCGTGACATCCTGGGACGCTCCCCACAGTGACATCCTGGGACGATCCTCACAGTAATATCCCGGGACGCTCGTGACAGTGACATCCTGGGACGCTCCTCACAGTGACATCCTGGGACGCTCGTGATAGTTACATCCTGGGATGCTAGTGACATCCTGGGACGCTCGTGACAGTGACATCCTGGGACGCTCGTGATAGTTACATCCTAGGACGCTAGTGACATCTTGGGACGCTATTGACATCTTGGGACGTTCGTGACAGTGACATCCTGGGATGCTCGTGATAGTTACACCCTGGGACGCTCGTGACAGTGACATCCTGGGACGCTCCTGACGGTGACATCCTGGGACCCTCCTGACAGTGACATCCTGGGATGCTCGTGACAGTGACATCCTGGGACGCTCCTCACAGTGACATCCTGGGACGCTCCTCACAGTGATATCCTGGGACACTCCTGATAGTTACATCCTGGGACGCTCGTGATAGTTACATCCTGGGACGATCGTGACAGTGACATCCTGGGACGCTCGTGATAGTTACATCCTGGGACGCTCGTGATAGTTACATCCTGGGACGCTCGTGACAGTGAAATCCTGGGACGCTCCTGACAGTGACATCCTGGGAAGCTCGTGATAGTGACATCCTGGGATGCTCGTGACATCCTGGGACGCTCCCCACAGTGACATCCTGGGACGATCCTCACAGTGATATCCCGGGACGCTCGTGACAGTGACATCCTGGGACGCTCCTCACAGTGACATCCTGGGACGCTCGTGATAGTTACATCCTGGGACGCTCGTGATAGTTACATCCTTGGACGATCGTGACAGTGACATCCTGGGACGCTCGTGATAGTTACATCCTGGGACGCTCGTGATAGTTACATCCTGGGACGCTCGTGACAGTGACATCCTGGGACGCTCCTGACAGTGACATCCTGGGAAGCTCGTGATAGTGACATCCTGGGATGCTCGTGACATCCTGGGACGCTCCCCACAGTGACATCCTGGGACGATCCTCACAGTGATATCCCGGGACGCTCGTGACAGTGACATCCTGGGACGCTCCTCACAGTGACATCCTGGGACGCTCGTGATAGTTACATCCTTGGATGCTAGTGACATCCTGGGACGCTCGTGACAGTGACATCCTGGGACGCTCCTCACAGTGACATCCTGGGACGCTCCTCACAGTGACATCCTGGGACGCTCGTGATAGTTACATCCTGGGACGCTCGTGATAGTTACATCCTGGGACGATCGTGACAGTGACATCCTGGGACGCTCGTGATAGTTACATCCTGGGACGCTCGTGATAGTTACATCCTGGGACGCTCGTGACAGTGACATCCTGGGACGCTCCTGACAGTGACATCCTGGGAAGCTCGTGATAGTGACATCCTGGGATGCTCGTGACATCCTGGGACGCTCCCCACAGTGACATCCTGGGACGATCCTCACAGTAATATCCCGGGACGCTCGTGACAGTGACATCCTGGGACGCTCCTCACAGTGACATCCTGGGACGCTCGTGATAGTTACATCCTGGGATGCTAGTGACATCCTGGGACGCTCGTGACAGTGACATCCTGGGACGCTCGTGATAGTTACATCCTAGGACGCTAGTGACATCTTGGGACGCTATTGACATCTTGGGACGTTCGTGACAGTGACATCCTGGGATGCTCGTGATAGTTACACCCTGGGACGCTCGTGACAGTGACATCCTGGGACGCTCCTGACGGTGACATCCTGGGACCCTCCTGACAGTGACATCCTGGGATGCTCGTGAAAGTGACATCTTGGGACGCTCCTCACAGTGACATCATGGGACGATCCTCACAGTGATATCCTGGGACACTCCTGATAGTGACATCCTGGGACGCTCGTGACATCCTGGGACGCTCCTCACAGTGACATCCTGGGACGATCCTCACAGTTATATCCCGGGACGCTCGTGACAGTGACATCCCGGGTCGCTCCTCACAGTGACTTCCTAGGACGATCCTCACAGTGATATCCTGGGACGCTCGTGACAGTGACATCCCGGGTCGCTCCTCACATTGACATCCTGGAACGCTCCTCACAGTGGTATCCTGGGACGCTCCTGATAGTGACATACTGGGACGCTCGTGACATCCTGGGACGCTCCTCACAGTGACATCCTGGGACGATCCTCACAGTGATATCCCGGGACGCTCATGACAGTGACATCCCGGGTCGCTCCTCACATTGACATCCTGGGACGCTCGTGATAGTTACATCCTGGGATGCTCATGACAGTGACATCCTGGGACGCTCGTGACATCCTGGGACGCTCCTCACAGTGACATCCTGGGACGCTCCTCACAGTGACATCCTGGGACGCTCGTGACATCCTGGGACGCTTGTGGCAGTGACATCCTGGGACGCTTGTGACAGTGACATCCTGGAACGCTCGTGACAGTGATATCCTGGGACGCTCCTGACAGTGACTTCCTGGTACCCTCCTGACAGTGACATCCTGGGACGCTCCTCACAGTGACATCATGGGACGTTCGTGACAGTGACATCCTGGGACGCTCCTGACAGTGACATCCTGGGACCCTCCTGACAGTGACATCCTGGTGTCCCTCCTGACAGTGACATCCTGGGACGCTCCTCACAGTGACATCCTGGGACGCTCCTCACAGTGACATCATGGGAAGCTCCTCACAGTGACATGCCGGGACGATCCTCACAGTGACATCCCGGGACGCTCCTCACAGTGACATCCTGGGACGCTCCTCACAGTGACATCATGGGACGCTCCTCACAGTGACATCCTGGGATGCTCCTCACAGTGACATCATGGGACACTCCTCACATTGACATCCTGGGACTCTCCTCACAGTGACATCCCAGGATGCTCTTCATTGTGACGTCTTGGGATGCTCCTCATTGTGACATCCTGGGATGTTCCCCATGATAATGTCCTGGGACAATCCTCACAGTGACATCCTGGGATGTTCTTCATAGTGACATCCTGGAATGCTCCCGGGACGCTCGTGACAGTGACATCCCGGGTCGCTCCTCACAGTGACTTCCTAGGACGATCCTCACAGTGATATCCTGGGACGCTCCTCACAGTGACATCATGGGAAGCTCCTCACAGTGACATGCCGGGACGATCCTCACAGTGACATCCCGGGACGCTCCTCACAGTGACATCCTGGGACGCTCCTCACAGTGACATCATGGGACGCTCCTCACAGTGACATCCTGGGACGCTCCTCACAGTGACATCATGGGACACTCCTCACATTGACATCCTGGGACTCTCCTCACAGTGACATCCCAGGATGCTCTTCATTGTGACGTCTTGGGATGCTCCTCATTGTGACATCCTGGGATGTTCCCCATGATAATGTCCTGGGACAATCCTCACAGTGACATCCTGGGATGTTCTTCATAGTGACATCCTGGAATGCTCCCGGGACGCTCGTGACAGTGACATCCCGGGTCGCTCCTCACAGTGACTTCCTAGGACGATCCTCACAGTGATATCCTGGGACGTTCGTGACAGTGACATCCCGGGTCGCTCCTCACATTGACATCCTGGGACGCTCGTGATAGTTACATCCTGGGATGCTCATGACAGTGACATCCTGGGACGCTCGTGACATCCTGGGACGCTCCTCACAGTGACATCCTGGGACGCTCGTGACATCCTGGGACGCTTGTGACAGTGACATCCTGGGACGCTTGTGACAGTGACATCCTGGGACGCTCGTGACAGTGATATCCTGGGACGCTCCTGACAGTGACTTCCTGGGACCCTCCTGACAGTGACATCCTGGGACGCTCCTCACAGTGACATCATGGGACGCTCGTGACAGTGACATCCTGGGACGCTCCTGACAGTGACATCCTGGGACCCTCCTGACAGTGACATTCTGGTGTCCCTCCTGACAGTGACATCCTGGGACGCTCCTCACAGTGACATCCTGGGACGCTCCTCACAGTGACATCATGGGAAGCTCCTCACAGTGACATGCCGGGACGATCCTCACAGTGACATCCCGGGACGCTCCTCACAGTGACATCCTGGGACGCTCCTCACAGTGACATCATGGGACGCTCCTCACAGTGACATCATGGGACGCTCCTCACAGTGACATGCCGGGACGATCCTCACAGTGACATCCTGGGACGCTCCTCACAGTGACATCATGGGACACTCCTCACATTGACATCCTGGGACTCTCCTCACAGTGACATCCTGGGATGCTCTTCATAGTGACATCCTGGAATGCTCCTCACAGTGACATCCTGAGACTCTCCTCGCAGTGACATCCCAGGATGCTCTTCATTGCGACGTCTTGTTCCCCATGAATTACCTTTATCTGGGCGACTGAATCTGCACTAATGGTACAATATCACCCTCACATCACTACCCAGTAATTAAATAATTTAAGGGTTATGTTAATTAGGCCATAAATAAATACTTAGTCATCAGCTTCTACACAAACAGAGTAAAGCAACTAGTCCCAGACCTGAAAGTCAGCACAAAGGAGATAATAAAACGCCCCATGTAATTAGTGAGTCGGCTAACGAGGATCATAGGAGAGAGAGAGGAGGGAGAGAGGAGATAATAAAACGCCCTATGTAATTAGTGAGTCGGCTAACGAGGATCATAGGAGAGAGAGAGGAGGGAGAGAGGAGATAAAAAACGCCCCATGTAATTAGTGAGTCGGCTAACGAGGATCATAGGAGAGAGAGAGGAGGGAGAGAGGAGATAATAAAATGCCCCATGTAATTAGTGAGTCGGCTAACGAGGATCATAGGAGAGAGAGAGGAGGGAGAGAGGAGAGAGAGAGGAGAGAGAGGAGAGAGAGGAGAGAAAGAGGAGAGAGAGAGGAGAGAGAAGAGGGAGGAGAGAGAGGAGATAATAAAACGCCCCATGTAATTAGTGAGTCGGCTAACGAGGATCATAGGAGAGAGAGAGGAGGGAGAGAGGAGATAATAAAACGCCCCATGTAATTAGTGAGTCGGCTAACGAGGATCATAGGAGAGAGAGTAGAGAGAGAGAGGAGAGAGAGAGGGAGACAAGAGAGAGATAGAGACAGAGAGGAGAGAGAGGAGAGAAAAGAGAGAAGAGAGAGAGGAGAGAGAAGAGAGGAGAGAGAGGAGAGAGAAGAGAGAGAGGAGAGAGGAGAGAGATGAGAGAGAGGGAGCTAGAGGAGAGAGAGAGAGGAGAGAGAGGTAGGAGAGAGAGAGAGGAGAGAGAGCGGAGAGAACACCAGATTAGGAGAGGAGAGAGAGGTGAGAGAGGAGAGAGAGAGAAGAGAGAGAGAGAGAGAGAGTGAGGATAGAGAGAGAGATAGAAAGAGAGTGACAGATGGAAAGAGAGAGACGGGGAGAAAGGGGGAGAGAGGGGGTTAGAGTACACACACATATATATATATACTCCCCTCCTCTCTCTCTCTCTCTTCTCTCTCTATCCACTTTCCCTCCCCCCCTCTCCCTCTCTCCCCTCCGTATCTTCTGTTTCTCCTCCCCTCTCTCTCTCCTCTCTCCTCCCTCTCTCCTCCTTATCTCCTCTCTCCATCTCTCGCCCTCCCCCTCTCTCTCTCTCTCCTCTCTTACTCTCTCTATCTCTCGCCCCTCTCTCTCTCTCTCTCTCTTCTCTCCCTTTCTCCATCTCTGGCCCACTCTCTCTCTCTCCTCCTTCCCTCTCTCCATCTCTCGCCCTCTCTCTTTCTCTCTTCCTCTCTATCTCGTCTCCCCCCCCCTCTCTCTACTTTCTCCTCCCTCCCTCTCTCCTCTCTCCCTCTCTATCTTATGTCCCCCTCTCTCTCCTCCCTCTCCCCCTCTCCCTCTCTCTCTCTCTCTCTTTCTCTCTCTCTCTCTCTCTCTCTCTCTCTCTCTCCTCTCTCCTCTCTCTCCCCTCTCTCCCTCTCCCCATCTGTCACCCCCTCTCTCTCTCTATTTCATCTCCCCCTCTCTCTCCTCCCTCTCTCCTCTCTTCTCTCTCTCTCCTCTCTCCCTATCTCCATCTCTCGACCCCTCCCTCTCTCTCTCTCTCTCTCTCTCCTCTCTCCCTCTCTCCATCTCTCACCCCCTCTCTCTGTATCTCATCTCCCCCTCTCTCTCCTCCCTCTCTCCTCTCTCTCCTCTCTCTCCCTCTCTCATCTCTCGACCCCTCCCTCTCTCTTTCTTTCTGTCCTCTCTCACTCTCTCCATCTCTCGGCCCCTCTCTCTCTCTATCTCATCTCGCCCTCTCTCTCCTCCCTCTCTCCTCTCTTCTCTCTCTCTCCTCTCTCCCTCTCTCCATCTCTCGACCCTTCCCTATCTCTCTCTCTCTCTCTCTCTCTCTCTCTCTCTCATCTCTCCCTCTCTCCATCTCTCACCCCCTCTCTCTGTATCTCATCTCCCCCTCTCTCTCCTCCCTCTCTCCTCTCTCTCCTCTCTCTCCCTCTCTCATCTCCCTCTCTCCTCCCTCTCTCCTCTCTTATCTCTCTCCACTCTCTCTCTCTCATCTCTTGACCCCTCCCCTCTCTCTCTTTCTCTCCTCTCTCACTCTCTCCATCTCTCACCCCCTCTCTCTCTCTATCTCATCTCCCCCTCTCTCTCCTCCCTCTCTCCTCTCTTCTATCTCATCTCCCCCTTTCTATACTCCCTCTCTCCTCTCTTATCTCTCTCCACTCTCTCTCTCTCATCTCTTGACCCCTCCCCTCTCTCTCTTTCTCTCCTCTCTCACTCTCTCCATCTCTCACCCCCTCTCTCTCTCTATCTCATCTCTCTCTCCTCCCTCTCTCCTCTCTTCTATCTCATCTCCCCCTCTATATACTCCCTCTCTCCTCTCTTCTCTCTCCTCTCTCCCTCTCCTCCCTCTCTCCTCTCTTCTCTCTCCTCTCTCCCTCTCCCCCTCTCTCCCTCTCTGAGAAGTGCAGTGTTCACACCTTTGTGTGCTCAGTAAATAGAGTGCTTCCCATAAAGCAAACACAAGTGCAGCTGAAGGTGACTGAGCGCTCTAAGTGCTATCAAGTGATATAAAGTGACAGCCGAAGCTCCAACTACAGATGGTAATAGTGACAGAGGCCAAGAACTGTAACAAATGTAGCTGTATCCCCCCCCCCCCTCCTTCTTAAGGACTTAGTCTGGGTGTCTCGGATGACCTCTCCCATTTCAGAAAACACCAGATCCTGGTATCTCCACCCCCAGAATATCACAAAACTCACCCAGGACACTGATCCTACCCCCCCCCCCCATGGCTCTCCCACCCTCTGCTGCCCCTCTATGTCTAGTTCAGAATGCCCTGTGCCTAGGAGCTTACAATCTAAAGAGAGCAGAGTGTGGATCAGATGGGGGGGGGGGCAACATGTGTAAAAAATAGAAAAAATACAGATGGGGTGATTGTGGTGGCAGGAGACAGAAACATTACAGGGGTCCCACCCCAAACCCTCCTGCTTACAGGGACACTCCTAGATTGTAAGGGTTCAGGTAATCTCAGCACACAGCTGGCTTCTCCAGGTATCAGAGGATCAGGTGCAGGGACCTACAGGATACCAGCCCATATAGCCCATAACCCCTTTACCACCCTTATTATGGACCACCATACTGAGACAGTGCAGGATTTATAGAAAATATCCCCAATCACAACAAGACACAATCTCACAGATCACCCCCTGTTGGCCAGGAGCCATGCAGACCGCTAGCCCTATTCAGTCAGAACACAGAGGATGTAATCTCCCTGATCACACCCTTCTGGCCAGGAGCCATGCAGACCGCTAGCCCTATTCAGTTACAACACAGCGGATGTAATCTCCCTGATCACCCCCTTCTGGCCAGGAGCCATGCGGACGGCTAGCCCTATTCAGTCAGAACAATAATGAGGTGATCTCCCTGATCTTCCCCTTCTGGCCAGGAGACATGCTGACTGCTAGCTCTATTCAGTCAGAACAATGGCGAGGCCATCTCCCTGAGCACCCCATGCTGGCCAGGAGCCATGCTGCAGTCAGAACAATGGTAGTTAACCATATTTTAAGCAGGTTCCTTGGTAGTCCAGTGGTCAGGATTTGATAGTTACACCGCTGCAACCTGGGTTCAATTCCAGTCAAGGAACCAAGATGTCACACTACTCCAAATAGACATACTCCCGGGCTCTCTTTATACACATATATACTATAGGACAGACGCACTCTCGGGCTCTCTATATACACATATATACAACAGGACAACACACTCCCGGGCTCTCTATATACACATATATACTACAGGACAGACACAATCCCGGGCTCTCTTTATACACATATATACTATAGGACAGACACACTCCCGGGCTCTCTATATACACATATATACTACAGGACAGACACACTCCCGGGCTCTCTATATACACATATATACTACAGGACAGACACAATCCCGGGCTCTCTTTATACACATATATACTACAGGACGACACACTCCCGGGCTCTCTATATACTGTAGCTATATGTGAATGGGGTCTATAGAGTGACATTAGTACCTCACTATCACTGACTAGAAGATCTATAGAGTGACATTAGTACCTCTTTAAATCTGACTGGGGGTCTATACAGTGACATTAGTACCTCTCTATATGTGACTGGGGGTTTATAGAGTGACATTAGTAACTCTCTATATCTGACTGGGAGTCTATAGAGTGACATTAGTACCTCTCTATATCTGACTGGGGGTCTATAGAGTGACATTAGTACCTCTCTATATCTGACTATGAGTCTATAGAGTGACATTAGTACCTCTCTATCACTGACTAGGAGATCTATAGAGTTACATTAGTACCTCTTTATATCTGGCTGGGGGTCTATAGAGTGACATTAGTATCTCTTTATATCTGGCTGGGGGTCTATAGAGTGACATTAGTACCTCTATATATCTGACTGGGGGTCTATAGAGTGACATTAGTACCTCTCTATATCTGACTATGAGTCTATAGAGTGACATTAGTACCTCTCTATCACTGACTAGGAGATCTATAGAGTGACATTAGTACCTCTTTATATCTGGCTGGGGGTCTATAGAGTGACATTAGTATCTCTTTATATCTGGCTGGGGGTCTATAGAGTGACATTAGTACCTCTATATATCTGACTGGGGGTCTATAGAGTGACATTAGTACATCTCTATATCTGACTGGGGGTCTATAGAGTGACATTAGTACCTCTCTATATCTGACTGGGGGTCTATATAGTGACATTAGTACCTCTCTATATCTGACTATGAGTCTATAGAGTGACATTAGTACCTCTCTATCACTGACTAGGAGATCTATAGAGTGACATTAGTACCTCTTTATATCTGGCTGGGGGTCTATAGAGTTACATTAGTATCTCTTTATATCTAGCTGGGGTCTATATAGTGACATTAGTACCTCTCTATATGTGACTGGGTGGTCTATAGAGTGACATTAGTACCTCTCTATATCTGACTGGGGGTCTATAGAGTGACATTAGTACCTCTCTATATCTGACTGGGAGTCTATAGAGTGACATTAGTACCTCTCTATATCTGACTGTGGGTCTATAAAGTGACCTTAGTACCTCTCTATGTCTGACTGGAGTCTATAGAGTGACATTAGTACCTCGCTATATGTGACTGGGGATCTATAGAGTGACATTAGTACCTGTCTATATCTGACTGGGGGTCTATAGAGTGACATTAGTACATCTCTATATCTGACTGGGGTCTATATAGTGACATTAGTACCTCTCTATATCTGACTGGGGTCTATAGAGTGACATTAGTACCTCTTTATATCTGGCTGGGGTCTATATAGTGACATTAGTACCTCTCTATGTCTGACTGGGGTCTATAGAGTGACATTAGTACCTCTCTATATCTGACTGGGAGTCTATAGAGTGACATTAGTACCTCTCTATATATGACTATGGGTCTATAGAGAGACATTAGTACCTCTCTATATGTGACTGGGGGTCTATAGAGTGACATTAGTACCTCTCTATATCTGACTGGGGTCTATAGAGTGACATTAGTACCTCTCTATGTCTGACTGGAGTCTATAGAGTGACATTAGTACCCCTCTATATGTGACTGGGGATCTAAAGAGTGACATTAGTACCTCTCTGTATGTGGCTGGGGGTCAATAGAGTGACATTAGTACCTCTCTATATGTGCCTTGGGGACTATAGAGTGACATTAGTACCTCTCTATATCTGACTGGGAGTCTATAGAGTGACATTAGTACCTCTCTATATATGACTGGGTTCTATAGAGTGACATTAGTACCTCTCTATATCTGACTGGGTGGTCTATAGAGTGACATTAGTACCTCTCTATATCTGACTGGGGGTCCATCGAGTGACATTAGTACCTCTCTATATCTGACTGGGGGTCTATAGAGTGACATTAGTACCTCTTTATATCTGATTGAGGGTCTATAGAGTGACATTAGTACCTCTCTATATGTGACTGGGGATCTATAGAGTGACATTAGTACCTCTCTATATGTAACTGGGGATCTATAGAGTGACAATAGTACCTCTCTTTATGTGACTGGGGATCTATAGAGTGACATTAGTACCTATCTATGTGTCTGGGGGTCTACAGAGTGACATTAGTACCTCTCTATATGTGACGGGGGGTCTATAGAGTGACATTAGTACCTCTCTATATCTGACTGGGGGTCTATAGAGTGACATTAGTACCTCTCTCTATCTGACTGGGGGTCTATAGAGTGACATTAGTACCTCTCTATATCTGATTGGGAGTCTATAGAGTGACATTAGTACCTCTCTATATCTGACTGGGGGTCTAAAGAGTGACATTAGTACCTTTCTATAACTGACTGGGGGTCTATAGAGTGACATTAGTACCTCTCTATATCTGACTGGGGGTCTAAAGAGTGACATTAGTACCTTTCTATAACTGACTGGGGGTCTATAGAGTGACATTAGTACCTCTCTATATCTGACTAGGGGTCTAAAGAGTGACATTAGTACCTCTCTATAACTGACTGGGGGTCTATAGAGTGACATTAGTACCTCTCTATATCTGACTGGGGGTCTATAGAGTGACATTAGTATCTGTCTATATCTGACTGAGGGTCTATAGAGTGACATTAGTACCTCTCTATGTCTGAATGGGGTCTATAGAGTGACATTAGTACCTGTCTATATCTGACTGGGGGTCTATAGAGTGACATTAGTACCTTTCTATATATGACTGGGGTCTATAGAGTGACATTAGTACCTCTCTATATCTGACTGGGAGTCTATAGAGTGACATTAGTACCTCTCTATATCTGACTGGGGGTCTATATAGTGACATTAGTATCTGTCTATATCTGACTGAGGGTCTATAGAGTGACATTAGTACCTCTCTATGTCTGACTGGGGGTCTATAGAGTGACATTATTACCTCTCTATATGTGACTGGGGGTCTATATAGTGACATTAGTACCTCTCTATATCTGACTGGGGTCTATAGAGTGACATTAGTACCTCTCTGTATGTGCCTGGGGGTCAATAGAGTGACATTAGTACCTCTCTATATGTGACTGGGGGTCTATATAGTGACATTAGTACCTCTCTATATCTGACTGGGGTCTATAGAGTGACATTAGTACCTCTCTGTATGTGCCTGGGGGTCAATAGAGTGACATTAGTACCTCTCTATATGTGCCTGGGGGTCTATAGAGTGACATTAGTACCTTTCTATGTCTGACCAGGGGTCTATAGAGTGACATTAGTACCTCTCTATATGTGACTGGGGGTCTATATAGTGACATTAGTACCTCTCTATATCTGCCTGGGGGTCTACAGAGTGACAATAGTACCTTTCTATATCTGACCAAGGGTCTATAGAGTGACATTAGTACCTCTCTATATGTGACTGGGGGTCTATAGAGTGACATTAGTACCTCTCTATATGTGACTGAGTGGTCCATAGAGTGACATTAGTACCTCTCTATATCTGAATGGGGGTCTATAGAGTGACATTAGTACCTCTCTATATCTGACTGAGGGTCTATAGAGTGACATTAGTATCTATCTATATCTGACTGGGGTCTATAGAGTGACATTAGTACCTCTCTATATCTGACTGGGGGTCTATAGAGTGACATTAGTACCTCCCTATATCTGACTGGGGGTCTATAGAGTGACATTAGTACCTCTCTATATGTGACTGGGGGTCTATAGAGTGACATTAGTACCTCTCTATATGTGACTGGGGGTCTATAGAGTGACATTAGTACCTCTCTATATCTGACTGGGGTCTATAGAGTGACATTAGTACCTCCCTATATCTGACTGGGGGTCTATAGAGTGACATTAGTACCTCTCTATATCTGAATGGGGTCTATGGAGTGACATTAGTACCTCTCTATGTCTGACTGGGGTCTATAGAGTGACATTAGTACCTCTCTATATCTGACTGGGAGTCTATAGAGTGACATTAGTACATCTCTATATATGACTATGGGTCTATAGAGAGACATTAGTACCTCTCTATATGTGACTGGGGGTCTTTAGAGTGACATTAGTACCTCTCTATATCTGACTATGAGTCTATAGAGTGACATTAGTACCTCTCTATCACTGACTAGGAGATCTATAGAGTTACATTAGTACCTCTTTATATCTGGCTGGGGGTCTATAGAGTGACATTAGTATCTCTTTATATCTGGCTGGGGGTCTATAGAGTGACATTAGTACCTCTATATATCTGAATGGGGGTCTATAGAGTGACATTAGTACCTCTCTATATCTGACTATGAGTCTATAGAGTGACATTAGTACCTCTCTATCACTGACTAGGAGATCTATAGAGTGACATTAGTACCTCTTTATATCTGGCTGGGGGTCTATAGAGTGACATTAGTATCTCTTTATATCTGGCTGGGGGTCTATAGAGTGACATTAGTACCTCTATATATCTGACTGGGGGTCTATAGAGTGACATTAGTACCTCTCTATATCTGACTGGGGGTCTATATAGTGACATTAGTACCTCTCTATATCTGACTATGAGTCTATAGAGTGACATTAGTACCTCTCTATCACTGACTAGGAGATCTATAGAGTGACATTAGTACCTCTTTATATCTGGCTGGGGGTCTATAGAGTTACATTAGTATCTCTTTATATCTAGCTGGGGTCTATATAGTGACATTAGTACCTCTCTATATGTGACTGGGTGGTCTATAGAGTGACATTAGTACCTCTCTATATCTGACTGGGGGTCTATAGAGTGACATTAGTACCTCTCTATATCTGACTGGGAGTCTATAGAGTGACATTAGTACCTCTCTATATCTGACTGGGGATCTATAGCGTGACATTAGTACCTGTCTATATCTGACTGGGGGTCTATAGAGTGACATTAGTACATCTCTATATCTGACTGGGGTCTATATAGTGACATTAGTACCTCTCTATATCTGACTGGGGTCTATAGAGTGACATTAGTACCTCTTTATATCTGGCTGGGGTCTATATAGTGACATTAGTACCTCTCTATGTCTGACTGGGGTCTATAGAGTGACATTAGTACCTCTCTATATCTGACTGGGAGTCTATAGAGTGACATTAGTACCTCTCTATATATGACTATGGGTCTATAGAGAGACATTAGTACCTCTCTATATGTGACTGGGGGTCTATAGAGTGACATTAGTACCTCTCTATATCTGACTGGGGTCTATAGAGTGACATTAGTACCTCTCTATGTCTGACTGGAGTCTATAGAGTGACATTAGTACCCCTCTATATGTGACTGGGGATCTAAAGAGTGACATTAGTACCTCTCTGTATGTGGCTGGGGGTCAATAGAGTGACATTAGTACCTCTCTATATGTGCCTTGGGGACTATAGAGTGACATTAGTACCTCTCTATATATGACTGGGTTCTATAGAGTGACATTAGTACCTCTCTATATCTGACTGGGTGGTCTATAGAGTGACATTAGTACCTCTCTATATCTGACTGGGGGTCCATCGAGTGACATTAGTACCTCTCTATATCTGACTGGGGGTCTATAGAGTGACATTAGTACCTCTTTATATCTGATTGAGGGTCTATAGAGTGACATTAGTACCTCTCTATATGTGACTGGGGATCTATAGAGTGACATTAGTACCTCTCTATATGTAACTGGGGATCTATAGAGTGACAATAGTACCTCTCTTTATGTGACTGGGGATCTATAGAGTGACATTAGTACCTATCTATGTGTCTGGGGGTCTACAGAGTGACATTAGTACCTCTCTATATGTGACAGGGGGTCTATAGAGTGACATTAGTACCTCTCTATATCTGACTGGGGGTCTATAGAGTGACATTAGTACCTCTCTCTATCTGACTGGGGGTCTATAGAGTGACATTAGTACCTCTCTATATCTGATTGGGAGTCTATAGAGTGACATTAGTACCTCTCTATATCTGACTGGGGGTCTAAAGAGTGACATTAGTACCTTTCTATAACTGACTGGGGGTCTATAGAGTGACATTAGTACCTCTCTATATCTGACTGGGGGTCTAAAGAGTGACATTAGTACCTTTCTATAACTGACTGGGGGTCTATAGAGTGACATTAGTACCTCTCTATATCTGACTGGGGGTCTAAAGAGTGACATTAGTACCTCTCTATAACTGACTGGGGGTCTATAGAGTGACATTAGTACCTCTCTATATCTGACTGGGGGTCTATAGAGTGACATTAGTATCTGTCTATATCTGACTGAGGGTCTATAGAGTGACATTAGTACCTCTCTATGTCTGAATGGGGTCTATAGAGTGACATTAGTACCTTTCTATATCTGACTGGGGGTCTATAGAGTGACATTAGTACCTCTCTATATATGACTGGGGTCTATAGAGTGACATTAGTACCTCTCTATATCTGACTGGGAGTCTATAGAGTGACATTAGTACCTCTCTATATCTGACTGGGGGTCTATATAGTGACATTAGTATCTGTCTATATCTGACTGGGGGTCTATAGAGTGACATTATTACCTCTCTATATGTGACTGGGGGTCTATATAGTGACATTAGTACCTCTCTATATCTGACTGGGGTCTATAGAGTGACATTAGTACCTCTCTGTATGTGCCTGGGGGTCAATAGAGTGACATTAGTACCTCTCTATATGTGACTGGGGGTCTATATAGTGACATTAGTACCTCTCTATATCTGACTGGGGTCTATAGAGTGACATTAGTACCTCTCTGTATGTGCCTGGGGGTCAATAGAGTGACATTAGTACCTCTCTATATGTGCCTGGGGGTCTATAGAGTGACATTAGTACCTTTCTATGTCTGACCAGGGGTCTATAGAGTGACATTAGTACCTCTCTATATGTGACTGGGGGTCTATATAGTGACATTAGTACCTCTCTATATCTGCCTGGGGGTCTACAGAGTGACAATAGTACCTTTCTATATCTGACCAAGGGTCTATAGAGTGACATTAGTACCTCTCTATATGTGACTGGGGGTCTATAGAGTGACATTAGTACCTCTCTATATGTGACTGAGTGGTCCATAGAGTGACATTAGTACCTCTCTATATCTGAATGGGGGTCTATAGAGTGACATTAGTACCTCTCTATATCTGACTGAGGGTCTATAGACTGACATTAGTATCTATCTATATCTGACTGGGGTCTATAGAGTGACATTAGTACCTCTCTATATCTGACTGGGGGTCTATAGAGTGACATTAGTACCTCCCTATATCTGACTGGGGGTCTATAGAGTGACATTAGTACCTCTCTATATGTGACTGGGGGTCTATAGAGTGACATTAGTACCTCTCTATATGTGACTGGGGGTCTATAGAGTGACATTAGTACCTCTCTATATCTGACTGGGGTCTATAGAGTGACATTAGTACCTCCCTATATCTGACTGGGGGTCTATAGAGTGACATTAGTACCTCTCTATATCTGAATGGGGTCTATGGAGTGACATTAGTACCTCTCTATGTCTGACTGGGGTCTATAGAGTGACATTAGTACCTCTCTATATCTGACTGGGAGTCTATAGAGTGACATTAGTACATCTCTATATATGACTATGGGTCTATAGAGAGACATTAGTACCTCTCTATATGTGACTGGGGGTCTTTAGAGTGACATTAGTACCTCTCTATATCTGACTGTGGTCTATAGAGTGACATTAGTACCTCTCTATATCTGACTGGGGTCTATAGAGTGACATTAGTACCTCTCTGTATGTGCCTGGGGGTCAATAGAGTGACATTAGTACCTCTCTATATGTGCCTGGGGGTCTATAGAGTGACATTAGTACCTTTCTATGTCTGACCAGGGGTCTATAGAGTGACATTAGTACCTCTCTATATGTGACTGGGGGTCTATATAGTGACATTAGTACCTCTCTATATCTGCCTGGGGGTCTACAGAGTGACAATAGTACCTTTCTATATCTGACCAAGGGTCTATAGAGTGACATTAGTACCTCTCTATATGTGACTGGGGGTCTATAGAGTGACATTAGTACCTCTCTATATGTGACTGAGTGGTCCATAGAGTGACATTAGTACCTCTCTATATCTGAATGGGGGTCTATAGAGTGACATTAGTACCTCTCTATATCTGACTGAGGGTCTATAGAGTGACATTAGTATCTATCTATATCTGACTGGGGTCTATAGAGTGACATTAGTACCTCTCTATATCTGACTGGGGGTCTATAGAGTGACATTAGTACCTCCCTATATCTGACTGGGGGTCTATAGAGTGACATTAGTACCTCTCTATATGTGACTGGGGGTCTATAGAGTGACATTAGTACCTCTCTATATGTGACTGGGGGTCTATAGAGTGACATTAGTACCTCTCTATATCTGACTGGGGTCTATAGAGTGACATTAGTACCTCCCTATATCTGACTGGGGGTCTATAGAGTGACATTAGTACCTCTCTATATCTGAATGGGGGTCTATATAGTGACATTAGTACCTCTCTATGTCTGACTGGGGTCTATAGAGTGACATTAGTACCTCTCTATATCTGACTGGGAGTCTATAGAGTGACATTAGTACATCTCTATATATGACTATGGGTCTATAGAGAGACATTAGTACCTCTCTATATGTGACTGGGGGTCTTTAGAGTGACATTAGTACCTCTCTATATCTGACTGTGGTCTATAGAGTGACATTAGTACCTCTCTATATCTGACTGGGGTCTATAGAGTGACATTAGTACCTCTCTATGTCTGACTGGAGTCTATAGAGTGACATTAGTACCTCTCTATATCTGACTGGGGGTCTATAGAGTGACATTAGTACCTCTATATATCTGACTGGGGGTCTATAGAGTGACATTAGTACCTCTCTATATG
>JAPZIH010000011.1:2421775-2476651 GCA_027410445.1 Discoglossus pictus | reverse complement strand
GTGACACTATACCAGGAGGGAGCGTGAGTACCGTGTGTGTGTGACACTATACCAGGAGGGAGCGTGAGTACTGTGTGTGTGTGTGGACACTTACAGGGAGGGAGCGTGAGTACTGTGTGTGTGTGACACTATACCAGGAGGGAGCGTGATTACTGTGTGTGTGTGTGACACTATACCAGGAGGAGCGTGAGTACTGTGTGTGTGTGTGACACTATACTAGGAGGGAGCGTGAGTACTGTGTGTGTGTGGACACTATACCGGGAGGGAGCAGTGAGTACTGTGTGTGTGTGTGTGTGTGTGACACTATACCAGGAGGGAGCGTGAGTACTGTGTGTGTGTGTGACACTTATACCAGGAGGGAGCGTGAGTACTGTGTGTGTGTGTGTGTGACAACTATACCAGGAGGGAGCGTGAGTACTGTGTGTGTGACACTATACCGGGAGGGAGCGTGAGTACTGTGTGTGTGTGTGTGACACTATACCGGGAGGGAGCGTGTGTACTGTGTGTGTGTGACACTATACAGGGAGGGAGCGTGAGTACTGTGTGTGTGTCGACACATATACCAGGAGGTGAGTGTGAGTACATATGCTGTGTGTGAACACCTATCACCACGGAGGGACGCGTGAGTGACTGTGTGTGTGTGTGTGTGTGTGTGTGTGTGTGTGTACACTATACCGGGAGGGAGCGTGAGTTCTGTGTGTGTGTGTGACACTTATTACGGGAGGGAGCGTGGTACTGTGTGTGTGTGGGAACTATACGGGAGGGAGCGTGAGTACTGTGTGTAAGTGTGTGACACTTACTGGGAGGCCGAGCGTGAGTACTGTGTGTGTGATGTGACACTATACCGGGAGGGAGCGTGTAGTACTGTGTGTCGTGTGTGTGACACTATACCAGGAGGGAGGCGTGAGTACTGTGTGTGTGTGTGTGTGTGTGTGTGTGACACTATACCGGGAGGGAGCGTGAGTACTGTGTGTGTGTGTGACACTATACCGCGAGGGAGCGTGAGTACTGTGTGTGTGTGTGTGACACTATACAGGGAGGGAGCGTGAGTACTGTGTGTGTGTGTGTGACACTATACCGGGAGGGAGCGTGAGTACTGTGTGTGTGTGTGACACTATACCGGGAGGGAGCGTGAGTACTGTGTGTGTGTGTGACACTATACCGGGAGGGAGCGGGAGTACTGTGTGTGTGTGTGACACTATACCGGGAGGGAGCGTGAGTACTGTGTGTGTGGTGTGACACTATACGGGAGGGAGCGTGAGTACTGTGTGTGTGTGTGTGTGACACTATAACCGGGAGGGAGCGTGAGTACTGTGTGTGTGTGTGGTGTGTGTGACACTATACCGGGAGGGAGCGTGAATACTGTGTGTGTGTGTGTGACACTATACCAGGAGGGAGCGTGAGTACTGTGTGTGTGTGTGTGTGTGACACTATACCCGGGAGGGAGCGTGAATACTGTGTGTGTGTGTGTGACACTATACCAGGAGGGAGCGTGAGTACTGTGTGGGTGTGACACTATACCGGGAGGGAGCGTGAGTACTGTGTGTGTGTGTGACACTATACCAGGAGGGAGCGTGAGTACTGTGTGTGTGTGTGACACTATACAGGGAGGGAGCGTGTGTACTGTGTGTGTGTGACACTATACAGGGAGGGAGCGTGTGTACTGTGTGTGTGTGTGTGACACTATACCGGGAGGGAGCGTTAATACTGTGTGTGTGTGTGTGTGACACTATACCAGGAGGGAGCGGGAGTACTGTGTGTGTGTGTGTGACACTA
Source organism: Discoglossus pictus (assembly GCA_027410445.1). Taxonomy (NCBI): domain Eukaryota; kingdom Metazoa; phylum Chordata; class Amphibia; order Anura; family Alytidae; genus Discoglossus; species Discoglossus pictus. The sequence continues at coordinate 2,474,875 of JAPZIH010000011.1, read as the reverse complement.
TACCAGGAGGGAGCGGGAGTACTGTGTGTGTGTGTGTGTGACACTATACCGGGAGGGAGCGTGTGTACTGTGTGTGTGTGTGTGACACTATACCGGGAGGGAGCGTTAATACTGTGTGTGTGTGTGTGTGTGTGTGACACTATACCAGGAGGGAGCGTGTGTACTGTGTGTGTGTGTGTGACACTATACCGGGAGGGAGCGTTAATACTGTGTGTGTGTGTGTGTGTGTGTGACACTATACCAGGAGGGAGCGTGAGTACTGTGTGTGTGTGTGTGTGACACTATACCGGGAGGGAGCGTGAGTACTGTGTGTGTGTGTGACACTATACCGGGAGGGAGCGTGAGTACTGTGTGTGTGTGTGTGTGACACTATACCGGGAGGGAGCGTGAGTACTGTGTGTGTGTGTGTGTGTGACACTATACCAGGAGGGAGCGTGAGTACTGTGTGTGTGTGTGTGTGTGACACTATACCAGGAGGGAGCGTGAGTACTGTGTGTGTGTGTGTGTGACACTATACCAGGAGGGAGCGTGAGTACTGTGTGTGTGTGTGTGTGTGTGACACTATACCGGGAGGGAGCGTGAGTACTGTGTGTGTGTGTGACACTATACTGGGAGGGAGCGTGAGTACTGTGTGTGTGTGTGTGTGTGACACTATACCGGGAGGGAGCGTGAGTACTGTGTGTGTGTGTGACACTATACCGGGAGGGAGCGTGAGTACTGTGTGTGTGTGTGACACTATACCGGGAGGGAGCGTGAGTACTGTGTGGGTGTGTGACACTATACCGGGAGGGAGCGTGAGTACTGTGTGTGTGTGTGACACTATACCAGGAGGGAGCGTGAGTAATGTGTGTGTGTGTGTGTGTGACACTATACCGGGAGGGAGCGTGAGTACTGTGTGTGTGTGACACTATACTGGGAGGGAGCGTGAGTACTGTGTGTGTGTGTGTGTGTGTGTGACACTATACTGGGAGGGAGCGTGAGTACTGTGTGTGTGTGTGTGACACTATACTGGGAGGGAGCGTGAGTACTGTGTGTGTGTGTGTGACACTATACCGGGAGGGAGCGTGAGTACTGTGTGTGTGTGACACTATACCGGGAGGGAGCGTGAGTACTGTGTGTGTGTGTGTGTGTGTGTGTGTGTGACACTATACCAGGAGGGAGCGTGAGTACTGTGTGTGTGTGACACTATACCAGGAGGGAGCGTGAGTACTGTGTGTGTGTGTGAAACTATACCAGGAGGGAGCGTGAGTACTGTGTGTGTGTGTGTGACACTATACCGGGAGGGAGCGTGAGTACTGTGTGTGTGTGTGTGACACTATACCGGGAGGGAGCGTGAGTACTGTGTGTGTGTGACACTATACAGGGAGGGAGCGTGAGTACTGTGTGTGTGTGTGTGACACTATACCGGGAGGGAGCGTGAGTACTGTGTGTGTGTGTGTGTGTGTGACACTATACTGGGAGGGAGCGTGAGTACTGTGTGTGTGTGTGACACTATACCAAGAGGGAGCGTGAGTACTGTGTGTGTGTGTGACACTATACCAGGAGGGAGCGTGAGTACTGTGTGTGTGTGTGACACTATACCGGGAGGAAGCGTGAGTACTGTGTGTGTGACACTATACCGGGAGGGAGCGTGAGTACTGTGTGTGTGTGTGACACTATACCGGGAGGGAGCGTGAGTACTGTGTGTGTGTGTGACACTATACCGGGAGGGAGCGTGAGTACTGTGTGTGTGTGTGTGACACTATACCGGGAGGGAGCGTGAATACTGTGTGTGTGTGTGACACTATACCGGGAGGGAGCGTGAGTACTGTGTGTGTGTGACACTATACCAAGAGGGAGCGTGAGTACTGTGTGTGTGTGCGTGTGTGTGTGTGTGACACTATACGGGGAGGGAGCGTGAGTACTGTGTGTGTGTGTGACACTATACCGGGAGGGAGCGTGAGTACTGTGTGCGTGTGTGTGACATTATACCGGGAGGGAGCGTGAGTACTGTGTGTGTGTGACACTATACCGGGAGGGAGCGTGAGTACTGTGTGTGTGTGTGACACTATACGGGGAGGGAGCGTGAGTACTGTGTGTGTGTGTGACACTATACCGGGAGGGAGCGTGAGTACTGTGTGTGTGTGTGTGACACTATACCAGGAGGGAGCGTGAGTACTGTGTGTGTGTGTGTGACACTATACCAGGAGGGAGCGTGAGTACTGTGTGTGTGTGTGACACTATACCGGGAGGGAGCGTGAATACTGTGTGTGTGTGTGACACTATACCGGGAGGGAGCGTGAGTACTGTGTGTGTGTGACACTATACCAAGAGGGAGCGTGAGTACTGTGTGTGTGTGCGTGTGTGTGTGTGTGACACTATACGGGGAGGGAGCGTGAGTACTGTGTGTGTGTGTGACACTATACCGGGAGGGAGCGTGAGTACTGTGTGCGTGTGTGTGACACTATACCAGGAGGGAGCGTGAGTACTGTGTGTGTGTGACACTATACCGGGAGGGTGCGTGAGTACTGTGTGTGTGACACTATACCGGGAGGGAGCGTGAGTACTGTGTGTGTGTGACATTATACCGGGAGGGAGCGTGAGTACTGTGTGTGTGTGTGTGACACTATACCGGGAGGGAGCGTGAGTACTGTGTGTGTGTGTGTGTGACACTATACCGGGAGGGAGCGTGAGTACTGTGTGTGTGTGTGTGACACTATACCGGGAGGGAGCGTGAGTACTGTGTGTGTGTGTGACACTATACCGGGAGGGAGCGTGAGTACTGTGTGTGTGTGTGTGACACTATACCGGGAGGGAGCGTGAGTACTGTGTGTGTGACACTATACCGGGAGGGAGCGTGAGTACTGTGTGTGTGTGTGTGACACTATACCGGGAGGGAGCGCGAGTACTGTGTGTGTGTGTGTGACACTATACCGGGAGGGTGCGTGAGTACTGTGTGTGTGTGTGTGACACTATACCGGGAGGGAGCGTGAGTACTGTGTGTGTGTGTGTGACACTATACCGGGAGGGAGCGTGAGTACTGTGTGTGTGTGTGACACTATACCGGGAGGGTGCGTGAGTACTGTGTGTGTGTGACACTATACCAGGCGGGAGCGTGAGTACTGTGTGTGTGTGTGTGTGACACTATACCGGGAGGGAGCGTGAGTACTTTGTGTGTGTGACACTATACCGGGAGGGAGCGTGAGTACCGTGTGTGTGTGTGTGTGACACTATACCAGGAGGGAGCGTGAGTACTGTGTGTGTGTGTGACACTATACCAGGAGGGAGCGTGAGTACCGTGTGTGTGTGACACTATACCAGGAGGGGGCGTAAGTACTGTGTGTGTGTGTGTGACACTATACCGGGAGGGAGCGTGAGTACTGTGTGTGTGTGTGTGTGTGTGTGTGTGTGTGTGTGTGTGACACTATACCGGGAGGGAGCGTGAGTACTGTGTGTGTGTGTGTGACACTATACCGGGAGGGAGCGTGAGTACTGTGTGTGTGTGTGTGTGTGTGTGACACTATACCGGGAGGGAGCGTGAGTACTGTGTGTGTGTGTGTGACACTATACCAGGAGGGAGCGTGAGTACTGTGTGTGTGTGTGTGTGTGTGACACTATACCGGGAGGGAGCGTGAGTACTGTGTGTGTGTGTGTGACACTATACCGGGAGGGAGCGTGAGTACTGTGTGTGTGTGTGTGTGTGTGTGTGTGTGACACTATACCGGGAGGGAGCGTGAGTACTGTGTGTGTGTGTGTGACACTATACCAGGAGGGAGCGTGAGTACTGTGTGTGTGTGTGTGACACTATACCGGGAGGGGGCGTGAGTACTGTGTGTGTGTGTGTGACACTATACCAGGAGGGAGCGTGAGTACTGTGTGTGTGTGTGTGTGTGACACTATACCGGGAGGGTGCGTGAGTACTGTGTGTGTGTGTGACACTATACCGGGAGGGAGCGTGAGTACTGTGTGTGTGTGTGTGACACTATACCGGGAGGGAGCGTGAGTACTGTGTGTGTGTGTGTGTGACACTATACCGGGAGGGAGCGTGAGTACTGTGTGTGTGTGTGACACTATACCGGGAGGGTGCGTGAGTACTGTGTGTGTGTGACACTATACCAGGCGGGAGCGTGAGTACTGTGTGTGTGTGTGTGTGACACTATACCGGGAGGGAGCGTGAGTACTTTGTGTGTGTGTGTGACACTATACCGGGAGGGAGCGTGAGTACCGTGTGTGTGTGTGTGTGACACTATACCAGGAGGGAGCGTGAGTACCGTGTGTGTGTGACACTATACCAGGAGGGGGCGTAAGTACTGTGTGTGTGTGTGTGACACTATACCAGGAGGGAGCGTGAGTACCGTGTGTGTGTGACACTATACCAGGAGGGAGCGTGAGTACCGTGTGTGTGTGACACTATACCGGGAGGGAGCGTGAGTACTGTGTGTGTGTGTGTGTGTGTGTGTGACACTATACCGGGAGGGAGCGTGAGTACTGTGTGTGTGTGTGTGACACTATACCGGGAGGGAGCGTGAGTACTGTGTGTGTGTGTGTGTGTGTGACACTATACCGGGAGGGAGCGTGAGTACTGTGTGTGTGTGTGTGACACTATACCAGGAGGGAGCGTGAGTACTGTGTGTGTGTGTGTGACACTATACCGGGAGGGGGCGTGAGTACTGTGTGTGTGTGTGTGACACTATACCAGGAGGGAGCGTGAGTACTGTGTGTGTGACACTATACCAGGAGGGAGCGTGAGTACTGTGTGTGTGTGTGTGACACTATACCAGGAGGGAGCGTGAGTACTGTGTGTGTGTGTGACACTATACCAGGAGGGAGCGTGAGTACTGTGTGTGTGTGACACTATACCAGGAGGGAGCGTGAGTACTGTGTGTGTGACACTATACCAGGAGGGAGCGTGAGTACTGTGTGTGTGTGTGTGACACTATACCAGGAGGGAGCGTGAGTACTGTGTGTGTGTGTGACACTATACCAGGAGGGAGCGTGAGTACTGTGTGTGTGTGTGTGACACTATACCAGGAGGGAGCGTGAGTACTGTGTGTGTGTGACACTATACCCGGCGGGAGCGTGAGTACTGTGTGTGTGTGTGACACTATACCGGGAGGGAGCGTGAGTACTGTGTGTGTGTGTGTGTGTGACACTATACCAGGAGGGAGCGTGAGTACTGTGTGTGTGTGACACTATACCAGGAGGGAGCGTGAGTACTGTGTGTGTGTGTGTGTGTGTGACACTATACCAGGAGGGAGCGTGAGTACTGTTTGTGTGTGTGACACTATATACCCGGCGGGAGCGTGAGTACTGTGTGTGTGTGTGACACTATACCAGGAGGGAGCGTGAGTACTGTGTGTGTGTGTGTGTGACACTATACCGGGAGGGAGCGTGAGTACTGTGTGTGTGTGACACTATACCCGGCGGGAGCGTGAGTACTTGTGTGTGTGTGTGTGTGACACTATACCCGGCGGGAGCGTGAGTACTGTGTGTGTGTGTGTGACACTATACCGGGAGGGAGCGTGAGTACTGTGTGTGTGTGACACTATACCAGGAGGGAGCGTGAGTACTGTGTGTGTGACACTATACCAGGAGGGAGCGTGAGTACTGTGTGTGTGTGTGACACTATACCGGGAGGGAGCGTGAGTACTGTGTGTGTGTGTGTGACACTATACCAGGAGGGGGCGTGAGTACTGTGTGTGTGTGACACTATACCGGGAGGGAGCGTGAGTACTGTGTGTGTGTGTGACACTATACCAGGAGGGGGCGTGAGTACTGTGTGTGTGTGTGTGACACTATACCAGGAGGGGGCGTGAGTACTGTGTGTGTGTGACACTATACCGGGAGGGGGCGTGAGTACTGTGTGTGTGTGTGTGTGTGTGACACTATACCAGGAGGCAGCGTGAGTACTGTGTGTGTGTGTGTGACACTATACCAGGAGGGAGCGTGAGTACTGTGTGTGTGTGACACTATACCGGGAGGGGGCGTGAGTACTGTGTGTGTGTGACACTATACCAGGAGGGGGCGTGAGTACTGTGTGTGTGTGTGTGACACTATACCAGGAGGGGGCGTGAGTACTGTGTGTGTGTGACACTATACCAGGAGGGGGCGTGAGTACTGTGTGTGTGTGACACTATACCGGGAGGGAGCGTGAGTACTGTGTGTGTGTGACTCTATACCAGGAGGGGGCGTGAGTACTGTGTGTGTGTGACACTATACCGGGAGGGAGCGTGAGTACTGTGTGTGTTTGTGTGTGTGACACTATACCGGGAGGGAGCGTGAGTACTGTGTGTGTGTGACACTATACCAGGAGGGGGCGTGAGTACTGTGTGTGTGTGACACTATACCAGGAGGGGGCGTGAGTACTGTGTGTGTGTGACACTATACCAGGAGGGGGCGTGAGTACTGTGTGTGTGTGTGACACTATACCGGGAGGGAGCGTGAGTACTGTGTGTGTGTGACACTATACCAGGAGGGGGCGTGAGTACTGTGTGTGTGTGACACTATACCAGGAGGGGGCGTGAGTACTGTGTGTGTGTGACACTATACCGGGAGGGAGCGTGAGTACTGTGTGTGTGTGACACTATACCAGGAGGGGGCGTGAGTACTGTGTGTGTGTGACACTATACCGGGAGGGAGCGTGAGTACTGTGTGTGTGTGACACTATACCAGGAGGGGGCGTGAGTACTGTGTGTGTGTGACACTATACCGGGAGGGAGCGTGAGTACTGTGTGTGTGTGTGACACTATACTAGGAGGGAGCGTGAGTACTGTGTGTGTGTGTGACACTATACCAGGAGGGGGCGTGAGTACTGTGTGTGTTTGTGTGTGTGACACTATACCGGGAGGGAGCGTGAGTACTGTGTGTGTGTGTGACACTATACCGGGAGGGAGCGTGAGTACTGTGTGTGTGTGTGACACTATACCGGGAGGGAGCGTGAGTAATGTGTGTGTGTGACACTATACCAGGAGGGGGCGTGAGTACTGTGTGTGTGTGTGACACTATACCGGGAGGGAGCGTGAGTACTGTGTGTGTGTGTGACACTATACCGGGAGGGAGCGTGAGTACTGTGTGTGTGTGTGTGACACTATACCGGGAGGGAGCGTGTGTACTGTGTGTGTGTGTGACACTATACCGGGAGGGAGCGTGAGTACTGTGTGTGTGTGTGACACTATACCGGGAGGGAGCGTGAGTACTGTGTGTGTGTGTGTGACACTATACCGGGAGGGAGCGTGAGTACTGTGTGTGTGTGTGACACTATACCGGGAGGGAGCGTGAGTACTGTGTGTGTGTGTGTGACACTATACCGGGAGGGAGCGTGTGTACTGTTGCGCGCTGCTCCTTCTCATGGCACACGCATGTCTTCCCAGATGTTCCTCTCCGTCACGCGTCTCGTGCTTCGTATGAAGAAGGAGAGCCAGGCCCGGCTCAGGCCCAGCGAGGTGGTGACCATCAGCAAAACCAAGAAAAAGCCCCATGTCAAGCGCTGCTGCTGACCCCGAGGGCCGACCCCCGAGGACCATCTCCTAGGGGACAGCGCCATAGGACCATCTCCTAGGGGACAGCGCCATAGGACCATCTCCTAGGGGACAGCGCCATAGGACCATCTCCTAGGGGACAGCGCCATAGGACCATCTCCTAGGGGACAGCGCCATAGGACCATCTCCTCGGGGACAGCGCCATAGGACCATCTCCTCGGGGACAGCGCCATAGGACCATCTCCTAGGGGACAGCGCCATAGGACCATCTCCTAGGGGACAGCGCCATAGGACCATCTCCTCGGGGACAGCGCCATAGGACCATCTCCTCGGGGACAGCGCCATAGGACCATCTCCTCGGGGACAGCGCCATAGGACCATCTCCTCGGGGACAGCGCCATAGGACCATCTCCTCGGGGACAGCGCCATAGGACCATCTCCTAGGGGACAGCGCCATAGGACCATCTCCTAGGGGACAGCGCCATAGGACCATCTCCTAGGGGACAGCGCCATTGGACCATCTCCTCGGGGACAGCGCCATAGGACCATCTCCTAGGGGACAGCGCCATAGGACCATCTCCTAGGGGACAGCGCCATAGGACCATCTCCTAGGGGACCGCGCCATAGGACCATCTCCTAGGGGACAGCGCCATTGGACCATCTCCTCGGGGACAGCGCCATTGGACCATCTCCTCGGGGACAGCGCCATTGGACCATCTCCTCGGGGACAGCGCCATAGGACCATCTCCTAGGGGACAGCGCCATAGGACCATCCTGCAAGGACCGACCCCTGGACATTACATTCTTCCAAACCCGTGATAACATAGTGTGTGTGATCGAAGAGGACAAGTACCGGAACAGCAGAGCGAGTGGACATAGGATACATGAATGTGTGAGTGTAGAGGATGAGCGCAGGAATAGTACATATAGGTGTAGTGAAGGATGAGTTGCGCTGACCGTGTGTCATATGGGAGATTGTGCTGGAATAGTAGAGCGCGCTGCACCCCAAGGTATTGTGTGTGGGATCAGTACAGGAATAGCAGAGAGCGCTGCACACCAAGGTATTGTGTGGGATCAGTACAGGAATAGCAGAGAGCGCTGCACACCAAGGTATTGTGTGGGATCAGTACAGGAATAGCAGAGAGAGCTGCACACCAAGGTATTGTGTGGGGATCAGTGCAGGAATAGCAGAGAGAGCTGCACACCAAGGTATTGTGTGGGATCAGTACAGGAATAGCAGAGAGAGCTGCGCACCAAGGTATTGTGTGGGGATCAGTGCAGGAATATCAGAGAGCGCTGCACCCCAAGGTATTGTGTGGGATCAGTACAGGAATAGCAGAGAGCGCTGCACACCAAGGTATTGTGTGGGATCAGTACTGGTATAGCAGAGAGAGCTGCGCACCAAGGTATTGTGTGGGATCAGTGCTGGAATAGCAGAGAGAGCTGTGCACCAAGGTATTGTGTGGGAATCAGTGTAGGAATAGCAGAGCCAGCTGCACCCCAAGGTATTGTGTGGGGGATCAGTGCAGGAATAGCAGAGAGAGCTGCACACCAAGGTATTGTGTGAGGATCAGTGCAGGAATAGCAGAGAGACCTGCGCACCACGGTATTGTGTTGGGATCAGTGCAGGAATAGCAGAGAGACCTGCGCACCACGGTATTGTGTGGGATCAGTGCAGGAATAGCAGAGAGACCTGCGCACCACGGTATTGTGTTGGGATCAGTGCAGGAATAGCAGAGAGCTGCGCACTAAGGTATTGTGTGGGATCCGTGCAGGAATAGCAGAGAGAGCTGCACACCAAGGTATTGTGTGTGGGATCAGTGTAGGAATAGCAGAGAGAGCTGCGCACCAAGGTATTGTGTGGGATCAGTGTAGGAATAGCAGAGAGAGCTGCACACCAAGGTATTGTGTGTGGGATCAGTGTAGGAATAGCAGAGAGAGCTGCGCACCAAGGTATTGTGTGGGATCAGTGTAGGAATAGCAGAGAGAGCTGCACTCCAAGGTATTGTGTGGGGATCAGTGCAGGAATAGCAGAGAGAGCTGCGCACCAAGGTATTGTGTGGGGATCAGTGCAGGAATAGCAGAGAGAGCTGCGCACCAAGGTATTGTGTGGGGATCAGTGTAGGAATAGCAGAGAGCGCTGCACACCAAGGTATTGTGTGGGGATCAGTGTAGGAATAGCAGAGAGAGCTGCACACCAAGGTATTGTGTGGGGATCAGTGTAGGAATAGCAGAGAGAGCTGCGCACCAAGGTATTGTGTGGGGATCAGTGTAGGAATAGCAGAGAGCGCTGCACACCAAGGTATTGTGTGGGGATCAGTACTGGAATAGCAGAGAACGCTGCACACCAAGGTATTGTGTGGGATCAGTGTAGGAATAGCAGAGAGAGCTGCACACCAAGGTATTGTGTGGGGATCAGTACTGGAATAGCAGAGGCACAGTATTACTCCATACACTATGTTTCTTTAGGAGAGTTTATTTGAATGGTTCCACATACATGATAATGTTCACACTAATACATTACTGTCCAATCAGAGGCTTCTCCCTACTAGCCCCTCCCACCACACACATTAATATATTTATAACCCCGCCCCTCACGTCTGTATAGGATATAAAGCTTATTTTTGCATTTAACTGGATATTACTTTTTGAGCGTATAAAATTGATTTTCTATAATACTCTGTGTGTCCTCTTGCTGTGTGTGTCCTCTTGCTGCGTGCGTCCAGTTGCTGCGTGCGTCCAGTTGCTGCGTGCGTCGAGTTGCTGCGTGCGTCGAGTTGCTGCGTGCGTCGAGTTGCTGCGTGCGTCGAGTTGCTGCGTGCGTCCTCTTGCTGCGTGCGTCCTCTTGCTGCGTGCGTCCTCTTGCTGCGTGCGTCCAGTTGCTGCGTGCGTCCAGTTGCTGCGTGCGTCCTCTTGAGGTGCGGGTCCACTTGAGGTGCGGGTCCCTGGGGGTCACTCTACTGTGGGTCTGGGGGTCCTGCACCCTCCTCCTCCGGCATCTCCATCATGTCTTTGTATTGACGCTTGAAAAACCCCAACTAGAAAGAAAGAGAGTGAACACAAAGCGGTCGCTGTTATGGAGGGTGAAACGGATTGAATGCAGTTTATTCTGTAGCAGATATTTATATAAACACAACCCCATGTGTCAGTTTATTGGGTGCAGGGTTACTTCTCTCAGTAAGCACCATGTTTTTTCCAGCAACTATCACATACAATAATTCTTATTTCATATTGATGGAAAAAACAAATGTCAGTTGGAGGGATCGAACTGAGGACGACTGCTGCATGCGTCCCACGGCTAAGCTTTACATGGTGTCTAATGGGTGAAAAAGAACAATATAATGCACACAGAGCTAGTGTTGGATATGTATCCTCCCACATTGTACACACCTGGCTGTGATTGGTGCCCCAGGTGCACGAGACTAAAACAAACATCACAAGATACTTTTATTTAGCAGCAATTATAAGATGGAAAACACCTTTCCACATGATGATGCAGAACGCAGACTGCCGACTCACTGCCCCTTTAATAAGTAAATCGTAGTATTTATTATTTTTATACTTTCTAAAGACATTATGTCCACTATCAGAATAACATAATGTCCATCTATAGGGGCTGGAGGGGGATGGACTTACCTTGTACAGCCCAGCGGTCAGCAAGCCCAGGAGGACCAAGCCCCCCACACTGCTCCCCACGATCACCGGGACATAGTTATACTCCGTGTAAACCTCCAGGACGGTCTGAGTCTGAGAGAGAGACAGGGAGAAGGGATGAGTGGACTGGACACTAGGAGTGGGGACTGAGAGACTGGACACTAGGAGTAGGGACTGAGAGACTGGACATTAGGAGTGGGGACTGAGAGACTGGACACTAGGAGTGGGGACTGAGAGACTGGACACTAGGAGTGGGGGACCGAGAGACTGGACACTAGGAGTGGGGGACCGAGAGACTGGACACTAGGAGTAGGGACTGAGAGACTGGATACTAGGTGTGGGGGACTGAGAGACTGGATACTAGGTGTGGGGGACTGAGAGACTGGACACTAGGTGTGGGGGACTGAGAGACTGGACACTAGGAGTGGGGACCGAGAGACTGGACACTAGGAGTGGGGACCGAGAGACTGGACACTAGGAGTGGGGACCGAGAGACTGGACACTAGGAGTGGGGACCGAGAGACTGGACACTAGGAGTGGGGACCGAGAGACTGGACACTAGGAGTGGGGACCGAGAGACTGGACACTAGGAGTGGGGACCGAGAGACTGGACACTAGGAGTGGGGACCGAGAGACTGGACACTAGGAGTGGGGACCGAGAGACTGGACACTAGGAGTGGGGACCGAGAGACTGGACACTAGGAGTAGGGACCGAGAGACTGGACACTAGGAGTAGGGACCGAGAGACTGGACACTAGGTGTGGGGGACCGAGAGACTGGATACTAGGTGTGGGGGACCGAGAGACTGGACACTAGGTGTGGGGGACCGAGAGACTGGACACTAGGTGTGGGGGACCGAGAGACTGGACACTAGGTGTGGGGGACTGAGAGACTGGACACTAGGTGTGGGGGACTGAGAGACTGGACACTAGGTGTGGGGGACTGAGAGACTGGACACTAGGAGTGGGGACTGAGAGACTGGACACTAGGAGTGGTGACTGAGAGACTGGACACTAGGAGTGGGGACTGAGAGACGACACTAGGTGGGGGGCTGAGAGACTGGAGACTAGGAGTGGGGCCGAGAGACTGGATACTAGGAGTGAGGGCGAGAGACTGGACACTAGGAGGGGGGGAGAGAGACTGGACACAAGGTGGGGGGACAAGCCAGGGAGACTGGACACTAGGAGTAGGGACTGAGAGACTGGACAATAGGAGGGGGGCCGATAGACTGGACACTAGGAGGGGGGGAGAGAGACTGGACACTAGGAGGGGGTACAAGGCAGAGAGACTCGACACTAGGAGGGGCAGGGAGACTGGACACTAGGAGTGAGGGGTGCAAGGCAGAGAGACTGGATGGAAACTAGGAGGGGGGCTGAGAGACTGGACACTAGGAAAGGGGACTGAGAGACTGGACACTAGGAAAGGGGACTGAGAGACTGGACACTAGGAAAGGGGACTGAGAGACTGGACACCAGGAGTGGGGGGGGGGCAAGGCAGAACGACTGGGCACTAGGAGGGGGGACTGAGAGACGACACTAGGCGGGGGCCGAGAGACTGGACACTAGGAGTAGGGACTGAGAGGCTGGACAATAAGAGTGAGGACTGAGAGATGACACTAGGTGGGTGGCCGAGAGACTGGACACTAGGAGTAGGGACTGAGAGGCTGGACAATAGGAGGGGGGACTGAGAGACTGGACACTAGGAGTGGCGACAGAGACTGGACCCAAGGAGTAGGGACTGAGAGACTGGACAATAGGAGGGGGGCCGATAGACTGCACTCTAGGAGGGGGGGAGAGAGACTGGACACTAGGAGGGGGTACAAGGCAGAGAGACTGGACACTAGGAGGGGGTACAAGGCAGAGAGACTGGACACTTGGAGTGAGGGGTGCAAGGCAGAGAGACTGGACACTAGGAGGGGGTACAAGGCAGAGAGACTGGACACTAGAAGTGAAGGGTGCAAGGCAGAGAGACTGGATGGACACTAGGAGGGGGGCACAAGGCAGAGAGACTGGACACTAGGAGGGGGGCTGAGAGACTGGACACTAGGAAAGGGGACTGAGACTGGACACTAGGAAATGGGACTGAGAGACTGGACACTAGGAGTGGGGGGGGGGGCAAGGCAGAACGACTGGACACTAGGAGGGGGGACTGAGAGACTGGACACCAGGAGTGGGGGGGGGGGCAAGGCAGAACGACTGGACATTAGAAGGGGACGCAAGGCAGGGAAACTGAACATTAGGAGGGGACAAGGCCGACAGACTAGACTCTAGAATGGGAGGGTGCAAGGCAGAGAGACACTAAAGGTTGGGCTGAGAGACTGGACCCTACGCAGGTGGACAAATAGACAGACAGAAATAAGGGGAGGGGGGGTGGTCGTCATATAAAGGGACAGCTCCTATATGTTCCATGTCCCTCTCACCTGGGCCCTGATGAAGCGCTCTTTTTGCTCTAGTATGTGCTGATATGTGGAGGAGTCGTATGAGATCTCTGCAGAGCTCTGGAGGGTAACCTTCTGCTGCTGGATCTGCAATCATACATAAAATACATGTGTGTAGTCAGACATCTGAACATGCTACATACATAACACAGCGATATCCCAACATGCTACATACACAACAGGCATACACGGACACCGCCCAACATGCTACATATATAATGAGGCGCTCTGCTTCCTTCAGTCGGGCTTGATAAGGCTGTTATGGCTAAACCTACCCAGCAGATACACTTGGGTTCTCTTTGATCCCTTCACCAAGACAGCAGATGTCTCTAAACCCCTGTTCTTTGTCATCAGCATTTAAAATATGAACATGGGATCAGCATATAAAAAAGAATCAGGACCTGCTTTTATTGCTTTTGAAATCTAAGTTTATCAAGTCTGGAGCATAGCTGACTCTATACAGTGCCTTGCAAAAGTATTCACCCCCCCCCCTGACTTTTTACCTATTTTGTTACATTACAGGTCAATGTTTTGTTAATCTGAATTTTATGTGGTGGATCAGAACACAATAGTCTAAGTTGGTGAAGTGAAAATATATACACAAAACTATTTTTCAGAAATAGAAAACAGAAAAATTGGCATGTGCGTATGTATTCACCCCCTTTGTTACGAAGCCCATAAAAAGCTCTGGTGCAACCAATTACCTTCAGAAGTCACATAATTTGTGAAATGATGTCCTCCTGTGTGCAATCTAAGTGTCACATGATCTGTCATTACATATAAACACCTTTTTTGAAAGGCCCCAGAGGCTGCAACACCTAAGCAAGAGGCACCACTAACCAAACACTGCCATGAACACCAAGGAACTCTCCAAACAAGTAAGGGACAATGTTGTTGAGAAGTACAAGTCAGGGTTAGGTTATAAAAAAATATCCAAATCTGTGATGATACCCAGGAGCAGCATCAAATCTATCATTACCAAATAGAAAGAACATAGCAAAACAGCAAACCTGCCAAGAGATGGCCGCCCACCAAAACTCCCGGACCGAGCAAGGAGGGCATTAATCAGAGAGGCAGCACAGAGACCTAAGGTAACCCTGGAGTAGCTGCAGAGATCCACAGCAGCGACTGGAGTATCTGTACATAGGACGACAATAAGCCGTACGCTCCATAGAGTTGGGCTTTATGGCAGAGTGGCCAGACGAAAGCCATTACTTTCAGGAAAAAACAAAATGGCATGTGGGAGACTCCCAAAATGTATGGAGGAAGGTGCTCTGGTCTGATGAGACTAAAGTTGAACTTGTCGGCCATCAAATAAAACGCTATGTCTGGCGCAAACCCAACACATCACATCACCCAAAGAACACCATCCCCACAGTAAAACATGGCGGTGGCAGCATCATGCTGTGGGGATGGGACTGGGAAACTGGTCAGAGTTGAGGGAAAGATGGATGGTGCTAAATACAGGGATATTCTTGTACCTGTACCACTCTGTGTGTGATTTGAGGCTAGGACGGAGGGTCATATTCCCAAACACACAGACAGCACAATGTGGTACAGGCATAACATACAAAACACACAGACAGCACAACATGCTACATAAATAACATACATAGAGTCCAGATATTGTCAGCTCCCCAAGTCATTATTCAGCCAGAGCAAAAAATCTCAGCCCATCCCGGATGCATCATATAAGGGGCTGGGGGTCAGGAAGATCGAGACAGCCCAACATGCTACAGACAACATACAAAACACACAGCCCAACATGCTACATTCATAACATACAAAACACACAGCCCAACATGCTACATACATAACATACAAAACACACAGCCCAACATGCTACATACATAACATACAAAACACAGACAGCCGAACATGCTACAGGCATAACATACAAAACACAGACAGCACCACATGCTAAAGGCATAACACAGATACAGCACAACATGCTACATACATAACAAATAATACAGAGACTAAATAAGAATAGAGACATGACACATGCATGCACAATCAATGCACCATACAAGACATGTGATTAGAGACAATATCCACAAATTAAAAGATCACGGAGACAACACGGAGACAACACTGAGACAACACAGAGAGATCACGGAGACATCACGGGGACAACACTGAGAGATCACAGAGACATCACGGGGACAACACTGAGAGATCACAGAGACATCACGGGGACAAGGGTAGAATTGCCCGGTATCTCCTTGGGATCAAGAATGTGTCACTGGTATCTCCTTTGCTTGTCTCCAGTATCTCCTTGGGATCAAGTGCTTGTCTCCAGTATCTCCTTGGGATCAAGTGCTTGTCTCCAGTATCTCCTTGGGATCAAGTGCTTGTCTCCAGTATCTCCTTGGGATCAAGTGCTTGTCTCCAGTATCTCCTTGGGATCAAGAATGTGTCACTGGTATTTCCTTGGGATCAAGTGCTTGTCTCCAGTATCTCCTTGGGATCAAGTGCTTGTCTCCAGTATCTCCTTGGGATCAAGTGCTTGTCTCCAGCATCTCCTTGGGATCAAATGCTTGTCTCCGGTATCTCCTTGGGATCAAGAATGTGTCACTGGTATCTGTTACTGTACCCCCACACATATATAAGGGGGCGCCCAGGCCTTTTCAGCCGATCCGCCCGTCCAGTGATATAGGGACAGCTACTGCAAGACACCCAATCCCCCAAGAACGGATCCAAGGGGAATATACTCCAAGCCTGCAACTGGAACCTCACAAATAGCTGCTAGCAGCGGAACAGGAAAAGCCCCCCAAGATGCTTACACTCCTGGCAGTCAGTCTGTAACAGCATACCATGAATCCCCCCAAGAACGAGACATAAGCTCTGTGTTTGAGGGTCAAGCAGTGAACTCCCTTCTTTTTTAATTAAGACATATTAAACCATTTTCACATACACAGTAGGGGCAGTGACTACCTTTGGTCAACCCCTAATTACATCTGGCCAATCAGGCAGGGTTAATGCGTGGGAGCCAGGAGTCCCCTCCCCCAGGAGCCGCCCACTAGGCGTGGCTAACTGCTCATTCTACCTCTGGCGGTGGAGAGAGTAACATCTCTAAGCTCACTTATTCCCCTGCTGGGAGTATGGGGAAACCCCAGGTCATCTCATTATTCAAGAGTCCCTACCCCCATTGTTCATGGTGCCATCTTGTCTGCTAAAACCCTTTTGTTCTGCTATCTCTTGTGTGTTTTCGCAGATAGGATAACGAGGCAGATGGCAACTCCTGACCAAGTGTATGAGACCAAAGATATGTGACAGCATACCACACAATACAATATTTTTACAGATATAATAACAACATTTTATAACCCAGAACATATCTGCAGATAGCTTAGGTCTGAGCACACATTATTACTGAATGGCGCTCAGACCACATACATACAGTTCAATGGCCATGGAACCAAAGTCTTTCTACATAGGAAAATAAAGTATTTAAATGCCGGTCCAGGCGGGCAACCAGGCTCCTCCAATGTACAGTGGCGAGATTGGTCTTGTCACAGTATCTCCTTGGGATCAAGTGCTTGTCTGCAGTATCTCCTTGGGATCAAGAATGTGTCACTGGTATCTCCTTGAGATCAAGTGCTTTTCTCCAGTATCTCCTTGGGATCAAGTGCTTGTCACCGGTATCTCCTTGGGATCAAGTGCTTGTCTGCAGTATCTCCTTGGGATCAAGAATGTGTCACTGGTATCTCCTTGAGATCAAGTGCTTTTCTCCAGTATCTCCTTGGGATCAAGTGCTTGTCACCAGTATCTCCTTGGGATCAAGAGCTTGTCTCCAGTATCTCCTTGGGATCAAGTGCTTGTCTCCTGTATCTCCTTGGGATCAAGTGCTTGTCACTGGTATCTCATGGGATCAAGTGCTTGTCTCCGGTATCTCCTTGGGATCAAGAATGTGTCACTGGTATCTCCTTGGGATCAAGTGCTTGTCTGCAGTATCTCCTTGGGATCAAGTGCTTGTCACTGATATCTCCTTGGGATCAAGAATGTGTCACTGGTATCTCCTTGGGATCAAGAGCTTGTCTCCAGTATCTCCTTGGGATCAAGTGCTTGTCACTGGTATCTCCTTGGGATCAAGTGCTTGTCTGCAGTATCTCCTTGGGATCAAGTGCTTGTCACGGTATCTCCTTGGGATCAAGAATGTGTCACTGATATCTCCTTGGGATCAAGAATGTGTCACTGGTATCTCCTTGGGATCAAGTGCTTGTCTCCAGTATCTCCTTGGGATCAAGTGCTTGTCTCCAGTATCTCCTTGGGATCAATAACTTGTCACTGATATCTCCTTGGGATCAAGAATGTGTCACTGGTATCTTCTTGGGATAAAGTGCTTGTCTCCAGTATCTCCTTGGGATCAAGTGCTTGTCTCCAGTATCTCCTTGGGATCAATAACTTGTCACCGGTATCTCCTTGGGATCAAGTGCTTGTCACCGGTATCTCTTTGGGATCAAGTGCTTGTCTCCAGTATCTCCTTGGGATCAAGAATGTGTCACTGGTATCTCCTTGGGATCAAGTGCTTGTCTCCAGTATCTCCTTGGGATCAAGTGCTTGTCTCAGTATCTCCTTGGGATTTAAGTGCTTGTCACCGGTATCTCCTTGGGATCAAATGCTTGTCACTGGTATCTCCTTGGGATCAAGTGCTTGTCTCTGGTATCTCCTTGGGATCAAGAATGTGTCACCGGTATCTCCTTGGGATCAAGAATGTGTCACTGGTATCTCCTTGGGATCAAGTGCTTGTCTGCAGTATCTCCTTGGGATCAAGAATGTGTCACTGGTATCTCCTTGGGATCAAGTGCTTGTCTGCAGTATCTCCTTGGGATCAAGTGCTTGTCACCGGTATCTCCTTGGGATCAAGAATGTGTCACTGGTATCTCCTTGGGATCAAGAATGTGTCACTGGTATCTCCTTGGGATCAAGTGCTTGTCTGCAGTATCTCCTTGGGATCAAGAATCTGTCACTGGTATCTCCTTGGGATCAAGAGCTTGTCTCCAGTATCTCCTTGGGATCAAATGCTTGTCACTGGTATCTCCTTGGGATCAAGTGCTTGTCTGCAGTATCTCCTTGGGATCAAGTGCTTGTCACCGGTATCTCCTTGGGATCAAGTGCTTGTCACTGGTATCTCCTTGGGATCAAGAATGTGTCACTGGTATCTCCTTGGGATCAAGAGCTTGTCTCCAGTATCTCCTTGGGATCAAATGCTTGTCACTGGTATCTCCTTGGGATCAAGTGCTTGTCTGCAGTATCTCCTTGGGATCAAGTGCTTGTCACCGGTATCTCCTTGGGATCAAGTGCTTGTCACTGGTATCTCCTTGGGATCAAGAATCTGTCACTGGTATCTCCTTGGGATCAAGTGCTTGTCTGCAGTATCTCCTTGGGATCAAGAATGTGTCACTGGTATCTCCTTGGGATCAAGTGCTTGTCTGCAGTATCTCCTTGGGATCAAGTGCTTGTCACTGGTATCTCCTTGGGATCAAGTGCTTGTCTGCAGTATCTCCTTGGGATCAAGTGCTTGTCACCGGTATCTCCTTGGGATCAAGTGCTTGTCACTGGTATCTCCTTGGGATCAAGAATGTGTCACTGGTATCTCCTTGGGATCAAGAGCTTGTCTCCAGTATCTCCTTGGGATCAAGTGCTTGTCACTGGTATCTCCTTGGGATCAAGTGCTTGTCTGCAGTATCTCCTTGGGATCAAGTGCTTGTCACCGGTATCTCCTTGGGATCAAGTGCTTGTCACTGGTATCTCCTTGGGATCAAGAATGTGTCACTGGTATCTCCTTGGGATCAAGAGCTTGTCTCCAGTATCTCCTTGGGATCAAATGCTTGTCACCGGTATCTCCTTGGGATCAAGAATGTTTCACTGATATCTCCTTGGGATCAAGAATGTGTCACTGGTATCTCCTTGGGATCAAGAATGTGTCACTGGTATCTCCTTGGGATCAAGTGCTTGTCTCCAGTATCTCCTTGGGATCAAGTGCTTGTCTCCAGTATCTCCTTGGGATCAATAACTTGTCACTGATATCTCCTTGGGATCAAGAATGTGTCACTGGTATCTCCTTGGGATCAATTGCTTGTCTCCAGTATCTCCTTGGGATCAAGTGCTTGTCTCCAGTATCTCCTTGGGATCAATAACTTGTCACCGGTATCTCCTTGGGATCAAGTGCTTGTCACCGGTATCTCCTTGGGATCAAGTGCTTGTCTCCAGTATCTCCTTGGGATCAAGAATGTGTCACTGGTATCTCCTTGGGATCAAGTGCTTGTCTCCAGTATCTCCTTGGGATCAAGTGCTTGTCTCCAGTATCTCCTTGGGATCAAGTGCTTGTCTCAGTATCTCCTTGGGATTTAAGTGCTTGTCACCGGTATTTCCTTGGGATCAAATGCTTGTCACTGGTATCTCCTTGGGATCAAGTGCTTGTCTCCGGTATCTCCTTGGGATCAAGAATGTGTCACCGGTATCTCCTTGGGATCAAGAATGTGTCACTGGTATCTCCTTGGGATCAAGTGCTTGTCTGCAGTATCTCCTTGGGATCAAGAATGTGTCACTGGTATCTCCTTGGGATCAAGTGCTTGTCTGCAGTATCTCCTTGGGATCAAGTGCTTGTCACTGGTATCTCCTTGGGATCAAGTGCTTGTCTGCAGTATCTCCTTGGGATCAAGTGCTTGTCTCCAGTATCTCCTTGGGATCAAGAATGTGTCACTGATATCTCCTTGGGATCAAGTGCTTGTCTCCAGTATCTCCTTGGGATCAAGTGCTTGTCTCCAGTATCTCCTTGGGATCAATAACTTGTCACTGGTATCTCCTTGGGATCAAGAATGTGTCACTGGTATCTCCTTGGGATCAAGTGCTTGTCTCCAGTATCTCCTTGGGATCAAGTGCTTGTCTCCAGTATCTCCTTGGGATCAAGTGCTTGTCTCCAGTATCTCCTTGGGATCAAATGCTTGTCTCCGGTATCTCTTTGTTTGTTACTTGACCACCCACTATGTAATTTGTCATGTCCATGGCCCTACTGAGATCAATGGGTTCTGGATGGTCTGAACCTTGTGGACGCCCTGGTCAGCCCCATGAGTGCGCACCCCACCCCCAGATATATTGGGCGCTGCTCTCTGTACCCAGAGTACAATGTGTTTACCCATTGGCATCTACTAGATGTCCCGCATAGGGGGGGCCAGGCCCCAGTACTGTGAACTTGGGGAGCAGGTAGAGATGGAGACTTCCCACTGGTTTAAAGGGACATATACCTACTTATCCGAGGTGCAGAGGGACACGCACCAAACCAGACTTAGTGTCTCCACTATAAAGAGTAATAGAGCATTTATCCAAGAATAGGGGAGACTCATTTATCTGTCAGCCAGGCTCATGTCCTGCAGGGGGTGATTACTAATGGTGACATCACCTGAGTGACAAGTCCTCCAAGTGGCTCAGGTACAGAGCCCTGGTGATTGGAAAGGCATTGTGTACCCAAGGATGGGGCTTGTCTTGATTGGTTCTGGTTATCTATAAATATCTTGTATGATTCCCATTTAATGGACCTCAGATCTACTGGGTAGGGTTCGTCTAGTGACTTCTTCAAGCCTGACCAAGTGGTAGATTGTGACATAGTTCACACTCATGGAGGGCAGGTAGGTCACACTCATGGAGGGCAGGTAGGTCACACTCACGGAGGGCAGGTAGGTCACATTAACGGAGGGCAGGTAGGTCACACTCACGGAGGGCAGGTAGGTCACACTCATGGAGGGCAGGTAGGTCACACTCACAGAGGGCAGGTAGGTCACACTCATGGAGGGCAGGTAGGTCACACTCACGCAGTGAAGGTAGGTCACACTCACGGAGGGCAGGTAGGTCACACTCACGCAGTGAAGGTAGGTCACACTCATGGAGGGCAGGTAGGTCACACTCACGCAGTGAAGGTAGGTCACACTCATGGAGGGCAGGAGGGTCACACTCACTCAGTGAAGGTAGATCACACTCACGCAGTGCAGGTAGGTCACACTCATGGAGGGCAGGTAGGTCACACTCATGCAGTGCAGGTAGGTCACACTCATGGAGGGCAGGTCGGTCACACTCCCGCAGTTCAGGTAGGTCACACTCATGGAGGGCAAGGTAGGTCACACTCATGCAGTGCAGGTAGGTCAAACTCATGGAGGGCAGGTTAGTCACACTCACGCAGTGCAGGTAGGTCACACTCATGGGGGCAGGTAGGTCACACTCATGCAGTGACAGTAGGTCACACTTGTGCAGTGCAGGTAGGTCACACTCACGCAGTGACAGTAGGTCACACTCATGAGGGCACGTAGGTCACACTCATACAGTGACAGTAGGTCACACTCGCGCAGTGCAGGTAGTTCACACTCACGGAGGGCAGGTAGGTCACACTCACGCAGTGAAGGTAGGTCACACTCATGGAGGGCAGGTAGGTTACACTCACACAGTGGAGGTAGGTCAAACTCATGGAGGGCAGGTAGGTCACACTCATGGGGGCAGGTAGGTCACACTCATGGAGAGCAGGTAGGTCACACTCATACAGTGACAGTAGGTCAGTCACACTCGCGCAGTGCAGGTCAGTCACACTCACGGAGAGCAGGTAGGTCACACTCATAGAGGGCAGGTATGTCACACTCATGCAGTGCAGGTAGGTCACACTCACTGAGTGAAGGTAAGTCACACTCATGGAGGGCAGGTAGGTCACACTCACTGAGTGAAGGTAGGTCACACTCATAGAG
This sequence comes from Discoglossus pictus, assembly GCA_027410445.1. NCBI lineage: Eukaryota > Metazoa > Chordata > Amphibia > Anura > Alytidae > Discoglossus > Discoglossus pictus. Next base: position 2,452,595 of record JAPZIH010000011.1, on the reverse strand, counting down.
GGCAGGTAGGTCACACTCATGCAGTGCAGGTAGGTCACACTCATGCAGTGCTGGTAGGTCACATTCATAGAGGGCAGGTAGGTCACACTCATAGAGGGCAGGTAGGTCACACTCATAGAGGGCAGGTAGGTCACACTCATGCAGTGCAGGTAGGTTACACTCATGCAGTGCAGGTAGGTCACACTCATGGAGGGCAGGTAGGTCACACTCACTGAGTGCAGGTAGGTAACAATCATGGAGGGCAGGTAGGTCACACTCATGCAGTGCAGGTAGGTTACACTCATGCAGTGCAGGTAGGTTACACTCATGGAGGGCAGGTAGGTCACACTCACTGCGTGCAGGTAGGTCACACTCATGGAGGGCAGGTAGGTCACACTCACAAAGTGCAAGTAGGTCACACTCATGGAGGGCAGGTAGGTCACACTCATGAAGTGCAGGTAGGTCACACTCATGGGGGCAGGTAGGTCACACTCATGCAGTAACAGTAGGTCACACTTGCGCAGTGCAGGTAGGTCACACTCATGCAGTGACAGTAGGTCACACTTGCGCAGTGCAGGTAAGTCACACTCACGCAGTGCAGGTCAGTCACACTCATGCAGTGCTGGTAGGTCACACTCATGGAGGGCAGGTGAGTCCCACTCATGCAGTGCAGGTATGTCACACTCATGGAGGGCAGGTAGGTCACACTCAATCAGTGCTGGTAGGTCACACTCATGCAGTGCAGATAGGTCACACTCATGGAGGGCAGGTAGGTCACACTCACTGAGTGCAGGTAGGGTACAATCATGGAGGGCAGGTAGGTCACACTCATGGAGGGCAAGTAGGTCACACTTATGCAGTGCTGGTAGGTCACACTCACGGATAGCAGGTAGGTCACACTCATGGAGGGCAGGTAGGTCGCACTTACGCAGTGCAGGTAGGTCACACTCATGCAGTGCTGGTAGGTCACATTCATAGAGGGCAGGTAGGTCACACTCATAGAGGGCAGGTAGGTCACACTCATGAGGTGCAGGTAGGTTACACTCATGCAGTGCAGGTAGGTCACAATCATGGAGGGCAGGTAGGGTACAATCATGGAGGGCAGGTAGGTCACACTCATGCAGTGCAGGTAGGTTACACTCATGCAGTGCAGGTAGGTCACACTCATGGAGGGCAGGTAGGTCACACTCTTTGAGTGCAGGTAGGTCACACTCATGGAGGGCAGGTAGGTCACACTCACGAAGTGCAAGTAGGTCACACTCATGGAGGGCAGGTAGGTCACACTCATGAAGTGCAGGTAGGTCACACTCATGGGGGCAGGTAGGTCACACTCATGCAGTGACAGTAGGTCACACTTGCGCAGTGCAGGTAGGTCACACTCACGCAGTGACAGTAGGTCAGTCACACTCGCGCAGTGCAGGTAGGTCACACTCACAAAATGCAGGTAGGTCACACTCACAAAATGCAGGTAGGTTACACTCACGCAGTGCAGGTCAGTCACACTCGTGCAGTGACAGTAGGTCACACTCACGCAGTGCAGGTAGGTCACACTCGCGCAGTGTAGGTCAGTCACACTCACGCAGTGCAGGTCAGTCACACTCGCGCAGTGACAGTAAGTCACACTCATGCAGTGCACGTAGGTCACACTCACGCAGTGCAGGTAGGTCACATTCATGGAGGGCAGGGAGATCACACTCATGCAGTGCAGGTCAGTCACACTCGCGCAGTGACAGTAGGTCACACTCTCGCAGTGTGGGTAGGTCAGACTCTCGCAGTGCGGGTAGGTCACACTCACGCAGTGCAGGTCAGTTACACTCACGCAGTGCAGGTAGGTCACACTCACGCAGTGCAGGTAGGTCACACTTGCGCAGTGACAATAGGTCACACTCGCGTAGTGACAGTAGGTCACACTCACGCAGTGCGGGTAGGTCACACTCACACAGTGCAGGTCAGTCACACTTACGCAGTGCAGGTAGGTCACACTCGCACAGTGCAAGTAGATCACACTCGCGCTGTGACAATAGGTCACACTCACGCAGTGCATGTAGGTCACACTCACGCAGTGCAGGTCAGTCACACTTGCGCAGTGCAGGTAGGTCACACTCACACAGTGCAGGTCAGTCACACTTGCACAGTGCAGGTAGGTCACACTCACGCAGTGCGGGTAGGTCACACTCACGCAGTGCAGGTCAGTCACACTCAAACAGTGCAGGTAAGTCAAACTCACACAGTACAGGTAGGTCACACTCACGCAGTGCGGGTAGGTCACACTCACGCAGTGCAGGTCAATCACACTCACGCAGTGCAGGTAGGTCACACTCACACAGTGCACGTAAGTCACACTCACGCAGTGCAGGTAGGTCACACTCACACAGTGCACGTAAGTCACACTCACGCAGTGCAGGTAGGTCACACTTGCGCAGTGACAATAGGTCACACTCACACAGTGCAGGTCAGTCACACTCACGCAGTGCAGGTAGGTCACACTCACGCAGTGCAGGTCAGTCACACTCACGCAGTGCAGGTAGGTCAAACTCACACAGTGCAGGTAGGTCACACTCATGCAGTGCGGGTAGGTCACATTCACACAGTGCAGGTAGGTCACATTCACACAGTGCAGGTAGGTCACACTCACGCAGTGCAGGTAGGTCACACTCACGCAGTGCAGGTAGGTCACACTCACACAGTGCAGGTAGGTCACACTCACGCAGTGCAGGTCAGTCACACTCACGCAGTGCAGGTAGGTCACACTCACACAGTGCAGGTAGGTCACACTCACCCAGTGCGGGTGGGTCACACTCACGCAGTGCGGGTAGGTCACACTCATGCTCCAGTGGGCTCTTACCTCTGTGATCCAGTCTCCCAGGACTCTCCCGGTGATCTTAAAGTCTGTGTAATTCTGCACGTCCAGGACACGGATATCACACATGAACCGGACACACGTGGCCACAGAGCAATCCTGGGAGAGACAAAACATACCCATATGTACTGCCCATTGTATCTACCCAAAGTTTGGCTAAATAAGCCTCAGGGTGACCTTGTGCTAGGCGCTTATGTGTGGTTATCTATACATATTAATGTCATGGAGCCTCCTCTAATCTATACGTATCATTGTCATGGAGTCTCCTCTAATCTATACGTATCATTGTCATGGAGTCCTATATACGCACCAGCACAGGCCGGGTTCTCAGGTTGTCTCGGCCGTTCTCCGGTCCCGGCATCTCCCCAGTGTTGGTACAGTTGGTGATTTCTGGCTGTAGAGAAAATGCAGGATAAGCACACTGTGGGGTGGAGGCAATCAGTGGGACGGCTGGGGGGGCTCATGGGGTACCTGGGAGCTGTCAATGTCTATGTCCTCCCACACTGGAGTGTCCTTCAGCCTCACAGGGACCATGAAGATGATAGAGAGTGGGAGAGAGCGCTGACCCAGATTAATCACCTGAGGGAAAGAGAGACACCTTCATATAATACATGTGGCGATAATCCAGGGAGTCTAATGAGTATATTATCTAATATTGGTGTCGTGGCCATAATCCCCCCTCACTGTATATAGATATATGCCATTTCATTACAAAGGACTCTCATAAAGACATAACACTCTCATATAGACACAGCACTCTCATATAGACATAACACTCTCATGCATACAGCACTCTCATATAGATATAGATATCGCTCTCTCACCCTGTACACATGCTCCACGCTCCGGCTCCTGGACGGGTCACTCTGGTCCCCACTGGATGAGAAGTTGGTGTATTCGGTGGATGTCTCGAGACTAAAGAACAAGCAACAATTAGAGTGTCCAGAGGTAAATAGGTCTAATAGAGAGATTGAGCACTCTAATATAGACATAACACTCTCATGTGCACAGCACTCTCATATAGACACAACACTCTCATAAACACAGCAATCTCATATAGATATAACACTCTCATGTGCACCGCACTCTCATATAGACATAACACTCTCATGAACACAGCACTCTCATATAGACATAACACTCTCATATAGACACAACACTCTCATGAACACAGCACTCTCATATAGACATAACACTCTCATATAGACACAACACTCTCATGAACACAGCACTCTCATATAGATATAACACTCTCATGTACACCGCACTCTCATATAGACATGACACTCTCATGTGCACAGCACTCTCATATAGACATGACACTCTCATATAGACACAGCACTCTCATATAGACATAACACTCTCATATAGACACAACACTCTCATGAACACAGCACTCTCATATAGACATGACACTCTCATGTGCACAGCACTCTCATATAGACATAACACTCTCATGTGCACAAAGCACTCTCATATAGACATGACACTCTCATATAGACACAGCACTCTCATATAGACATAACACTCTCATATAGACACAACACTCTCATGAACACAGCACTCTCATATAGACATGACGCTCTCATGTGCACAGCACTCTCATATAGACATGACACTCTCATGTGCACAGCACTCTCATATAGACATGACACTCTCATGTGCACAGCACTCTCATATAGACATAACACTCTCATGTGCACAAAGCACTCTCATATAGACATAACACTCTCATGTGTACAGCACTCTCATATAGACATGACACTCTCATGTGCACAGCACTCTCATATAGACATAACACTCTCATGTGCACAAAGCACTCTCATATAGACATAACACTCTCATGTGTACAGCACTCTCATATAGACATAACACTCTCATGTGCACAAAGCACTCTCATATAGACATAACACTCTCATGTGCACAGCACTCTCATATAGACATGACACTCTCATGTGCACAAAGCACTCTCATATAGATATAACACTCTCATGTGCACAGCACTCTCATATAGACACAACACTCTCTTGAACACAGCACTCTCATATAGACATAACACTCTCATGTGCACAGCACTCTCATATAGACATGACACTCTCATGTGCACACACAGCACTCTCATATAGATATAACACTCTCATGTGCACAGCACTCTCATATAGACACAACACTCTCTTGAACACAGCACTCTCATATAGACATAACACACTCTCATGTGCACACACAGAACTCTCATATAGATATAACACTCTCATGTGCACAGCACTCTCATATAGACATAACACTCTCTTGTGCACAAAGCACTCTCATATAGACATAAGACTCTCATGTGCACACAGCACTCTCATATAGACATAACACTCTCATGTGCCGACAGCACTCTCATATAGACATAACACTCTCTTGTGCACAAAGCACTCTCATATAGACATTACACTCTCATGTGCACAGCACTCTCATATAGACATGACACTCTCATGTGCACAAAGCACTCTCATATATACATACAACTCTCATGTGCACAGCACTCTCATATAGACATAACACTCTCATGTGCACACAGCACTCTCATATAGACATAACACTCTCATGTGCACAGCACTCTCATATAGACATAACACTCTCATGTGCACAGCACTCTCATATAGACATAACACTCTCATGTACACAGCACTCTCATATAGACATAACACTCTCATGTGCACAGCACTCTCATATAGACATAACACTCTCATGTGCACACCGCACTCTCATATAGACATAACACTCTCATGTGCACAGCACTCTCATATAGACATAACACTCTCATGTACACAGCACTCTCATATAGACATAACACTCTCATGTGCACAGCACTCTCATATAGAAATAACACTCTCATGTACACAGCACTCTCATATAGACATAACACTCTCATGTGCAGACAGCACTCTCATATAGACACAACACTCTCATGTGCACAGCACTCTCATATAGACATAACACTCTCTTGTGCACACAGCACTCTCATATAAACAACACTCTCATGTGCACAGCACTCTCATATAGACATAACACTCTCATGTGCACAGCACTCTCATATAGACACAACACTCTCATGTGCACAGCACTCTCATATAGACATAACACTCTCTTGTGCACACAGCACTCTCATATAAACAACACTCTCATGTGCACAGCAATCTCATATAGACATAACACTCTCTTGTGCACAAAGCACTCTCATATAGACATAACACTCTCATGAACACAGCACTCTCATATAGACATAACACTCTCATGTGCACAGCACTCTCATATAGACACAACACTCTCATGTGCACAGCACTCTCTGTTTATCTGCTTTCAGTCTCTCTCTCTACCTGCTGGCTGTCACATAGATCCCATACAGCACTCTCACGTCCGCTCTGGACATCATGAGGTCTCTGAAGGGTCGTCCATTGTCACTGCGAGAAAAGAAAAGGATAATGGGGTCCTAGAGGTTCTCTGTATGACCCATATGGCATGTCCTAGAGGTGTGATGGCTCTATATTGGGGGGCAGTGCTTGTGTACCCCAAGATTTGATGTACCTGACACGTTCAGTCCTAGAGGTTCTCTGAATCGCCCATATGACATGTCCTAGAGGTGTGATGGCTCTATATTGGGGGGCAGTACTTGTGTACCCCAAGATGTGATGTCCCTTACACGTTCAGTCCTAGAGGTTCTCTGAATCGCCCATATGGCATGTCCTAGAGGTGTGATGTCTCTATATTGGGGGGCAGTGCTTGTGTACCCCAAGATGTGATGTCCCTGACACGTTCAGTCCTAGAGGTTCTCTGTATAACCCATATGGCATGTCCTAGAGGTGTGATGGCTCTATATTGGGGGGCAGTGCTTGTGTACCCCAAGATGTGATGTCCCTGACACGTTCAGTCCTAGAGGTTCTCTGAATCGCCCATATGACATGTCCTAGAGGTGTGATGGCTCTATATTGGGGGGAGTGCTTGTGTACCCCAAGATGTGATGTCCCTGACACGTTCAGTCCTAGAGGTTCTCTGTATCGCCCATATGGCATGTCCTAGAGGTATGATGGCTCTATGTTGGGGGCAGTGCTTGTGTACCCCAAGATGTGATGTCCCTGACATGATCAGTCCTAGAGGTTCTCTGTATCACCCATATGGCATGTCCTAGAGGTGTGATGGCTCTATATTGGGGGGAGTGCTTGTGTACCCCAAGATGTGATGTCCCTGACACGTTCAGTCCTAGAGGTTCTCTGAATCGCCCATATGACATGTCCTAGAGGTGTGATGGCTCTATATTGGGGGGAGTGCTTGTGTACCCCAAGATGTGATGTCCCTGACACGTTCAGTCCTAGAGGTTCTCTGTATCACCCATATGGCATGTCCTAGAGGTGTGATGGCTCTATATTGGGGGGCAGTGCTTGTGTACCCCAAGATGTGATGTCCCTGACATGATCAGTCCTAGAGGTTCTCTGTATCACCCATATGGCATGTCCTAGAGGTGTGATGGCTCTATATTGGGGGGCAGTGCTTGTGTACCCCAAGATGTGATGTCCCTGACACGATCAGTCCTAGAGGTTCTCTGAATCGCCCATATGACATGTCCTAGAGGTGTGATGGCTCTATATTGGGGGGCAGTACTTGTGTACCCCAAGATGTGATGTCCCTGACACATTCAGTCCTAGAGGTTCTCTGGCATGTCCTAGAGGTGTGATGGCTCTATATTGGGGGGCAGTGCTTGTGTACCCCAAGATGTGATGTCCCTTACACGTTCAGTCCTAGAGGTTCTCTGAATCGCCCATATGACATGTCCTAGAGGTGTTATGGCTCTATATTGGGGGGAGTGCTTGTGTACCCCAATATGTGATGTCCCTGACACGTTCAGTCCTAGAGGTTCTCTGTATCACCCATATGGCATGTCCTAGAGGTGTGATGGCTCTATATTGGGGGGAGTGCTTGTGTACCCCAAGATGTGATGTCCCTTACACGTTCAGTCCTAGAGGTTCTCTGTATCACCCATATGGCATGTCCTAGAGGTGTGATGGCTCTATATTGGGGGGGGGGCAGTGCTTGTGTACCCCAAGATGTGATGTCCTTGACACGTTCAGTCCTAGAGGTTCTCTGTATCACCCATATGGCATGTCCTAGAGGTATGATGGCTCTATATTGGGGGGCAGTGCTTGTGTACCCCAAGATGTGATGTCCCTGACACGTTCAGTCCTAGAGGTTCTCTGTATCACCCATATGGCATGTCCTAGAGGTATGATGGCTCTATATTGGGGGGCAGTGCTTGTGTACCCCAAGATGTGATGTCCTTGACACGTTCAGTCCTAGAGGTTCTCTGTATCACCCATATGGCATGTCCTAGAGGTATGATGGCTCTATATTGGGGGGCAGTGCTTGTGTACCCCAAGATGTGATGTCCTTGACACGTTCAGTCCTAGAGGTTCTCTGTATCACCCATATGGCATGTCCTAGAGGTGTGATGGCTCTATATTGGGGGGAGTGCTTGTGTACCCCAAGATGAGATGTCCCTGACACGTTCAGTCCTAGAGGTTCTCTGTATCACACATATGGCATGTCCTAGAGGTGTGATGGCTCTATATTGGGGGGCAGTGCTTGTGTACCCCAAGATGTGATGTCCCTGACACGTTCAGTCCTAGAGGTTCTCTGTATGACCCATATGGCATGTCCTAGAGGTGTGATGGCTCTATATTGGGGGGCAGTGCTTGTGTACCCCAAGATGTGAAGTCCCTGACACGATCAGTCCTAGAGGTTCTCTGTATCACCCATATGGCATGTCCTAGAGGTGCTATGGCTCTATATTGGGGGGAGTGCATGTGTACCCCAAGATGTGATGTCCCTGACACGTTCAGTCCTAGAGGTTCTCTGTATCACCCATATGGCATGTCCTAGAGGTGTGATGGCTCTATATTGGGGGGCAGTGCTTGTGTACTCCAAGATGTGAAGTCCCTGACACGATCAGTCCTAGAGGTTCTCTGTATCACCCATATGGCATGTCCTAGAGGTGTGATGGCTCTATATTGGGGGCAGTGCTTGTGTACCCCAAGATGTGATGTCCCTGACACGTTCAGTCCTAGAGGTTCTCTGTATGACCCATATGGCATGTCCTAGAGGTGTGATGGCTCTATATAGGGGGGGTGCAGTGCTTGTGTACCCCAAGATGTGATGTCCCTGACACGTTCAGTCCTAGAGGTTCTGTGTATGACCCATATGGCATGTCCTAGAGGTGTTATGGCTCTATATTGGGGGCAGTGCTTGTGTACCCCAAGATGTGATGTCCCTGACATGATCAGTCCTAGAGGTTCTATGTATCACCCATATGACATGTCCTAAAGGTGTGATGGCTCTATATTGGGGGCAGTGCTTGTGTACCCCAAGATGTGATGTCACTGACATGTTCAGTCCTAGAGGTTCTCTGAATCGCCCATATGACATGTCCTAGAGGTGTGATGCTCTATATTGGGGGGAGTGCTTGTGTACCCCAAGATGTGATGTCCCTGACACGTTCAGTCCTAGAGGTTCTCTGTATCGCCCATATGGCATGTCCTAGAGGTGTGATGGCTCTATATTGGGGGGGCAGTGCTTGTGCACCCCAAGATGTGATGTCCCTGACACGTTCAGTCCTAGAGGTTCTCTGTATCACCCATATGGCATGTCCTAGAGGTGTGATGGCTCTATATTGGGGGGGGGGGGCAGTGCTTGTGTACCCCAAGATGTGATGTCCTTGACACGTTCAGTCCTAGAGGTTCTCTGTATCACCCATATGGCATGTCCTAGAGGTGTGATGGCTCTATATTGGGGGGCAGTGCTTGTGTACCCCAAGATGTGATGTCCTTGACACGTTCAGTCCTAGAGGTTCTCTGTATCACCCATATGGCATGTCCTAGAGGTGTGATGGCTCTATATTAGGGGGAGTGCTTGTGTACCCCAAGATGTGATGTCCCTGACACGTTCAGTCCTAGAGGTTCTCTGTATCACCCATATGGCATGTCCTAGAGGTGTGATGGCTCTATATTGGGGGCAGTGCTTGTGTACCCCAAGATGAGATGTCCCTGACACGTTCAGTCCTAGAGGTTCTCTGTATCACACATATGGCATGTCCTAGAGGTGTGATGGCTCTATATTGGGGGGCAGTGCTTGTGTACCCCAAGATGTGATGTCCCTGACACGTTCAGTCCTAGAGGTTCTCTGTATGACCCATATGGCATGTCCTAGAGGTGTGATGGCTCTATATTGGGGGGCAGTGCTTGTGTACCCCAAGATGTGAAGTCCCTGACACGATCAGTCCTAGAGGTTCTCTGTATCACCCATATGGCATGTCCTAGAGGTGCTATGGCTCTATATTGGGGGCAGTGCTTGTGTACCCCAAGATGTGATGTCCCTTACACGTTCAGTCCTAGAGGTTCTCTGAATCGCTCATATGACATGTCCTAGAGGTGTGATGGCTCTATATTGGGGGGAGTGCTTGTGTACCCCAAGATGTGATGTCCCTGACACGTTCAGTCCTAGAGGTTCTCTGTATCGCCCATATGGCATGTCCTAGAGGTGTGATGGCTCTATATTGGGGGGAGTGCTTGTGTACCCCAAGATGTGATGTCCCTTACACGTTCAGTCCTAGAGGTTCTCTGTATCACCCATATGGCATGTCCTAGAGGTGTGATGGCTCTATATTGGGGGGGGGCAGTGCTTGTGTACCCCAAGATGTGATGTCCTTGACACGTTCAGTCCTAGAGGTTCTCTGTATCACCCATATGGCATGTCCTAGAGGTGTGATGGCTCTATATTGGGGGGCAGTGCTTGTGTACCCCAAGATGTGATGTCCTTGACACGTTCAGTCCTAGAGGTTCTCTGTATCACCCATATGGCATGTCCTAGAGGTGTGATGGCTCTATATTAGGGGGAGTGCTTGTGTACCCCAAGATGTGATGTCCCTGACACGTTCAGTCCTAGAGGTTCTCTGTATCACCCATATGGCATGTCCTAGAGGTGTGATGGCTCTATATTGGGGGGAGTGCTTGTGTACCCCAAGATGAGATGTCCCTGACACGTTCAGTCCTAGAGGTTCTCTGTATCACACATATGGCATGTCCTAGAGGTGTGATGGCTCTATATTGGGGGGCAGTGCTTGTGTACCCCAAGATGTGATGTCCCTGACACGTTCAGTCCTAGAGGTTCTCTGTATGACCCATATGGCATGTCCTAGAGGTGTGATGGCTCTATATTGGGGGGCAGTGCTTGTGTACCCCAAGATGTGAAGTCCCTGACACGATCAGTCCTAGAGGTTCTCTGTATCACCCATATGGCATGTCCTAGAGGTGCTATGGCTCTATATTGGGGGGAGTGCTTGTGTACCCCAAGATGTGAAGTCCCTGACACGATCAGTCCTAGAGGTTCTCTGTATCACCCATATGGCATGTCCTAGAGGTGTGATGGCTCTATATTGGGGGCAGTGCTTGTGTACCCCAAGATGTGATGTCCCTGACACGTTCAGTCCTAGAGGTTCTCTGTATGACCCATATGGCATGTCCTAGAGGTGTGATGGCTCTATATTGGGGGGGTGCAGTGCTTGTGTACCCCAAGATGTGATGTCCCTGACACGTTCAGTCCTAGAGGTTCTCTGTATCACCCATATTGCATGTCCTAGAGGTGTGATGGCTCTATATTGGGGGGCAGTGCTTGTGTACCCCAAGATGTGATGTCCCTGACAAGTTCAGTCCTAGAGGTTCTGTGTATGACCCATATGGCATGTCCTAGAGGTGTTATGGCTCTATATTGGGGGCAGTGCTTGTGTACCCCAAGATGTGATGTCCCTGACATGATCAGTCCTAGAGGTTCTCTGTATCACCCATATGGCATATCCTAGAGGTGTGATGGCTCTATATTGGGCGCAGTGCTTGTGTACCCCAAGATGTGATGTCCCTGACACGTTCAGTCCTAGAGGTTCTGTGTATGACCCATATGGCATGTCCTAGAGGTGTGATAGCTCCATATATGGGGGCAGTGCTTGTGTACCCCAAGATGTGATGTCCCTGACATGTTCAGTCCTAGAGGTCCTCTGTATCAACCATATGGCATGTCCTAGAGGTGTGATGGCTCTATATTGGGGGGCAGTGCTTGTGTACCCCAAGATGTGATGTCACTGACATGTTCAGTCCTAGAGGTTCTGTGTATGACCCATATGGCATGTCCTAGAGGTGTGATGGCTCTATATTGGGGGGGGGGGCAGTGCTTGTGTACCCCAAGATGTGATGTCCCTGACACGTTCAGTCCTAGAGGTTCTCAGTATCACCCATATGGCATGTCCTAGAGGTGTTATGGCTCTATATTGGGGGGCAGTGCTTGTGTACCCCAAGATGTGATGTCCCAGGCACGTTCAGTCCTAGAGGTTCTCTGTATCAACCATATGGCATGTCCTAGAGGTGTGATGGCTCTATATTGTGGGGCAGTGCTTGTGTACCCCAAGATGTGATGTCACTGACATGTTCAGTCCTAGAGGTTCTGTGTATGACCCATATGGCATGTCCTAGAGGTGTGATGGCTCTATATTGGGGGGAGTGCTTGTGTACCCCAAGATGTGATGTCCCTGACATGTTCAGTCCTAGAGGTTCTGTGTATGACCCATATGGCATGTCCTAGAGGTGTGATGGCTCTATATTGGGGGCAGTGCTTGTTTACCCCAAGAAGTGATCTCCCTGACAAGTTCAGTCCTAGAGGTTCTCTGTATCCCCCATATGGCATGTCCTAGAGGTGTGATGGCTCTATATTGGGGGGAGTACTTATGTACCCCAAGATGTGATGTCCCTGACATGTTCAGTCCTAGAGGTTCTCTGTATGACCCATATGACATGTCCTAGAGGTGTGATGGCTCTATATTGGGGGGCAGTGCTTGTGTACCCCAAGATGTGATGTCCCTGACATGTTCAGTCCTAGAGGTTCTCTATGTCACTCATATGGCATGTCCTAGAGGTGTTATGGCTCTATATTGGGGGGCAGTGCTTGTGTACCCCAAGATGTGATGTCACTGACATGTTCAGTCCTAGAGGTTCTCTGTATCAACCATATGGCATGTCCTAGAGGTATGATGGCTCTATATTGGGGGGCAGTGCTTGTGTACCCCAAGATGTGATGTCCCTGACACGTTCAGTCCTAGAGGTTCTCTGTATCACGCATATGGCATGTCCTAGAGGTGTGATGGCTCTATATTGGGGGGCAGTGCTTGTGTACCCCAAGATGTGATGTCCCTGACACGTTCAGTCCTAGAGGTTCTGTGTATGACCCATATGGCATGTCCTTGAGGTGTGATGGCTCTATATTGGGGGGCAGTGCTTGTGTACCCCAAGATGTGATGTCCCTGACACGTTCAGTCCTAGAGGTTCTCTGTATCACCCATATGGCATGTCCTAGAGGTGTGATGGCTCTATATTGGGGGCAGTGCTTGTGTACCCCAAGATTTGATGTCCCTGACACGTTCAGTCCTAGAGGTTCTCTGTATCACCCATATGGCATGTCCTAGAGGTGTGATGGCTCTATATTGGGGGCAGTGCTTGTGTACCCCAAGATGTGATGTCCCTGACACGTTCAGTCCTAGAGGTTCTCTGTATCACCCATATGGCATGTCCTAGAGGTGTGATGGCTCTATATTGGGGGGCAGTGCTTGTGTACCCCAAGATGTGATGTCCCTGACACGTTCAGTCCTAGAGGTTCTCTGTATCACCCATATGGCATGTCCTAGAGGTGTGATGGCTCTATATTGGGGGCAGTGCTTGTGTACCCCAAGATGTGATGTCCCTGACATGTTCAGTCCTAGAGGTTCTCTATATCAATCATATGGCATGTCCTAGAGGTTTGATGGCTCTATATTGGGGGCAGTGCTTGTGTACCCCAAGATGTGATGTCCCTGACATGTTCAGTCTTAGAGGTTCTCTGTATCGCCCATATGGCATGTCCTAGAGGTGTGATGGCTCTATTTTGGGGGCAGTGCTTGTGTACCCCAAGATGTGATGTCCCTGATACGTTCAGTCCTAGAGGTTCTCTGTATGACCCATATGGCATGTCCTAGAGGTGTGATGGCTCTATATTGGGGGCAGTGCTTGTGTACCCCAAGATGTGATGTCACTGACATGTTCAGTCCTAGAGGTTCTCTATATCACTCATATGGCATGTCCTAGAGGTGTGATGGCTCTATATTGGGGGCAGTGCTTGTGTACCCCAAGATGTGATGTCCCTGACATGTTCAGTCTTAGAGGTTCTCTGTATCGCCCATATGGCATGTCCTAGAGGTGTGATGGCTCTATTTTGGGGGCAGTGCTTGTGTACCCCAAGATGTGATGTCCCTGACACGTTCAGTCCTAGAGGTTCTGTGTATGACCCATATGGCATGTCCTAGAGGTGTGATGGCTCTATATTGGGGGGCAGTGCTTGTGTACCCCAAGATGTGATGTCACTGACACGTTCATTCCTAGAGGTTCTCTGTATCACCCATATGGCATGTCCTAGAGGTGTGATGGCTCTATATTGGGGGGCAGTGCTTGTGTACCCCAAGATGTGATGTCCTTGACACGTTCCGTCCTAGAGGTTCTCTGTATCACCCATATGGCATGTCCTAGAGGTGTGATGGCTCTATATTGAGGGGCAGTTCTTGTGTACCCCAAGATGTGATGTCCCTGACATGTTCAGTCCTAGAGGTTCTCTGTATCACCCATATGGCATGTCCTAGAGGTGTGATGGCTCTATATTGGGGGCAGTGCTTGTGTACCCCAAGATTTGATGTCCCTGACACGTTCATTCCTAGAGGTTCTCTGTATGACCCATATGGCATGTCCTAGAGGTGTGATGGCTCTATATTGGGGGCAGTGCTTGTGTACCCCAAGATGTGATGTCCCTGACATGTTCAGTCCTAGAGGTTCTCTGTATCACCCATACGGCATGTCCTAGAGGTGTGATGGCTCTATATTGGGGGGCAGTGCTTGTGCACCCCTAGATATGATGTCCCTGACACGTTCAGTCTTAGAGGTTCTCTGTATCACCCATATGGCATGTCCTAGAGGTGTGATGGCTCTATATTGGGGGCAGTGCTTGTGTACCCCAAGATGTGATGTCCCTGACATGTTCAGTCCTAGAGGTTCTCTGTATCACCCATATGGCATGTCCTAGAGGTGTGATGGCTCTATATTGGGAGGCAGTGCTTGTGCACCCCAAGATGTGATGTCCCTGACACGTTCAGTCCTAGAGGTTCTCTGTATAACCCATATGGTATGTCCTAGAGGTGTGATGGCTCTATATTGGGCGCAGTGCTTGTGCACCCCAAGATGTGATGTCCCTGACACGTTCAGTCCTAGAGGTTCTCTGTATGACACATATGGCATGTCCTAGAGGTGTGATGGCTCTATATTGGGGGGAGTGCTTGTGTACCCCAAGATGTGATGTCCCTGACATGTTCAGTCCTAGAGGTTCTCTGTATCACCCATATGGCATGTCCTAGAGGTGTGATGGCTCTATATTGGGGGAAGTGCTTGTGTACCCCAAGATGTGATGTCCCTGACATGATCAGTCCTAGAGGTTCTCTGTATAACCCATATAGCATGTCCTAGAGGTGTGATGGCTCTATATTGGGGGGAGTGCTTGTGTACCCCAAGATGTGATGTCCCTGACACGTTCAGTCCTAGAGGTTCTCTGTATCACCCATATGGCATGTCCTAGAGGTGTGATGGCTCTATATTGGGGGCAGTGCTTGTGTACCCCAAGATTTGATGTCCCTGACATGTTCAGTCCTAGAGGTTCTCTGTATCACCCATATGGCATGTCCTAGAGGTGTGATGGCTCTATATTGAGGGGCAGTTCTTGTGTACCCCAAGATGTGATGTCCCTGACACGTTCAGTCCTAGAGGTTCTGTGTATGACCCATATGGCATGTCCTAGAGGTGTGATGGCTCTATATTGGGGGGCAGTGCTTGTGTACCCCAAGATGTGATGTCCCTGACATGTTCAGTCCTAGAGGTTCTCTGTATCACCCATATGGCATGTCCTAGAGGTGTGATGGCTCTATATTGGGGGGGCAGTGCTTGTGTACCCCAAGATGTGATGTCCCTGACACGTTCAGTCCTAGAGGTTCTCTGTATGACCCATATGGCATGTCCTAGAGGTGTGATGGCTCTATATTGGGGGGCAGTACTTGTGTACCCCAAGATTTGATGTCTCTGACATGTTCAGTCCTAGAGGTTCTCTGTATCACCCATATAGCATGTCCTAGAGGTGTGATGGCTCTATATTGGGGGGAGTGCTTGTGTACCCCAAGATGTGATGTCCCTGACACGTTCAGTCCTAGAGGTTCTCTGTATCACCCATATGGCATGTCCTAGAGGTGTGATGGCTCTATATTGGGGGGAGTGCTTGTGTACCCCAAGATGTGATGTCCCTGACACGTTCAGTCCTAGAGGTTCTCTGTATCACACATATGGCATGTCCTAGAGGTGTGATGGCTCTATATTGGGGGGCAGGGCTTGTGTACCCCAAGATGTGATGTCCCTGACACGTTCAGTCCTAGAGGTTCTCTGTATGACCCATATGGCATGTCCTAGAGGTGTGATGGCTCTATATTGGGGGGCAGTGCTTGTGTACCCCAAGATGTGAAGTCCCTGACACGATCAGTCCTAGAGGTTCTCTGTATCACCCATATGGCATGTCCTAGAGGTGCTATGGCTCTATATTGGGGGGAGTGCTTGTGTACCCCAAGATGTGAAGTCCCTGACATGTTCAGTCCTAGAGGTTCTCTGTATCACCCATATGGCATGTCCTAGAGGTGTGATGGCTCTATATTGGGGGCAGTGCTTGTGTACCCCAAGATGTGATGTCCCTGACACGTTCAGTCCTAGAGGTTCTCAGTATCACCCATATGGCATGTCCTAGAGGTGTGATGGCTCTATATTGGGGGGCAGTGCTTGTGTACCCCAAGATGTGATGTCCCTGACACGTTCAGTCCTAGAGGTTCTCTGTATGACCCATATGGCATGTCCTAGAGGTGTGATGGCTCTATATTGGGGGGGTGCAGTGCTTGTGTACCCCAAGATGTGATGTCCTTGACACGTTCAGTCCTAGAGGTTCTCTGTATCACCCATATTGCATGTCCTAGAGGTGTGATGGCTCTATATTGGGGGGCAGTGCTTGTGTACCCCAAGATGTGATGTCCCTGACACGTTCAGTCCTAGAGGTTCTCTGTATCACACATATGGCATGTCCTAGAGGTGTGATGGCTCTATATTGGGGGGCAGTACTTGTGTACCCCAAGATGTGATGTCCCTGACACGTTCAGTCCTAGAGGTTCTCTGTATCACCCATATGGCATGTCCTAGAGGTGTGATGGCTCTATATTGGGGGGCAGTGCTTGTGTACCCCAAGATGTGATGTCCCTGACATGTTCAGTCCTAGAGGTTCTGTGTATGACCCATATGGCATGTCCTAGAGGTGTTATGGCTCTATATTGGGGGCAGTGCTTGTATACCCCAAGATGTGATGTCCCTGACATGATCAGTCCTAGAGGTTCTCTGTATCACCCATATGGCATGTCCTAGAGGTGTGATTGCTCTATATTGGGGGCAGTGCTTGTGTACCCCAAGATGTGATGTCCCTGACATGTTTAGTCCTAGAGGTTCTCTGTATCACCCATATGGCATGTCCTAGAGGTGTGATGGCTCTATATTGGGGGGCAGTGCTTGTGTACCCCAAGATGTGATGTCCCTGACAGGTTCAGTCCTAGAGGTCCTCTGTATCAACCATATGGCATGTCCTAGAGGTGTGATGGCTCTATATTGGGGGGCAGTGCTTGTGTACCCCATGATGTGATGTCACTGACATGTTCAGTCCTAGAGGTTCTGTGTATGACCCATATGGCATGTCCTAGAGGTGTGATGGCTCTATATTGGGGGGGGGCAGTGCTTGTGTACCCCAAGATGTGATGTCCCTGACACGTTCAGTCCTAGAGGTTCTCAGTATCACCCATATGGCATGTCCTAGAGGTGTTATGGCTCTATATTGGGGGGCAGTGCTTGTGTACCCCAAGATGTGATGTCCCTGGCACGTTCAGTCCTAGAGGTTCTCTGTATCAACCATATGGCATGTCCTAGAGGTGTGATGGCTCTATATTGGGGGGCAGTGCTTGTGTACCCCAAGATGTGATGTCCCTGACACGTTCAGTCCTAGAGGTTCTCTGTATCACCCATATGGCATGTCCTAGAGGTGTGATGGCTCTATATTGGGGGCAGTGCTTGTGTACCCCAAGATGTGATGTCACTGACATGTTCAGTCCTAGAGGTTCTGTGTATGACCCATATGGCATGTCCTAGAGGTGTGATGGCTCTATATTGGGGGGCAGTGCTTGTTTACCCCAAGAAGTGATCTCCCTGACAAGTTCAGTCCTAGAGGTTCTCTGTATGCCCCATATGGCATGTCCTAGAGGTGTGATGGCTCTATATTGGGGGGCAGTGCTTGTGTACCCCAAGATGTGATGTCCCTGACACGTTCAGTCCTAGAGGTTCTCTGCATCTCCCATATGGCATGTCCTAGAGGTATTATGGCTCTATATTGGGGGGCAGTGCTTGTGTACCCCAAGATGTGATGTCCCTGACATGTTCAGTCCTAGAGGTTCTCTATATCACTCATATGGCATGTCCTAGAGGTGTTATGGCTCTATATTGGGGGGCAGTGCTTGTGTACCCCAAGATGTGATGTCCCTGACACGTTCAGTCCTAGAGGTTCTCTGCATCTCCCATATGGCATGTCCTAGAGGTGTGATGGCTCTATATTGGGGGGCAGTGCTTGTGTACCCCAAGATGTGATGTCCCTGACATGTTCAGTCCTAGAGGTTCTCTATATCACTCATATGGCATGTCCTAGAGGTGTTATGGCTCTATATTGGGGGGCAGTGCTTGTGTACCCCAAGATGTGATGTCACTGACATGTTCAGTCCTAGAGGTTCTCTGTATGACCCATATGGCATGTCCTAGAGGTGTTATGGCTCTATATTGGGGGGCAGTGCTTGTGTACCCCAAGATGTGATGTCCCTGACATGTTCAGTCCTAGAGGTTCTCTATATCACTCATATGGCATGTCCTAGAGGTGTTATGGCTCTATATTGGGGGGCAGTGCTTGTGTACCCCAAGATGTGATGTCACTGACATGTTCAGTCCTAGAGGTTCTCTGTATAAACCATATGGCATGTCCTAGAGGTATGATGGCTCTATATTGGGGGGCAGTGCTTGTGTTCCCCAAGATGTGATGTCACTGACACGTTCAGTCCTAGAGGTTCTCTGTATCACCCATATGGCATGTCCTAGAGGTGTGATGGCTCTATATTGGGGGGCAGTGCTTGTGTACCCCAAGATGTGATGTCCCTGACATGTTCAGTCCTAGAGGTTCTGTATATGACCCATATGGCATGTCCTAGAGGTGTGATGGCTCTATATTGGGGGCAGTACTTGTGTACCCCAAGATGTGATGTCCCTGACACATTCAGTCCTAGAGGTTCTCTGTATCACCCATATGGCATGTCCTAGAGGTGTTATGGCTCTATATTGGGGGCAGTGCTTGTATACCCCAAGATGTGATGTCCCTGACATGATCAGTCCTAGAGGTTCTCTGTATCACCCATATGGCATGTCCTAGAGGTGTGATTGCTCTATATTGGGGGCAGTGCTTGTGTACCCCAAGATGTGATGTCCCTGACATGTTTAGTCCTAGAGGTTCTCTGTATCACCCATATGGCATGTCCTAGAGGTGTGATGGCTCTATATTGGGGGGCAGTGCTTGTGTACCCCAAGATGTGATGTCCCTGACAGGTTCAGTCCTAGAGGTCCTCTGTATCAACCATATGGCATGTCCTAGAGGTGTGATGGCTCTATATTGGGGGGCAGTGCTTGTGTACCCCATGATGTGATGTCACTGACATGTTCAGTCCTAGAGGTTCTGTGTATGATCCATATGGCATGTCCTAGAGGTGTGATGGCTCTATATTGGGGGGGGGGGGGGGGGGCAGTGCTTGTGTACCCCAAGATGTGATGTCCCTGACACGTTCAGTCCTAGAGGTTCTCTGTATCACCCATATGGCATGTCCTAGAGGTGTTATGGCTCTATATTGGGGGGCAGTGCTTGTGTACCCCAAGATGTGATGTCCCTGGCACGTTCAGTCCTAGAGGTTCTCTGTATCAACCATATGGCATGTCCTAGAGGTGTGATGGCTCTATATTGGGGGGCAGTGCTTGTGTACCCCAAGATGTGATGTCCCTGACACGTTCAGTCCTAGAGGTTCTCTGTATCACCCATATGGCATGTCCTAGAGGTGTGATGGCTCTATATTGGGGGCAGTGCTTGTGTACCCCAAGATGTGATGTCACTGACATGTTCAGTCCTAGAGGTTCTGTGTATGACCCATATGGCATGTCCTAGAGGTGTGATGGCTCTATATTGGGGGGCAGTGCTTGTTTACCCCAAGAAGTGATCTCCCTGACAAGTTCAGTCCTAGAGGTTCTCTGTATGCCCCATATGGCATGTCCTAGAGGTGTGATGGCTCTATATTGGGGGGCAGTGCTTGTGTACCCCAAGATGTGATGTCCCTGACACGTTCAGTCCTAGAGGTTCTCTGCATCTCCCATATGGCATGTCCTAGAGGTATTATGGCTCTATATTGGGGGGCAGTGCTTGTGTACCCCAAGATGTGATGTCCCTGACATGTTCAGTCCTAGAGGTTCTCTATATCACTCATATGGCATGTCCTAGAGGTGTTATGGCTCTATATTGGGGGGCAGTGCTTGTGTACCCCAAGATGTGATGTCCCTGACACGTTCAGTCCTAGAGGTTCTCTGCATCTCCCATATGGCATGTCCTAGAGGTGTTATGGCTCTATATTGGGGGGCAGTGCTTGTGTACCCCAAGATGTGATGTCCCTGACATGTTCAGTCCTAGAGGTTCTCTATATCACTCATATGGCATGTCCTAGAGGTGTTATGGCTCTATATTGGGGGGCAGTGCTTGTGTACCCCAAGATGTGATGTCACTGACATGTTCAGTCCTAGAGGTTCTCTGTATAAACCATATGGCATGTCCTAGAGGTATGATGGCTCTATATTGGGGGGCAGTGCTTGTGTTCCCCAAGATGTGATGTCACTGACACGTTCAGTCCTAGAGGTTCTCTGTATCACCCATATGGCATGTCCTAGAGGTGTGATGGCTCTATATTGGGGGGCAGTGCTTGTGTACCCCAAGATGTGATGTCCCTGACACGTTCAGTCCTAGAGGTTCTCTGTATCACCCATATGGCATGTCCTAGAGGTGTGATGGCTCTATATTGGGGGCAGTGCTTGTGTACCCCAAGATGTGATGTCCCTGACATGTTCAGTCTTAGAGGTTCTCTGTATCGCCCATATGGCATGTCCTAGAGGTGTGATGGCTCTATTTTGGGGGCAGTGCTTGTGTACCCCAAGATGTGATGTCCCTGACACGTTCAGTCCTAGAGGTTCTCTGTATCACCCATATGGCATGTCCTAGAGGTGTGATGGCTCTATATTGGGGGGCAGTGCTTGTGTACCCCAAGATGTGATGTCCCTGACACGTTCAGTCCTAGAGGTTCTCTGTATCACCCATATGGCATGTCCTAGAGGTGTGATGGCTCTATATTGGGGTCAGTGCTTGTGTACCCCAAGATGGGATGTCCCTGACACGTTCAGTCCTAGAGGTTCTCTGTATCACCCATAAGGCATGTCCTAGAGGTGTGATGGCTCTATATTAGGGGGCAGTGCTTGTGTACCCCAAGATGTGATGTCCCTGACATGTTCAGTTCTAGAGGTTCTCTGTATCACCCATATGGCATGTCCTAGAGGTGTAATGGCTCTATATTGGGGGGCAGTGCTTGTGTACCCCAAGATGTGATGTCCCTGACATGTTCAGTCCTAGAGGTTCTCTGTATCACCCATATGGCATGTCCTAGAGGTATGATGGCTCTATATTGGGGGGGGGCAGTGCTTGTGTACCCCAAGATGTGATGTCCCTGACATGATCAGTCCTAGAGGTTCTCTGTATCACCAATATGGCATGTCCTAGAGGTGTGATGGCTCTATATTGGGGGCAGTGCTTGTGTACCCCAAGATGTGATGTCACTGACACGTTCAGTCCTAGAGGTTCTCTGTATCACACATATGGCATGTCCTAGAGGTGTGATGGCTCTATATTGGGGGGGGGCAGTGCTTGTGTACCCCAAGATGTGATGTCCCTGACATGATCAGTCCTAGAGGTTCTCTGTATCACCAATATGGCATGTCCTAGAGGTGTGATGGCTCTATATTGGGGGCAGTGCTTGTGTACCCCAAGATGTGATGTCCCTGACACGTTCAGTCCTAGAGGTTCTCTGTATGACCCATATGGCATGTCCTAGAGGTGTGATGGCTCTATATTGGGGGCAGTGCTTGTGTACCCCAAGATGTGATGTCCCTGACATGTTCAGTCCTAGAGGTTCTCTATATCACTCATATGGCATGTCCTAGAGGTGTTATGGCTCTATATTGGGGGGCAGTGCTTGTGTACCCCAAGATGTGATGTCCCTGACATGTTCAGTCTTAGAGGTTCTCTGTATCGCCCATATGGCATGTCCTAGAGGTGTGATGGCTCTATTTTGGGGGCAGTGCTTGTGTACCCCAAGATGTGATGTCCCTGACATGTTCAGTCTTAGAGGTTCTCTGTATCGCCCATATGGCATGTCCTAGAGGTGTTATGGCTCTATATTGGGGGGCAGTGCTTGTGCACCCCAAGATGTGATTTCCCTGACACGTTCATTCCTAGAGGTTCTCTGTATCACCCATATGGCATGTCCTAGAGGTGTGATGGCTCTATATTGGGGGGCAGTGCTTGTGTACCCCAAGATGTGATGTCCCTGACATGTTCAGTCCTAGAGGTTCTCTGTATCCCCCATATGGCATGTCCTAGAGGTGTGATGGCTCTATATTGGGGGGCAGTGCTTGTGTACCCCAAGATGTGATGTCCCTGACACGTTCAGTCCTAGAGGTTCTCTGTATGACACATATGGCATGTCCTAGAGGTGTGATGGCTCTATATTGAGTGGCAGTGCTTGTGTACCCCAAGATGTGATGTCCTTGACACGTTCCGTCCTAGAGGTTCTCTGTATCACCCATACGGCATGTCCTAGAGGTGTGATGGCTCTATATTGAGGGGCAGTTCTTGTGTACCCCAAGATGTGATGTCCCTGACATGTTCAGTCCTAGAGGTTCTCTGTATCACCCATATGGCATGTCCTAGAGGTGTGATGGCTCTATGTTGGGGGCAGTGCTTGTGTACCCCAAGATTTGATGTCCCTGACACGTTCAGTCCTAGAGGTTCTGTGTATGACCCATAAGGCATGTCCTAGAGGTGTGATGGCTCTATATTGGGGGCAGTGCTTGTGTACCCCAAGATGTGATGTCCCTGACATGTTCAGTCCTAGAGGTTCTCTGTATCACCCATACGGCATGTCCTAGAGGTGTGATGGCTCTATATTGGGGGGCAGTGCTTGTGTACCCCAAGATGTGATGTCCCTGACATGATCAGTCCTAGAGGTTCTCTGTATCACCCATATGGCATGTCCTAGAGGTGTGATGGCTCTATATTGGGGGGCAGTGCTTGTGTACCCCAAGATGTGATGTCCCTGACACGTTCAGTCCTAGAGGTTCTCTGTATCACCCATATGGCATGTCCTAGAGGTGTGATGGCTCTATATTGGGGGCAGTGCTTGTGTACCCCAAGATGTGATGTCCCTGACACGTTCAGTCCTAGAGGTTCTCTGGATCACCCATATGGCATGTCCTAGAGGTGTGATGGCTCTATATTGGGGGGCAGTGCTTGTGTTCCCCAAGATGTGATGTCCTTGACACGTTCAGTCCTAGAGGTTCTCTGGATCACCCATATGGCATGTCCTAGAGGTGTGATGGCTCTATATTTGGGGGGCAGTGCTTGTGTACCCCAAGATGTGATGTCCCTGACACGTTCAGTCCTAGAGGTTCTGTGTATGACCCATATGGCATGTCCTAGAGGTGTGATGGCTCTATATTGGGGGGCAGTGCTTGTGTACCCCAAGATGTGATGTCCCTGACATGTTCAGTCCTAGAGGTTCTCTGTATCACCCATATAGCATGTCCTAGAGGTGTGATGGCTCTATATTGGGGGGGCAGTGCTTGTGTACCCCAAGATGTGATGTCCCTGACACGTTCAGTCCTAGAGTTTCTCTGTATCACCCATATGGCATGTCCTAGAGGTGTGATGGCTCTATATTGGGGGGCAGTGCTTGTGTACCCCAAGATTTGATGTCTCTGACATGTTCAGTCCTAGAGGTTCTCTGTATCACCCATATGGCATGTCCTAGAGGTGTGATGGCTCTATATTGGGGGGAATGCTTGTGTACCCCAAGATGTGATGTCCCTGACACGTTCAGTCGTAGAGGTTCTCTGTATCACCCATATGGCATGTCCTAGAGGTGTGATGGCTCTATATTGGGGGGAGTGCTTGTGTACCCCAAGATGAGATGTCCCTGACACGTTCAGTCCTAGAGGTTCTCTGTATCACCCATATGGCATGTCCTAGAGGTGTGATGGCTCTATATTGGGGGCAGTGCTTGTGTACCCCAAGATGTGATGTCCCTGACATGTTCAGTCCTAGAGGTTCTCTGTATCACCCATATGGCATGTCCTAGAGGTGTGATGGCTCTATATTGGGGGCAGTGCTTGTGTACCCCAAGATGTGATGTCCCTGACACGTTCAGTCCTAGAGGTTCTCTGTATGACCCATATGGCATGTCCTAGAGGTGTGATGGCTCTATATTGGGGGCAGTGCTTGTGTACCCCAAGATGTGATGTCCCTGACACGTTCAGTCCTAGAGGTTCTCAGTATCACCCATATGGCATGTCCTAGAGGTGTGATGGCTCTATATTGGGGGGCAGTGCTTGTGTACCCCAAGATGTGATGTCCCTGACACGTTCAGTCCTAGAGGTTCTCTGTATCACCCATATGGCATGTCCTAGAGGTGTGATGGCTCTATATTGGGGGGGTGCAGTGCTTGTGTACCCCAAGATGTGATGTCCCTGACACGTTCAGTCCTAGAGGTTCTCTGTATCACCCATATTGCATGTCCTAGAGGTGTGATGGCTCTATATTGGGGGGCAGTGCTTGTGTACCCCAAGATGTGATGTCCCTGACACGTTCAGTCCTAGAGGTTCTGTGTATGACCCATATGGCATGTCCTAGAGGTGTGATGGCTCTATATTGGGGGGAGTGCTTGTGTACCCCAAGATGTGATGTCCCTGACACGTTCAGTCCTAGAGGTTCTGTGTATGACCCATATGGCATGTCCTAGAGGTGTTATGGCTCTATATTGGGGGCAGTGCTTGTGTACCCCAAGATGTGATGTCCCTGACATGTTCAGTCCTAGAGGTTCTCTGTATCACCCATATGGCATGTCCTAGAGGTGTGATGGCTCTATATTGGGGGGCAGTGCTTGTGTACCCCAAGATGTGATGTCCCTGACACGTTCAGTCCTAGAGGTTCTGTGTATGACCCATATGGCATGTCCTAGAGGTGTGATGGCTCCATATATGGGGGCAGTGCTTGTGTACCCCAAGATGTGATGTCCCTGACACGATCAGTCCTAGAGGTTCTCTGTATCAACCATATGGCATGTCCTAGAGGTGTGATGGCTCTATATTGGGGGCAGTGCTTGTGTACCCCAAGATGTGATGTCCCTGACACGTTCAGTCCTAGAGGTCCTCTGTATCAACCATATGGCATGTCCTAGAGGTGTGATGGCTCTATATTGGGGGGCAGTGCTTGTGTACCCCAAGATGTGATGTCACTGACATGTTCAGTCCTAGAGGTTCTGTGTATGACCCATATGGCATGTCCTAGAGGTGTGATGGCTCTATATTGGGGGGGGGGCAGTGCTTGTGTACCCCAAGATGTGATGTCCCTGACATGTTCAGTCCTAGAGGTTCTCTGTATGACCCATATGGCATGTCCTAGAGGTGTGATGGCTCTATATTGGGGGGCAGTGCTTGTGCACCCCAAGATGTGATGTCCCTGACACGTTCAGTCCTAGAGGTTCTCAGTATCACCCATATGGCATGTCCTAGAGGTGTTATGGCTCTATATTGGGGGGCAGTGCTTGTGTACCCCAAGATGTGATGTCCCTGGCACGTTCAGTCCTAGAGGTTCTCTGTATCACCCATATGGCATGTCCTAGAGGTGTGATGGCTCTATATTGGGGGGCAGTGCTTGTGTACCCCAAGATGTGATGTCCCTGACACGTTCATTCCTAGAGGTTCTCTGTATCACCCATATGGCATGTCCTAGAGGTGTGATGGCTCTATATTGGGGGGGCAGTGCTTGTGTACCCCAAGATGTGATGTCCCTGACACGTTCAGTCCTAGAGGTTCTGTGTATGACCCATATTGCATGTCCTAGAGGTGTGATGGCTCTATATTGGGGGCAGTGCTTGTGTACCCCAAGATGTGATGTCACTGACATGTTCAGTCCTAGAGGTTCTGTGTATGACCCATATGGCATGTCCTAGAGGTGTGATGGCTCTATATTGTGGGGCAGTGCTTGTGTACCCCAAGATGTGATGTCACTGACATGTTCAGTCCTAGAGGTTCTGTGTATGACCCATATGGCATGTCCTAGAGGTGTGATGGCTCTATATTGGGGGGCAGTGCTTGTTTACCCCAAGAAGTGATCTCCCTGACAAGTTCAGTCCTAGAGGTTCTCTGTATGCCCCATATGGCATGTCCTAGAGGTGTGATGGCTCTATATTGGGGGGGGGGCAGTGCTTGTGTACCCCAAGATGTGATGTCCCTGACACGTTCAGTCCTAGAGGTTCTCTGCATCTCCCATATGGCATGTCCTAGAGGTGTTATGGCTCTATATTGGGGGGCAGTGCTTGTGTACCCCAAGATGTGATGTCCCTGACATGTTCAGTCCTAGAGGTTCTCTATATCACTCATATGGCATGTCCTAGAGGTGTTATGGCTCTATATTGGGGGGCAGTGCTTGTGTACCCCAAGATGTGATGTCACTGACATGTTCAGTTCTAGAGGTTCTCTGTATCAACCATATGGCATGTCCTAGAGGTATGATGGCTCTATATTGGGGGGCAGTGCTTGTGTACCCCAAGATGTGATGTCACTGACACGTTCAGTCCTAGAGGTTCTCTGTATCACCCATATGGCATGTCCTAGAGGTGTGATGGCTCTATATTGGGGGGCAGTGCTTGTGTACCCCAAGATGTGATGTCCCTGACACGTTCAGTCCTAGAGGTTCTCTGTATCACCCATATGGCATGTCCTAGAGGTGTGATGGCTCTATATTGGGGGCAGTGCTTGTGTACCCCAAGATGTGATGTCCCTGACATGTTCAGTCTTAGAGGTTCTCTGTATCGCCCATATGGCATGTCCTAGAGGTGTGATGGCTCTATTTTGGGGGCAGTGCTTGTGTACCCCAAGATGTGATGTCCCTGACACGTTCATTCCTAGAGGTTCTCTGTATCACCCATATGGCATGTCCTAGAGGTGTGATGGCTCTATATTGGGGGCAATGCTTGTGTACCCCAAGATGTGATGTCCCTGACATGTTCAGTCCTAGAGGTTCTCTGTATCACCCATATGGCATGTCCTAGAGGTGTGATGGCTCTATATTGGGGGGCAGTGCTTGTGTACCCCAAGATGTGATGTCCCTGACACGTTCATTCCTAGAGGTTCTGTGTATCACCCATATGGCATGTCCTAGAGGTGTGATGGCTCTATATTGGGGGGGGGGGGGGCAGTGCTTGTGTACCCCAAGATGTGATTACCTTGACACGTTCAGTCCTAGAGGTTCTCTGTATCACCCATACGGCATGTCCTAGAGGTGTGATGGCTCTATATAGGGGGGGGGGGGGGGGGCAGTGCTTGTGTTCCCCAAGATGTGATGTCCCTGACACGTTCAGTCCTAGAGGTTCTCTGTATCAACCATATGGCATGTCCTAGAGGTATGATGGCTCTATATTGGTGGGCAGTGCTTGTGTACCCCAAGATGTGATGTCCCTGACACGTTCAGTCCTAGAGGTTCTCTGTATCACCCATATGGCATGTCCTAGAGGTGTGATGGCTCTATATTGGGGGGCAGTGCTTGTGTACCCCAAGATGTGATGTCCCTGACACGTTCAGTCCTAGAGGTTCTCTGTATCACCCATATGGCATGTCCTAGAGGTGTGATGGCTCTATATTGGGGGGCAGTGCTTGTGTACCCCAAGATTTGATGTCCCTGACACGTTCAGTCCTAGAGGTTCTCTGTATCACCCATATGGCATGTCCTAGAGGTGTGATGGCTCTATATTGGGGGCAGTGCTTGTGTACCCCAAGATGTGATGTCCCTGACACGTTCAGTCCTAGAGGTTCTCTGTATCACCCATATGGCATGTCCTAGAGGTGTGATGGCTCTATATTGGGGGGCAGTGCTTGTGTACCCCAAGATGTGATGTCCCTGACACGTTCAGTCCTAGAGGTTCTCTGTATCACCCATATGGCATGTCCTAGAGGTGTGATGGCTCTATATTGGGGGCAGTGCTTGTGTACCCCAAGATGTGATGTCCCTGATACGTTCAGTCCTAGAGGTTCTCTGTATGACCCATATGGCATGTCCTAGAGGTGTGATGGCTCTATATTGGGGGCAGTGCTTGTGTACCCCAAGATGTGATGTCCCTGACATGTTCAGTCCTAGAGGTTCTCTATATCACTCATATGGCATGTCCTAGAGGTGTTATGGCTCTATATTGGGGGGCAGTGCTTGTGTACCCCAAGATGTGATGTCCCTGACATGTTCAGTCCTAGAGGTTCTCTGTATGACCCATATGGCATGTCCTAGACGTGTGATGGCTCTATATTGGGGGCAGTGCTTGTGTACCCCAAGATGTGATGTCCCTGACACGTTCAGTCCTAGAGGTTCTCTGTATGACCCATATGGCATGTCCTAGAGGTGTGATGGCTCTATTTTGGGGGCAGTGCTTGTGTACCCCAAGATGTGATGTCCCTGACACGTTCATTCCTAGAGGTTCTCTGTATCACCCATATGGCATGTCCTAGAGGTGTGATGGCTCTATATTGGGGTGCAGTGCTTGTGTACCCCAAGATGTGATGTCCCTGACACGATCAGTCCTAGAGGTTCTGTGTATGACACATATGGCATGTCCTAGAGGTGTGATGGCTCTATATTGGGGGGCAGTACTTGTGTACCCCAAGATGTGATGTCCCTGATACGTTCAGTCCTAGAGGTTCTCTGTATCACCCATATGGCATGTCCTAGAGGTGTGATGGCTCTATATTGGGGGTCAGTGCTTGTGTACCCCAAGATGTGATGTCCCTGACACGTTCAGTCCTAGAGGTTCTGTGTATGACCCATATGGCATGTCCTAGAGGTGTGATGGCTCTATATTGGGGGCAGTGCTTGTGTACCCCAAGATGTGATGTCCCTGACACGTTCAGTCCTAGAGGTTCTGTGTATGACCCATATGGCATGTCCTAGAGGTGTGATGGCTCTATATTGGGGGCAGTGCTTGTGTACCCCAAGATGTGATGTCCCTGACATGTTCAGTCCTAGAGGTTCTCTGTATCACCCATACGGCATGTCCTAGAGGTGTGATGGCTCTATATTGGGGGGCAGTGCTTGTGTACCCCAAGATGTGATGTCCCTGACATGATCAGTCCTAGAGGTTCTCTGTATCACCCATATGGCATGTCCTAGATGTGTGATGGCTCTATATTGGGGGGCAGTGCTTGTGTACCCCAAGATGTGATGTCCCTGACACGTTCAGTCCTAGAGGTTCTCTGTATCACCCATATGGCATGTCCTAGAGGTGTGATGGCTCTATATTGGGGGCAGTGCTTGTGTACCCCAAGATGTGATGTCCCTGACACGATCAGTCCTAGAGGTTCTGTGTATGACCCATATGGCATGTCCTAGAGGTGTGATGGCTCTATATTGGGGGCAGTGCTTGTGTACCCCAAGATGTGATGTCCCTGACATGTTCAGTCCTAGAGGTTCTCTATATCACTCATATGGCATGTCCTAGAGGTGTTATGGCTCTATATTGGGGGGCAGTGCTTGTGTACCCCAAGATGTGATGTCCCTGACATGTTCAGTCCTAGAGGTTCTCTGTATGACCCATATGGCATGTCCTAGAGGTGTGATGGCTCTATATTGGGGGCAGTGCTTGTGTACCCCAAGATGTGATGTCCCTGACACGTTCAGTCCTAGAGGTTCTCTGTATGACCCATATGGCATGTCCTAGAGGTGTGATGGCTCTATTTTGGGGGCAGTGCTTGTGTACCCCAAGATGTGATATCCCTGACACGTTCATTCCTAGAGGTTCTCTGTATCACCCATATGGCATGTCCTAGAGGTGTGATGGCTCTATATTGGGGGGCAGTGCTTGTGTACCCCAAGATGTGATGTCCTTGACACGTTCCGTCCTAGAGGTTCTCTGTATCACCCATACGGCATGTCCTAGAGGTGTGATGGCTCTATATTGAGGGGCAGTTCTTGTGTACCCCAAGATGTGATGTCCCTGACACGTTCCGTCCTAGAGGTTCTCTGTATCACCCATATCGCATGTCCTAGAGGTGTGATGGCTCTATATTGGGGGCAGTACTTGTGTACCCCAAGATGTGATGTCCCTGACACGTTCCGTCCTAGAGGTTCTCTGTATCACCCATATGGCATGTCCTAGAGGTGTGATGGCTCTATATTGGGGTGCAGTGCTTGTGTACCCCAAGATGTGATGTCCCTGACACGTTCAGTCCTAGAGGTTCTGTGTATGACACATATGGCATGTCCTAGAGGTGTGATGGCTCTATATTGGGGGGCAGTACTTGTGTACCCCAAGATGTGATGTCCCTGATACGT
>JAPZIH010000011.1:2186240-2421276 GCA_027410445.1 Discoglossus pictus | reverse complement strand
AAACATACGAAGGTACGGGGTGGAAATATGACTGGGAATTCTGGCAGTGTAAAGCTTCACATACAGGAGTCCGCTGGGAAGTCACTATACGGTTGGAGTACCATACATACGAGGGTACGGGGTGAAAATATGACTGGGATTTTCTGGCATGGTAAAGCTGCACATACAGGAGCCCGCTGGGATGTCACCATAAGGGAGGCGTACCGAACATACGAAGGTACGGGGTGGAAATATGACTGGGATTTCTGTCAGTGTAAAGCTGCACATACAGGAGCCCGTTGGGAGGTCACCATATGGGAGGCGTACCAAAGATACGAGGGAAAGGGGTGGAAATATGACTGGGATTTCTGGCAGTGTAAAGCTGCATATACAGGAGTCCGCTGGTATGTCACCATACGGGAGGCGTACCAAAAATACGAGGGTACGGGGTGGAAATATGACTGGGATTTCCGGCAGTGTAAAGCTGCATATACAGGAGTATTTCTGGCAGTGTTAAGCTGCACATACAGGAGTCCGCTGGGGTGTTACCATACGGGGGGCGTACCAAACATACGAGGGAACGGGGTGGAAATATGACTGGGATTTCTGTCAGTGTAAAGCTGCACATACGGGAGTCCGATGGGATGTCACCGTACAGGAGGCGTACCAAACATACGAGGGTACAGGGTGGAAATGTGACTGGGATTTCTGTCAGTGTAAAGCTGCACATACAGGGGTCCGCTGGGGTGTCACCATACGGTAGACGTACCAAACATATAAAGGTACGGGGTGGAAATATGACTGGGATTTCTGGCAGTGTAAAGCTGCACATACAGGAGTCCGCTGGGGTGTCACCATATGAGAGGCGTACAAAACATACGAGGGTACGGGGTGGAAATATGACTGGGATTTCTGGCAGTGTAAAGCTGCACATACAGGAGTCCGCTGGGGTGTCACCATACGAGAGGCGTACCAAACAAACGAGGGGAACGGGGGGGAAAATATGACTGGGATTTCTGGCAGTGTAAAGCTGCACATACAGGAGCCGCTGGGATGTAACCATACGGGAGGCATACCAAACATACGCGGGTACGGGGTGGAAATATGACTCGGATTTCTGGCAGTGTAAAGCTGCACATACAGTGGTCCGCTAAAATGTCACCATACGGGAGGCATGCTAAACATACGAGGGTACGCGGTGGAAATATGACTGGGATTTCCGACAGTGTAAAGCTGCACATACAGGAGCCCGCTGGGATGTCACCATACGGGAGGCGTACCAAACATACGGGGTACGGGGTGGAAATATGACTGGGATTTCTGGCAGTGTAAAGCTGCACATACAGGAGTCCGCTGTGGTGTCACCATACGAGAGGCGTACCAAACATAAGAGGGTACAGGGTGGAAATATTACTGGGATTTCTGTCAGTGTAAAGCTGCACATACAGTGGTCCGCTAAAATGTCACCATACGGGAGGCATGCCAAACATACGAGGGTACGGGGTGGAAATATGACTGGGATTTCCGGCAGTGTAAAGCTGCACATACAGGAGCCCACTGGGATGTCACCATACGGGAGGAGTACCAAACATACGGGGTACGGAGTGGAAATATGACTGGGATTTCTGGTAGTGTAAAGATGCACATACAGGGGTACACTGGGATGTCACCATATGGGAGGCGTACCAAACATACGGGGTACGGGGTGGAAATATGACTGGGATTTCTGGCAGTGTAAAGCTGTACATACAGGAGTCCGCTGGGGTGTCACCATACGAGAGGCGTACCTAACATACGAGGGCACAGGGGGAAATATGACTGGGATTTCTGGCAGTGTAAAGCTGCACATACAAGAGCCCGCTGGGATGTCACCATATGAGAGGCGTACAAAACATACGAGGGTACGGGGTGGAAATATGACTGGGAATTCTGGCAGTGTAAAGCTTCACATACAGGAGTCCGCTGGGAAGTCACTATACGGTTGGAGTACCATACATACGAGGGTACGGGGTGAAAATATGACTGGGATTTCTGGCATGGTAAAGCTGCACATACAGGAGCCCGCTGGGATGTCACCATAAGGGAGGCGTACCAAACACACGAAGGTACGGGGTGGAAATATGACTGGGATTTCTGTCAGTGTAAAGCTGCACATACAGGAGCCCGTTGGGAGGTCACCATATGGGAGGCGTACCAAAGATACGAGGGAAAGGGGTGGAAATATGACAGGGATTTCTGGCAGTGTAAAGCTGCACCTACAGGAGCTTGCTGGTAGGTCACCATACGGGAGGCGTATCAAACATACTAGGGTACGGGGTGGAAATATGACTGGGATTTCTGGCAGTGTAAAACTGCACATACAGGAGCCCGCTGAAATGTCACCGTACAGGAGGCGGACCAAACATACGAAGCTACGCAGTGGAAATATGACTGGGATTTCTGGCAGAGTAAAGCTGCACATACAGGAGCCCGCTGGGATGTCACCATATGGGAGGCGTACCAAACATACGAGGGCACGGGGGGGAAATATGACTGGGATTTCTGGCAGTCTAAAGCTGCACATACAGGGGTCCGCTGGGATGTCACCATACGAGAGGCGTACCAAACATAAGAGGGTACGGGGTGGAAATATGACTGGGATTTCTGGCAGTGTAAAGCTGCACATACAGGAGCCCGCTGGGATGTCACCATATGGTAGGCATACCAAACATACAGGGGTACGGGGTGGAAATATGACTGGGATTTCCGACAGTGTAAAGCTGCACATACAGGAGCCCGCTGGGATGTCACCATATGGTAGGCATACCAAACATACAGGGTACGGGGTGGAAATATGACTGGGATTTCTGGCAGTGTAAAGCTTCACATACAATGGTCCGCTGGGATGTCACTATATGGGAGGCGTATCAAACATACGAGGGTACGGGGTGGAAATATGACTGGGATTTCTGGCAGTGTAAAACTGCACATACAGGAGCCCGCTGAAATGTCACCGTACAGGAGGCGGACCAAACATACGAAGCTACGCAGTGGAAATATGACTGGGATTTCTGGCAGAGTAAAGCTGCACATACAGGAGCCCGCTGGGATGTCACCATATGGGAGGCATACCAAACATACGAGGGCACGGGGGGGAAATATGACTGGGATTTCTGGCAGTCTAAAGCTGCACATACAGGGGTCCGCTGGGATGTCACCATACGAGAGGCGTACCAAACATAAGAGGGTACGGGGTTGAAATATGACTGGGATTTCTGGCAGTGTAAAGCTGCACATAAAGGGGTCCGCTGGGATGTCACCATACGAGAGGCGTACCAAACATACAAGGGCACGGGGGGGAAATATTAATGGGATTTCTGGCAGTGTAAAGCTGCACATACAGGAGCCCGCTGGGATGTCACCATATGGTAGGCATACCAAACATACAGGGGTACGGGGTGGAAATATGACTGGGATTTCCGACAGTGTAAAGCTGCACATACAGGAGCCCGCTGGGATGTCACCATATGGTAGGCATACCAAACATACAGGGTACGGGGTGGAAATATGACTGGGATTTCTGGCAGTGTAAAGCTTCACATACAATGGTCCGCTGGGATGTCACTATATGGGAGGCGTACCAAACATACGGGGTACGGGGTGGAAATAAGACTGGGATTTCTGGCAGTGTAAAGCTGCACATACAGAAGTCCGCTGGGATGTCACCATATGAGAGGCGTGCAAAACATACGAAGGTACGGGGTGGAAATATGATTGGGATTTCTGGCAGTGTAACGCTGCACATAAAGCTGTCCGCTGGGGTGTCACCATATGGGAGGCGTACCAAACATACAAGGGTACGGGGTGGAAATATGACTGGGATTTCTGGCAGTGTAAAGTTGCACATACAGGAGTACGCTGGGATGTCAACATACGGGAGTCGTACCAAACATACGAGATTACAGGGTAGAAATATGACTCGTATTTCTGGCAGTGTTAAGCTGCACATACAGGAGTCCGCTGGGGTGTTACCATACGGGGGGCGTACCAAAAATACGAGGGAACGGGGTGGAAATATGACTGGGATTTCTGTCAGTGTAAAGCTGCACATACGGGAGTCCGATGGGATGTCACCGTACAGGAGGCGTACCAAACATACGAGGGTACAGGGTGGAAATGTGACTGGGATTTCTGTCAGTGTAAAGCTGCACATACAGGGGTCCGCTGGGGTGTCACCATACGGTAGACGTACCAAACATATAAAGGTACGGGGTGGAAATATGACTGGGATTTCTGGCAGTGTAAAGCTGCACATACAGGAGTCCGCTGGGGTGTCACCATATGAGAGGCGTACAAAACATACAAGGGTACGGGGTGGAAATATGACTGGGATTTCTGGCAGTGTAAAGCTGCACATACAGGAGTCCGCTGGGGTGTCACCATACGAGAGGCGTACCAAACAAACGAGGGGAACGGGGGGGAAAATATGACTGGGATTTCTGGCAGTGTAAAGCTGCACATACAGGAGCCGCTGGGATGTCACCATACGGGAGGCATACCAAACATACGCGGGTACGGGGTGGAAATATGACTCGGATTTCTGGCAGTGTAAAGCTGCACATACAGTGGTCCGCTAAAATGTCACCATACGGGAGGCATGCTAAACATACGAGGGTACGCGGTTGAAATATGACTGGGATTTCCGACAGTGTAAAGCTGCACATACAGGAGCCCGCTGGGATGTCACCATACGGGAGGCGTACCAAACATACGGGGTACGGGGTGGAAATATGACTGGGATTTCTGGCAGTGTAAAGCTGCACATACAGGAGTCCGCTGGGGTGTCACCATACGAGAGGCGTACCAAACATAAGAGGGTACAGGGTGGAAATATTACTGGGATTTCTGTCAGTGTAAAGCTGCACATACAGTGGTCCGCTAAAATGTCACCATACGGGAGGCATGCCAAACATACGAGGGTACGGGGTGGAAATATGACTGGGATTTCCGGCAGTGTAAAGCTGCACATACAGGAGCCCACTGGGATGTCACCATACGGGAGGTGTACCAAACATACGGGGTACGGAGTGGAAATATGACTGGGATTTCTGGTAGTGTAAAGATGCACATACAGGGGTACACGGGGATGTCACCATATGGGAGGCGTACCAAACATACGGGGTACGGGGTGGAAATATGACTGGGATTTCTGGCAGTGTAAAGCTGTACATACAGGAGTCCGCTGGGGTGTCACCATACGAGAGGCGTACCTAACATACGAGGGCACAGGGGGAAATATGACTGGGATTTCTGGCAGTGTAAAGCTGCACATACAAGAGCCCGCTGGGATGTCACCATATGAGAGGCGTACAAAACATACGAGGGTACGGGGTGGAAATATGACTGGGATTTCTGGCAGTGTAAAGATGCACATACAGGAGCACGCTGGGATGTCACCATACGGGAGGCGTACCAAACATACGATGGTACGGGGTGGAAATATGACTGGGAATTCTGGCAGTGTAAAGCTTCACATACAGGAGTCCGCTGGGAAGTCACTATACGGTTGGAGTACCATACATACGAGGGTACGGGGTGAAAATATGACTGGGATTTCTGGCATGGTAAAGCTGCACATACAGGAGCCCGCTGGGATGTCACCATAAGGGAGGCGTACCAAACACACGAAGGTACGGGGTGGAAATATGACTGGGATTTCTGTCAGTGTAAAGCTGCACATACAGGAGCCCGTTGGGAGGTCACCATATGGGAGGCGTACCAAAGATACGAGGGAAAGGGGTGGAAATATGACTGGGATTTCTGGCAGTGTAAAGCTGCATATACAGGAGTCCGCTGGTATGTCACCATACGGGAGGCGTACCAAAAATACGAGGGTACGGGGTGGAAATATGACTGGGATTTCTGGCAGTGTAAAGCTGCATATACAGGAGTCCGCTGGGATGTCACCATACGGGAGGCGTACCAAACATACGAGGGTACGGGGTGGAAATATGACAGGGATTTCTGGCAGTGTAAAGCTGCACCTACAGGAGCTTGCTGGTAGGTCACCATACGGGAGGCGTATCAAACATACTAGGGTACGGGGTGGAAATATGACTGGGATTTCTGGCAGTGTAAAACTGCACATACAGGAGCCCGCTGAAATGTCACCGTACTGGAGGCGGACCAAACATACGAAGCTACGCAGTGGAAATATGACTGGGATTTCTGGCAGAGTAAAGCTGCACATACAGGAGCCCGCTGGGATGTCACCATATGGGAGGCGTACCAAACATACGAGGGCACGGGGGGGAAATATGACTGGGATTTCTGGCAGTCTAAAGCTGCACATACAGGGGTCCGCTGGGATGTCACCATACGAGAGGCGTACAAAACATAAGAGGGTACGAGGTGGAAATATGACTGGGATTTCTGGCAGTGTAAAACTGCACATAAAGGGGTCCGCTGGGATGTCACCATACGAGAGGCGTACCAAACATACAAGGGCACGGGGGGGAAATATGACTGGGATTTCTGGCAGTGTAAAGCTGCACATACAGGAGCCCGCTGGGATGTCACCATTGGGGAGGCATACCAAACATACAGGGGTACGGGGTGGAAATATGACTGGGATTTCCGACAGTGTAAAGCTGCACATACAGGAGCCCGCTGGGATGTCACCATAGGGGAGGCGTACCAAACATACAGGGTACGGGGTGGAAATATGACTGGGATTTCTGGCAGTGTAAAGCTGCACATACAATGGTCCGCTGGGATGTCACTATATGGGAGGCGTACCAAACATACGGGGTACGGGGTGGAAATATGACTGGGATTTCTGGCAGTGTAAAGCTGCACATACAGAAGTCCGCTGGGATGTCACCATATGAGAGGCGTGCAAAACATACGAAGGTACGGGGTGGAAATATGATTGGGATTTCTGGCAGTGTAACGCTGCACATAAAGCAGTCCGCTGGGGTGTCACCATATGGGAGGCGTACCAAACATACAAGGGTACGGGGTGGAAATATGACTGGGATTTCTGGCAGTGTAAAGTTGCACATACAGGAGTACGCTGGGATGTCAACATACGGGAGTCGTACCAAACATACGAGGTTAGAGGGTAGAAATATGACTCGTATTTCTGGCAGTGTTAAGCTGCACATACAGGAGTCAGCTGGGGTGTTACCATACGGGGGGCGTACCAAACATACGGGGAACGGGGTGGAAATATGACTTGGATTTCTGTCAGTGTAAAGCTGCACATACGGGAGTCCGCTGGGATGTCACCGTACAGGAGGCGTACCAAACATACGAGGGTACAGGGTGGAAATGTGACTGGGATTTCTGTCAGTGTAAAGCTGCACATACAGGGGTCCGCTGGGGTGTCACCATACGGTAGACGTACCAAACATATAAAGGTACGGGGTGGAAATATGACTGGGATTTCTGGCAGTGTAAAGCTGCACATACAGGAGTCCGCTGGGGTGTCACCATATGAGAGGCGTACAAAACATACGAGGGTACGGGGTGGAAATATGACTGGGATTTCTGGCAGTGTAAAGCTGCACATACAGGAGTCCGCTGGGGTGTCACCATACGAGAGGCGTACCAAACAAACGAGGGGAATGGGGGGGAAAATATGACTGGGATTTCTGGCAGTGTAAAGCTGCACATACAGGAGCCGCTGGGATGTCACCATACGGGAGGCATACCAAACATACGCGGGTACGGGGTGGAAATATGACTCGGATTTCTGGCAGTGTAAAGCTGCACATACAGTGGTCCGCTAAAATGTCACCATACGGGAGGCATGCTAAACATACGAGGGTACGCGGTGGAAATATGACTGGGATTTCCGACAGTGTAAAGCTGCACATACAGGAGCCCGCTGGGATGTCACCATACGGGAGGCGTACCAAACATACGGGGTACGGGGTGGAAATATGACTGGGATTTCTAGCAGTGTAAAGCTGCACATACAAGGGTCCGCTGGGATGTCACCATATTAGAGGCGTACCAAACATATGGCATACAGGGTGGAAATATGACTGGGATTTCTGTCAGTGTAAAGCTGCACATACAGGAGTCCGCTGGGATGTCACCGTACAGGAGGCGTACCAAACATACGAGGGTACAGGGTGGAAATGTGACTGGGATTTCTGTCAGTGTAAAGCTGCACATACAGGGGTCCACTGGGGTGTCACCATACGGTAGACGTACCAAACATATAAAGGTACGGGGTGGAAATATAACTGGTATTTCTGGCAGTGTAAAGCTGCACATACAGGAGTCCGCTGGGGTGTCACCATACGAGAGGCGTACCAAACATACAAGGGCACGGGGGGGAAATATGACTGGGATTTCTGGCAGTGTAAAGCTGCACATACAGGAGCCCGCTGGGATGTCACTATATGGCAGGCGTACCAAACATACGCGGGTACAGGGTCGAAATATGACTCGGATTTCTGGCAGTGTAAAGCTGCACATACAGTGGTCCGCTAAAATGTCACCATATGGGAGGCATGCCAAACATACAAGGGTACGGGGTGGAAATATGATTGGGATTTCCAGCAGTGTAAAGCTGCACATACAGGAGCCCGCTGGGATGTCACCATACGGGAGGCGTACCAAATATACGGGGTACGGGGTGGAAATATGACTGGGATTTCTGGCAGTGTAAAGCTGCACATACAACGGTCTGCTGGTATGTCACCATATGGGAGGCATACCAAACAAACGGGGTACGGGGTGGAAATATGACTGGGATTTCTGGCAGGGTAAAGCTGCACATACAGGGGTCCGCTGGGATGTCACCATATGGGAGGCGTACCAAACATACGGGGTACGGGGTGGAAATATGACTATGATTTCTGGCAGTGTAAAGCTGCACATACAGGAGTCCGCTGGGATGTCACCATATGGGAGGCGTACCAAACATACAAAGGTACGGGGTGGAAATATGACTGGGAATTCTGGCAGTGTAAAGCTGCACATACAGAAGTCCGCTGGGATATCACCATACGAGAGGAGTACCATACATACGAGGGTACGAGGTGAAAACATGACTGGGATTTCTGGCAGTGTAAAGCTGCACATACAGGAGCCCGCTGGGATGTCACTATACGGGAGGCGTACCATACATACGAGGGTACGGGGTAGAAATATGACTCGGATTTCTGGCAGTGTAGAGCTGCACATACAGTGGTCCGCTAAAATGTCACCATATGGGAGGCATGCCAAACATACAAGGGTACGGGGTGGAAATATGATTGGGATTTCCAGCAGTGTAAAGCTGCACATACAGGAGCCCGCTGGGATGTCACCATACGGGAGGCGTACCAAACATACGGGGTACGGGGTGGAAATATGACTGGGATTTCTAGCAGTGTAAAGCTGCACATACAAGGGTCCGCTGGGATGTCACCATATTAGAGGCGTACCAAACATATGGCATACAGGGTGGAAATATGACTGGGATTTCTGTCAGTGTAAAGCTGCACATACAGGAGTCCGCTGGGATGTCACCGTACAGGAGGCGTACCAAACATACGAGGGTACAGGGTGGAAATGTGACTGGGATTTCTGTCAGTGTAAAGCTGCACATACAGGGGTCCACTGGGGTGTCACCATACGGTAGACGTACCAAACATATAAAGGTACGGGGTGGAAATATAACTGGTATTTCTGGCAGTGTAAAGCTGCACATACAGGAGTCCGCTGGGGTGTCACCATACGAGAGGCGTACCAAACATACAAGGGCACGGGGGGGAAGTATGACTGGGATTTCTGGCAGTGTAAAGCTGCACATACAGGAGTCCGCTGGGATGTCACCATATGGGAGGCGTACCAAACATACAAAGGTACGGGGTGGAAATATGACTGGGAATTCTGGCAGTGTAAAGCTGCACATACAGAAGTCAGCTGGGATATCACCATACGAGAGGAGTACCATACATACGAGGGTACGAGGTGAAAACATGACTGGGATTTCTGGCAGTGTAAAGCTGCACATACAGGAGCCCGCTGGGATGTCACTATACGGGAGGCGTACCATACATACGAGGGTACGGGGTAGAAATATGACTCGGATTTCTGACAGTGTAGAGCTGCACATACAGTGGTCCGCTAAAATGTCACCATATGGGAGGCATGCCAAACATACAAGGGTACGGGGTGGAAATATGATTGGGATTTCCAGCAGTGTAAAGCTGCACATACAGGAGCCCGCTGGGATGTCACCATACGGGAGGCATACCAAACATACGGGGTACGGGGTGGAAATATGACTGGGATTTCTGGCAGTGTAAAGCTGCACATACAACGGTCTGCTGGTATGTCACCATATGGGAGGCGTACCAAACAAACGGGGTACGGGGTGGAAATATGACTGGGATTTCTGGCAGGGTAAAGCTGCACATACAGGGGTCCGCTGGGATGTCACCATATGGGAGGCGTACCAAACATACGGGGTACGGGGTGGAAATATGACTATGATTTCTGGAAGTGTAAAGCTGCACATACAGGAGTCCGCTGGGATGTCACCATATGGGAGGCGTACCAAACAAACAAAGGTACGGGGTGGAAATATGACTGGGAATTCTGGCAGTGTAAAGCTGCACATACAGAAGTCCGCTGGGATATCACCATACGAGAGGAGTACCATACATACGAGGGTACGAGGTGAAAACATGACTGGGATTTCTGGCAGTGTAAAGCTGCACATACAGGAGCCCGCTGGGATGTCACTATACGGGAGGCGTACCATACATACGAGGGTACGGGGTAGAAATATGACTCGGATTTCTGGCAGTGTAAAGCTGCACATACAGTGGTCCGCTAAAATGTCACCATATGGGAGGCATGCCAAACATACAAGGGTACGGGGTGGAAATATGATTGGGATTTCTGGCAGTGTAAAGCTGCACATACAGGAGCCCGCTGGGATGTCACCATACGGGAGGTGTACCAAACATACGGGGTACGGGGTGGAAATATGACTGGGATTTCTGGCAGTGTAAAGCTGCACATACAACGGTCTGCTGGTATGTCACCATATGGGAGGCGTACCAAACAAACGGGGTACGGGGTGGAAATATGACTGGGATTTCTGGCAGGGTAAAGCTGCACATACAGGGGTCCGCTGGGATGTCACCATATGGGAGGCGTACCAAACATACGGGGTACGGGGTGGAAATATGACTATGATTTCTGGCAGTGTAAAGCTGCACATACAGGAGTCCGCTGGGATGTCACCATATGGGAGGCGTACCAAACATACAAAGGTACGGGGTGGAAATATGACTGGGAATTCTGGCAGTGTAAAGCTGCACATACAGAAGTCCGCTGGGATATCACCATACGAGAGGAGTACCATACATACGAGGGTACGAGGTGAAAACATGACTGGGATTTCTGGCAGTGTAAAGCTGCACATACAGGAGCCCGCTGGGATGTCACTATACGGGAGGCGTACCATACATACGAGGGTACGGGGTAGAAATATGACTGGGATTTCTGGCAGTGTAAAGCTGCACATACAGGAGCCCGCTGGGATGTCACCTTACGGGAGGCGTACCAAACAGACGAGGGTACAGGGTCGAAATATGACTGGATTTCTGTCAGTGTAAAGCTGCGCATACAGGAGTCCGCTGGGATGTCACCATACGGGAGGCGTACCAAACATACGAGGGTACGGGGTGGAAATATGACTGGGATTTCTGGCAGTGTAAAGCTGCACATACAGGAGCCCGCTGGGATGCCACCATACGGGAGGCGTACCAAACAGATGAGGGTACAGGGTCGAAATATGACTGGGATTTCTGTCAGTGTAAAGCTGCACATACAGGGGTCTGCTGGGATGTCACCATACCGGAGGCGTACCAAACATACTAGGGTAGGGGGGGGAAATATGACTAGGATTTCTGTCAGTGTAAAGCTGCGCATACAGGTGTCCGCTGGGGTGTCACCATACGGGAGGCGTACCAAACATACGAGGGTACGGTGTGGAAATATGACTATGATTTCTGGCAGTGTAAAGCTACACATACAGGTGCCCGCTGGGATGTCACCATACGGGAGGCGTACCAAACAGACGAGGGTACAGGGTCGAAATATGACTGGGATTTCTGTCAGTGTAAAGCTGCACATACAGGGGTCCGCTGGGATGTCACCATACGGGAGGCGTACCAAACAGACGAGGGTAGGGGGTGGAAATATGACTGGGATTTTTGTCAGTGTAAAGCTGCACATACAGGAGTCCGCTGGGTTGTCACCATACGGGAGGCGTACCAAACATACGAGGGTACGGGCTGGAAATATGATTGGGATTTCTGTCAGTGTAAAGCTGCACATAACGGAGTCCGCTGGGATGTCACCATACGGGAGGCCTACCAAACATACGAGGGTACGGGGTGGAAATATGACTGGGATTTCTGTCAGTGTAAAGCTGCACATACACGAGCCCGCTGGGATGTCACCATACAGGAGGCGTACCAAACATACGAGGGTACGGGGTGGAAATATAACTGGGATTTCCGACAGTGTAAAGCTGCACATATAGGAGCCCGCTGGGATGTCACCATACGGGAGGCGTACCAAACATATGGGGTTCAGGGTGGAAATATGACTGGGGTTTCTGGCAGTGTAAAGCTGCACATACAACGGTCCGCTGGGATGTCACCATATGGGAGGCGTACCAAACATACAGGGTACTGGGTGGAAATATGACTGGGATTTCTGGCAGTGTAAAGCTGCACATACAGAAGTCCGCTGGTATGTCATCATATGAGAGGCGTGCAAAACATACGAAGGTACGGGGTGGAAATATGACTGGGATTTCTAGCAGTGTAAAGCTGCACATAAAGGAGTCCGCTGGGGTGTCACCATATGGGAGGCGTACCAAACATACAAGGGTATGGGGTGGAAATATGACTGGGATTTCTTGCAGTGTAAAGCTGCACATACAGGAGTCCGCTGGGGTGTCACCATACGAGAGGCGTACCAAACAAACGAGGGGAACGGGGGGGAAAATATGACTGGGATTTCTGGCAGTGTAAAGCTGCAC
This sequence comes from Discoglossus pictus, assembly GCA_027410445.1. Lineage (NCBI taxonomy): Eukaryota > Metazoa > Chordata > Amphibia > Anura > Alytidae > Discoglossus > Discoglossus pictus. Next base: position 2,408,252 of record JAPZIH010000011.1, on the reverse strand, counting down.
ATACAGGAGCCGCTGGGATGTCACCATACGGGAGGCATACCAAACATACGCGGGTACGGGGTGGAAATATGACTCGGATTTCTGGCAGTGTAAAGCTGCACATACAGTGGTCCGCTAAAATGTCACCATACGGTAGGCATACCAAACATACGGGGTACGGGGTGGAAATATGACTGGGATTTCTGGCAGTGTAAAGCTGCACATACAGAAGTCCGCTGGTATGTCATCATATGAGAGGCGTGCAAAACATACGAAGGTACGGGGTGGAAATATGACTGGGATTTCTAGCAGTGTAAAGCTGCACATAAAGGAGTCCGCTGGGGTGTCACCATACGGGAGGCGTACCAAACATACAAGGGTACGGGGTGGAAATATGACTGGGATTTCTGGCAGTGTAAAGCTGCACATACAGGAGTATGCTGGGATGTCAACATACGGGAGGCGTACCAAACATACGAGGTTACAGGGTAGAAATATGACTCGTATTTCTGGCAGTGTAAAGCTGCACATACAGGAGTCCGCTGGGGTGTCACCATACGGGGGGCGTACCAAACATACGAGGGAACAGGATGGAAATATGACTGGGATTTCTGTCAGTGTAAAGCTGCACTTACAGGAGTCCACTAGGATGTCACCGTACAGGAGGCGTACCAAACATACGGGGTACGGGGTGGAAATATGACTATGATTTCTGGCAGTGTAAAGCTGCACATACAGGAGTCCGCTGGGATGTCACCATATGGGAGGCGTACCAAACATACAAAGGTACGGGGTGGAAATATGACTGGGAATTCTGGCAGTGTAAAGTTGCACATACAGGAGCCCGCTGGGATGTCACCATAAGGGAGGCGTACCAAACATACGGGGTACGTGGTGGAAATATGACTGGGATTTCTGGCAGTGTAAAGCTGCACATACAGGAGTACGCTGGGATGTCAACATACGGGAGGCGTACCAAACATACGAGGTTACAGGGTAGAAATATGACTCGTATTTCTGGCAGTGTAAAGCTGCACATACACGAGCCCCCTGGGATGTCACCATACAGGAGGCGTACCAAACATACGAGGGTACGGGGTGGAAATATAACTGGGATTTCTGACAGTGTAAAGCTGCACATATAGGAGCCCGCTGGGATGTCACCATACGGGAGGCGTACCAAACATACGGGGTACAGGGTGGAAATATGACTGGGATTTCTGGCAGTGTAAAGCTGCACATACAACGGTTCGCTGGGATGTCACCATATGGGAGGCGTACCAAACATACAGGGTACGGGGTGGAAATATGACTGGGATTTCTGGCAGTGTAAAGCTGCACATACAGAAGTCCGCTGCTATGTCATCATATGAGAGGCGTGCAAAACATACGAAGGTACGGGTGTGGAAATATGACTGGGATTTCTGTCAGTGTAAAGCTGCACATAAAGGAGTCCGCTGGGGTGTCACCATATGGGAGGCGTACCAAACACACGAGGGTACGGGGTGGAAATATGACTGGGATTTCTGGCAGTGTAAAGCTGCACTTACAGGATTCCGCTGGGGTGTCACCATACGGTAGACGTACCAAACATACAAGGGTACGGGGTGGAAATATGACTGGGATTTCTGGCAGAGTAAAGCTGCACATACAGGAGATTGCTGGGATGTCACCATATGGGAGGCGTACCAAACACACGAGGGTACGGGGTGGAAATATGACTGGGATTTCTGGCAGTGTAAAGCTGCACATACAGGAGATTGCTGGGATGTCACCATATGGGAGGCGTACCAAACACACGAGGGTACGGGGTGGAAATATGACTGGGATTTCTGGCAGTGTAAAGCTGCACATACAGGAGTACGCTGGGATGTCACCATACGGGAGGCGTACCAAACATACGAGGTTACAGGGTAGAAATATGACTCGTATTTCTGGCAGTGTAAAGCTGCACATACAGGAGTCCGCTGGGGTGTCACCATACGGGGGGCGTACCAAACATACGAGGGAACAGGATGGAAATATGACTGGGATTTCTGTCAGTGTAAAGCTGCACATACATGGGTCCGCTGGGGTGTCACCATACGGTAGACGTACCAAACATATGAAGGTACGGGGTGGAAATATGACTTGGATTTCTGGCAAAGCTGCACATAAAGGAGTACGCTGGGATGTCACAGTACGGGAGGCATACCAAACATACTAGGGTAGGGGGTGGAAATATGATTGGGATTTCCGGCAGTGTAAAGCTGCACATACAGGAGACCACTTGGATGTCACCATACGGGAGGCGTACCAAACATACGGGGTACGGGGTGGAAATATGACTGGGATTTCTGGCAGTGTAAAGCTGCACATACAACGGTCCGCTGGGATGTCACCATATGGGAGGCGTACCAAACATACGGGGTACGGGGTGGAAATATGACTGGGATTTCTGGCAGTGTAAAGCTGCACATACAGGGGTCCGCTGGGATGTCACCATATGGGAGGCGTACCAAACATATGGGGTACGGGGTGGAAATATGACTGGGAATTCTGGCAGTGTAAAGCTGCACATACAGGAGTCCGCTGGGGTGTCACCATATGGGAGTCGTACCAAACATACGAAGGTACGGGTTGGAAATATGACTGGGAATTCTGGCAGTGTAAAGCTGCACATACAGGAGTCCGCTGGGATGTCACTATACGGGATGCGTACCATACATACGAGGGTACGAGGTGGAAACATGACTGGGATTTCTGGCAGTGTAAAGCTGCACATACAGGAGCCCGCTGGGAGGTCCCCATACGGGAAGCGTACCATACATACGAGGGTACGAGGTGGAAACATGACTGGGATTTCTGTCAGTGTAAAGCTGCTCATACAGGAGTCCGCTGGGATGTCACCATATGAGAGGCGTACAAAACATACGAGGGTACGGGGTGGAAATATGACTGAGATTTCTGGCAGTGTAAAGCTGCACATACAGGAGCCCGCTGGGGTGTCACCATACGGGAGGCGTACCAAACATACTAGGGTAGGGTGTGGAAATATGACTGGGATTTCTGCAGGAGTCCGCTGGGGTGTCACCATACGGGAGGCGTACCAAACATACGAGGGTACGGGGTGGAAATATGATTGGGATTTCTGGCAGTGTAAAGCTGCACATACAGGAGCCCGCTGGGATGTCACCATACGGGAGGCGTACCAAACATACGAAGGTACGGGGTGGAAATATGTCTGGGATTTCTGTCAGTGTAAAGCTGCACATACAGGAGTCCGCTGGGATGTCACCATACGGGAGGCCTACCAAACATACGAGGGTACGGGGTGGAAATATGACTGGGATTTCTGTCAGTGTAAAGATGCACATACAGAAGTGCGCTGGGATGTCACCATACGGGAGGCGTACCAAACATACAAGGGTACGGGGTGGAAGTATGACTGGGATTTCTGGCAGTGTAAAGCTGCACATACAGGAGCCCGCTGGTAGGTCACCTTACGGGAGGCGTACCAAACATACGAGGGTACGGGTTGGAAATATGACTGGGATTTCTGGCAGTGTAAAGCTGCACATACAGGAGCCCGCTGGGAGGTCACCATACGGGAGGCGTACCAAACATACGAGGGTACGGGGTGGAAATATTACTGGGATTTCTGGCAGTGTCCATTTGTATGTGAAGCTTATGGACCTTTTGTTAGTAATGATTTATTAGAGGTCAATGCACTTTCAGGAGCTGGTGTCTCCTCTACTTGATCATCAGCTAATCCCAAGAAGGGAGGGAGGCGTCAACTTCAAACATGACTGCACTTTTTATAGAGAGTCCGGGCCCAGCGCCTCCTCATGCTTTAAGAAGTACGGGGGTTCTGGGAAAGATATGAAAAGGAGGCCTCAACAAGTAGCACAGATCCCAGTGAGTGTCGGAGTCATTGTTCCATGTCTTGTCAGACGTCCTCAGCAGAAGATTAAGGAAAGTTTTAAGATGTTTCTGAATTTGTTTCAGGTAAAGTGGTGGAAGCTGATATTTTCCAATGCGGTTTAGGGAGTGGTTGAGAAAGAGAGAGCACTGGGGGCGGCGTTTGGACCTTTTTAGGGTCAGGGTAGGTTGGTTGGACCTTATGACTGACCTCCTTTAGAAAACTTTCAAATATCCACCTTAGAGGTGGTACTGAAAGAGTTAGGGTGTTAGGCGCCATTTGTCCTCCCCAGTAACCATCAATAAGGAGTTATGTTGTGTCATGTGACTGGAGAGGTCATCTGGTATTGTGGGCCTGGGGTGACAGACATTGAATACACCCTCCACATTGGTTTTACGCCCAGGTAGGAGCACTGTATACGTTAGTGTTTGCCTGTGGATTTCTCCGACTCCTGATCCTTACATAGTAGTTACATAGTATTTGAGGTTAAATAAAGACTTTTAGTCCATCAAGTTCAACCTTTTTAGATCTCTTCCGATCTGCAATATGTGGATTATTTGTTAATAATTGCTAATTGATCCAGAGGAAGCAAACAGAAAAAAACTCAGTGAAACTTAGACAATTGTCTCATAAGAAAAAAAAAAAGCTAAATTCCTCCCTTACCCCAGATACTGGCGATCGGATTCCTCCCTGGATCAATCTCTCTAATTATTCAGGATAAAACTGATTGCCATCTTTATTCTAAAATATATGCAATCCCTTCTTAAAATTATCTATCGAATCCACTGTCACCACCTCCTTTGGTAGAGAATTCCACAGATTAACCACCCTTACTGTGAAGAACCCTTTTCTTTCTTTAAGGTGGAATCTTTTTACTTCTAATCTCAGGATGTCCTCTTGTCAGTTGGAAACCTCTTGGCACAAAAAGCTCCCGTGACAAATCTTTATACTGACCCTGGATGTATTTATATAAGGTAATCATATCTCCTCTTAGACGCCTTTTTTCTAGAGATAAGTGTAATTTGGTTAGTCTTTCTTCATAACTTAGCCCCTCCATTCCCCTTATTAGGTTTGTTGCCCTTCTCTGTACCTTTTCCAGCTCTAAAATGTCCTTTTTATGAAGTGGTGCCCAAAATTGTCCTCCATATTCCAAATGAGGACGTACTAGGGATTTGTATAGTGGCAGAATTATATTTGCTTCCCTGGCTTCTATACCCTTCTTAATACATGCTAATATTTTACTTGCCTTTGCAGCAGCTGCTTGGCTTTGAGCACTGTTACCTAGGTGGTTAGATGCCCATTCCTCTAATTTATGTAAATCCATTTTTAGGGAAAGTACATAGTTATCTGATTTAATTACCTTGCACAACTTAATGTCATCAGCAAAAATGGAGACACTACTTTCAAGTCCTACTTCTACGTCATTAATAACTATGTTAAATAGGAGAGGACCTAATACTGAACCCTGAGGAACCGCACTTACCACATTAGTCCAGTTCATTCTGTCTTGGAATATTTAGTTGCTTCCTTGAGTGGTGCTCAAGGATTTGACCAGTTTGCAATCAAAGATTGAATTATTTGGACTTTGTGTCTTCACTTGCTTCCTGAGTTATCGGATCTGATGGAGTATTCTGGGTTCCTTTAGAGAATGATGGAACTGAGGAGACAGTAACATGCCTGGTGCCAAGTTGGACATGTTGCAGGCTATTCTGGAAGGTGACGTTGTGGGAATTATTGGCCACGTAGGTTCTTTGTTTGGGCAACTGACCCTCACTGCAGCATGCTGAAATGGGCATACCTTGACCTTAGATCAATCCATATACATTCCTGTTCTACATGGATGCCATCGGGTTTGGGGTTTTTGGAGTGTTTCTTCAAGGCCGCTGGTGCTTGGAAACATCTGGCCGAATGGCTGGAGGGTAATTATAAGGAACCTGACATTCCTAGAGAATTGATGTCAGATAATATGTGGTTGATCTCTTCATTGCCTTCAGCAGTAGGTCAGGGGTTAGAGGGCGGTCAACACCCCCTCTCATTCTTACTGTAGGAATTCAGACAATTTTAAGTAGGTCTTTGGCCAGGGACAGATGGGGGGGTTATGGGTATGGGTTATGCTATGACTTGGAGTGCCTTTTGTCAGTCCAGGTGTTGGTTATCTGATAAGTATTTATTCGTTCTTGGAGCATCTGCATGGACAACTCCAGCGAGGACAACCTTATGGTTTAATGTTACATACGGGGGGCACCAGGCTAGTTGTGGTCAGGTCACCTGATATAGAGGATCTCTCCATCCTGTGGTTGGAATTGCCCCAAGAGGTCTTCTCAGTCTGACGCCCTTTTGGTGAGGAGGGGCCTGAATCATACTGTGGGTGGTCTCGGGAGTGGGGATGATGTCCCAAGTTGCCTCTTTAGGACTGATGAAGTCTATCTTAATAACCTTGGTTTAGATGTATCTGAGAGTGGTAGCAGTTGAGCCTGGCTGGCTCTGGGCTTAGGAGGGCAGATCTAGGAATGGAGTTGGCACCCGAGGCAGTATTCCTCCCAAGGTTAGCCATTTGGGCCTGCTTGACTTCAGCCGCATCCTAAGGGTTAAGCAGCCATGGTGGCCCCCTTGTGGTTATTACACAGAAGGGCGGGCCATGTTTAGGCCATTCAGAGGTCAGTGTGTTATTATAAGTGGAGGGGGGGACGGAGACTCCAGGCTAAAGGTATCGGGGGCAGGTCAGGGAGGGGCGTGCAGGTATAAAACAGACTGAGAGAGAGAGACAGCAAACAGTCTGAGAGACATCATGAGACGCTTCATCCTTTGTGTGGGCATCATTGCCATCCTACTGCAGGGTGAGAAAGCCTGGAGAGAGAGACAGGGGAACAAGAGAGAGACAGGGGAACGAGAGACAGGGGAACGAGAGAGAGACAGGGAGAGAGAGAGACGAGAGACAGGGGAGAGAGAGACAGGGGAGAGAGAGACAGGGGAGAGAGAGACAGGGGAGAGAGAGAGACAGGGGAACGAGAGAGAGAGAGAGAGACAGGGGAACGAGAGAGAGAGAGAGAGAGAGAGAGAGAGGGGAGAGAGAGAGATACAGGAGAGAGAGAGGGAGAGACAGGGGAACGAGAGAGAGAGATACAGGAGAGAGAGAGACAGGGGAACGAGAGATACAGGAGAGAGAGAGAGACAGGGGAACGAGATACAGGAGAGAGAGAGAGAGACAGGGGAACGAGAGAGATACAGGAGAGAGAGAGAGAGACAGGGGAACGAGAGAGATACAGGAGAGAGAGAGAGAGAGAGAGAGAGAGAGAGAGAGACAGGGCAGAGAGAGAGAGAGATAGGGGTCCGAGAGAGATACAGGAGAGAGAGAGAGAGAGATAGGGGGACCGAGAGAGATACAGGAGAGAGAGAGAGAGACAGGGCAGAGAGAGAGAGAGAGATAGGGGGAACGAGAGAGATACAGGAGAGAGAGAGAGAGACAGGGCAGAGAGAGAGAGAGAGATAGGGGGACCGAGAGAGATACAGGAGAGAGAGAGAGACAGGGGAACAAGAGAGATACAGGGGAACGAGAGAGAGACAGGGGAACGAGAGAGAGACAGGGGAACGAGAGAGAGACAGGGGAACGAGAGAGAGACAGGGTAACGAGAGAGAGACAGGGTAACGAGAGAGAGAGAGATACAGGGGAACGAGAGAGAGACAAGGGAACGAGAGACAGGGGAACGAGAGAGAGAGAGAGACAGGGGAACGAGAGAGATACAGGAGAGAGAGACAGACAGGGTAACGAGAGAGAAAGAGAGAGATACAGGGGAACGAGAGAGAGACAAGGGAATGAGAGACAGGGGAACGAGAGAGAGAGAGAGACAGGGGAACGAGAGAGAGATAGATAGATACAGGGGAACGAGAGAGAGACAGGGGAACGAGAGAGAGAGACAGGGGAACAAGAGAGAGACAGGGGAGAGAGAGAGAGAGACAGGGGAATGAGAGAGAGAGAGAGAGAGAGAGGGAGGGAGGGGAACAAGAGAGATACAGGGGAGAGAGAGAGAGAGACAAGGGAACGAGAGAGATACAGGAGAGAGAGAGGGAGAGAGAGAGACAGGGGAACAAGAGAGATACAGGAGAGAGAGAGAGAGAGAGAGAGAGAGGGAGAGACAGGGGAACGAGAGAGATACAGGAGAGAGAGAGAGAGAGAGAGAGAGAGAGAGGGAGAGACAGGGGAACAAGAGAGATACAGGAGAGAGAGAGAGAGAGAGAGAGAGAGGGAGAGACAGGGGAACGAGAGAGATACAGGAGAGAGAGAGAGAGACAGGGGAACGAGAGAGATACAGGAGAGAGAGAGAGAGAGAGAGAGGGGAATGAGAGAGAGAGAGACAGGGGAACGAGAGAGATACAGGGGAACGAGAGAGAGACAGGAGAGAGAGAAAGAGAGACAGGGGAACGAGAGAGATACAGGAGAGAAACAGAGAGAGAGAGAGAGGGAGAGAGAGGGAAAGAGAGAGACAGAGAGAGAGACAGGGAGAGAGAGAGAGAAAAGAGAAGGGAGACACTGAGAGAGGAAGAGGGCGAGAGAGAGAGAAAAGGGAGATAAGACACTAAGGGATGAGGAGGGTGAGAGTGTGGGAGGAAGATAGGGAGACAGAGAGAGAGTGAAAGGCATGAAAGGAGAGAAAGGAAAGAGACAGACCGGAGGAGACAGTGAGACATTAAATGATTTCTATTTTTTTCTCCCCAGCCTCTGTATCTGCAAGTACAACACGTGAGTATAAATGACTGCTTATATACATTATATATCATGGAGTGTGAGTAATAAATGTGTCTATCTATATATATAAGGAGTGTAATACATGTATATATATATATATATATATATATATATATATATATATATATATATATAGTGTGGAGTGAGTGTAATACATGTATATATATATATATAGTGTGGAGTGAGTGTAATACATGTATTTATATATATATAGTGTGGAGTGAATGTAATACATGTATATATATATATATAGTGTGGAGTGAGTGTAATACATGTATTTATATATATAGTGTGGAGTGAGTGTAATACATGTATATATATATATATATATATATAGTGTGGAGTGAGTGTAATACATGTATTTATATATATATAGTGTGGAGTGAATGTAATACATGTATATATATATATAGTGTGGAGTGAGTGTAATACATGTATTTATATATATAGTGTGGAGTGAGTGTAATACATGTATATATATATATAGTGTGGAGTGAGTGTAATACATGTATTTATATATATATATAGTGTGGAGTGAGTGTAATACATGTATATATATATATATATATATATATATATATATATATATATATAGTGTGGAGTGAGTGTAATACATGTATTTATATATATATAGTGTGGAGTGAGTGTAATACATGTATATATATATATATAGTGTGGAGTGAGTGTAATACATGTATATATATATATATATATATATATATATAGTGTGGAGTGAGTGTAATACATGTATATATATATATATATATATATATATATATATAGTGTGGAGTGAGTGTAATACATGTATATATATATAATTCTGTTTTAGACACTCAAATGTGAACACAGATGTACTATTTATTTACTATATATATATATATATATATATATATATATATATATATTACACTCACTCCACTATATATATATATATATATATATATATATATATATATATATATACAGTATATATATATATATATATATACAGTATATCTATATATGTAGAGTGTGGAGTGAGTAATACATGTACAGTATCTCTCTCTCTCTCTCTCTCTCTCTATATATATATATATATATATATATATATAGATATATAGATATATAGATATATATTTATAGTGTGAAGTGAGTGTAATGCATGTATATATATAAATATATATAGTAAATAAATAGTACATCTGTGTTTACATTTGAATGTCTAAAACAAGTAAAAAAAACCTGCTTCCAGCTCAGAATTCCGAGGAAAACAGTTATTACACTGCATTCTGGGAAACTAAGCTGGGACATGCAAATGTGCCCACAAATGCCTCTCTTCAATCCATAGACATTCTATATATTTATTTCTGCCTCTTATACATATATATATATATATATATATAGTGTGGAGTGAGTGTCATACATGCACATCCTTTAGCCAATGTCCTGTCTGGGAATCCAATACCAAACCAGTGAGACCATGTATGATCGTGCATGACACTAGCACTGAGCTCTCAATAAAGGACCACTGTAGCGCACTAATGTAGGACCCCTCTCACTAAAGGACCACTGTAGTGCACTAATGTAGGACCCTCTCACTAAAGGACCACTGTAGTGCACTAATGTAGGACCCCTCTCACTAAAGGACTACTGTAGAGCACTAATGTAGGACCCCTCTCACTAAAGGACCACTGTAGCGCACTAATGTAGGACCCCTCTCACTAAAGGACCACTGTAGAGCACTAATGTAGGACCCCTCTCACTAAAGGACCACTGTAGTGCACTAATGTAGGACCCTCTCACTAAAGGACCACTGTAGTGCACTAATGTAGGACCCCTCTCACTAAAGGACTACTGTAGAGCACTAATGTAGGACCCCTCTCACTAAAGGACCACTGTAGCGCACTAATGTAGGACCCCTCTCACTAAAGGACCACTGTAGAGCACTAATGTAGGATCCCTCTCACTAAAGGACCACTGTAGTGCACTAATGTAGGACCCCTGTCACTAAAGGACCACTGTAGAGCACTAATGTAGGACCCCTCTCACTAAAGGACCACTGTAGAGCACTAATGTAGGATCCCTCTCACTAAAGTACCACTGTAGCGCACTAATGTAGGACCCCTCTCACTAAAGGACCACTGTAGTGCACTAATGTAGGACCCCTCTCACTAAAGGACCACTGTAGTGCACTAATGTAGGACCCCTCTCACTAAAGGACCACTGTAGTGCACTAATGTAGGACCCCTCTCACTAAAGGACTACTGTAGCACACTAATGTAGGACCCCTCTCACTAAAGGACTACAGTAGTGCACTAATGTAGGACCCCTCTCACTAAAGGACCACTGTAGTGCACTAATGTAGGACCCCTCTCACTAAAGGACCACTGTAGTGCACTAATGTAGGACCCCTCTCACTAAAGGACCACTGTAGAGCACTAATGTAGGACCCCTCTCACTAAAGGACCACTGTAGTGCACTAATGTAGGACCCCTCTCACTAAAGGACCACTGTAGTGCACTAATGTAGGACCCCTCTCACTAAAGGACCACTGTAGAGCACTAATGTAGGACCCCTATCACTAAAGGACCACTGTAGTGCACTAATGTAGGACCCTCTCACTAAAGGACCACTGTAGTGCACTAATGTAGGACCCTATCACTAAAGGACCACTGTAGTGCACTAATGTAGGACCCCTCTCACTAAAGGACCACTGTAGCACACTAATGTAGGACCCCTCTCACTAAAGGACCACTGTAGCGCACTAATGTAGGACCCCTCTCACTAAAGGACTACTGTAGTGCACTAATGTAGGACCCCTCTCATTAAAGGACCACTGTAGCGCACTAATGTAGGACCCCTCTCACTAAAGGACCAATGTAGAGCACTAATGTAGGACCCCTCTCACTAAAGGACCACTGTAGCGCACTAATGTAGGACCCCTCTCACTAAAGGACCACTGTAGTGCACTAATGTAGGACCCCTCTCACTAAAGGACCACTGTAGTGCACTAATGTAGGACCCCTCTCACTAAAGGACCACTGTAGCGCACTAATGTAGGATCCCTCTCACTAAAGGACCACTGTAGCGCACTAATGTAGGACCCCTCTCACTAAAGGACCACTGTAGTCCACTAATGTAGGACCCCTCTCACTAAAGGACCACTGTAGAGCACTAATGTCGGACCCCTCTCACTAAAGGACCACTGTAGCGCACTAATGTAGGACCCCTCTCACTAAAGGACCACTGTAGCACACTAATGTAGGACCCCTCTCACTAAAGGACCACTGTAGTGCACTAATGTAGGACCCCTCTCACTAAAGGACCACTGTAGCGCACTAATGTAGGACCCCTCTCACTAAAGGACCACTGTAGCGCACTAATGTAGGACCCCTCTCACTAAAGGACCACTGTAGTGCACTAATGTAGGACCCCTCTCACTAAAGGACCACTGTAGTGCACTAATGTAGGACCCCTCTCACTAAAGGACTACTGTAGCTCACTAATGTAGGACCCTCTCACTAAAGGACCACTGTAGTGCACTAATGTAGGACCCCTCTCACTAAAGGACCACTGTAGTGCACTAATGTAGGACCCCTCTCACTAAAGGACCACTGTAGTACACTAATGTAGGACCCCTCTCACTAAAGGACCACTGTAGCGCACTAATGTAGGATCCCTCTCACTAAAGGACCACTGTAGCGCACTAATGTAGGACCCCTCTCACTAAAGGACTACTGTAGTGCACTAATGTAGGACCCCTCTCACTAAAGGACCACTGTAGTGCACTAATGTAGGACCCTCTCACTAAAGGACCACTGTAGTGCACTAATGTATGACCCCTCTCACTAAAGGACCACTGTATCGCACTAATGTAGGACCCCTCTCACTAAAGGACCACTGTAGTGCACTAATGTAGGACCCCTCTCACTAAAGGACCACTGTAGCGCACTAATGTAGGACCCCTCTCACTAAAGGACCACTGTAGCGTACTAATGTAGAACCCCTCTCACTAAAGGACCACTGTAGCGCACTAATGTAGGATCCCTCTCACTAAAGGACCACTGTAGCGCACTAATGTAGGACCCCTCTCACTAAAGGACCACTGTAGTGCACTAATGTAGGACCCTCTCACTAAAGGACCACTGTAGCGCACTAATGTAGGACCCCTCTCACTAAAGGACCACTGTAGTACACTAATGTAGGACCCTCTCACTAAAGGACCACTGTAGCGCACTAATGTAGGACCCCTCTCACTAAAGGACCACTGTAGCGCACTAATGTAGGACCCCTCTCACTAAAGGACCACTGTAGAGCACTAATGTAGGACCCCTCTCACTAAAGGACCACTGTAGTGCACTAATGTAGGATCCCTCTCACTAAAGGACCACTGTAGAGCACTAATGTAGGACCGCTCTCACTAAAGGACCACTGTAGAGCACTAATGTAGGACCCCTCTCACTAAAGGACCACTGTAGTGCACTAATGTAGGACCCTCTCACTAAAGGACCACTGTAGCACACTAATGTAGGACCCCTCTCACTAAAGGACCACTGTAGTGCACTAATGTAGGACCCCTCTCACTAAAGGACCACTGTAGTGCACTAATGTAGGACCCCTCTCACTAAAGGACCACTGTAGCGCACTAATGTAGGATCCCTCTCACTAAAGGACCACTGTAGCGCACTAATGTAGGACCCCTCTCACTAAAGGACCACTGTAGTGCACTAATGTAGGACCCTCTCACTAAAGGACCACTGTAGTACACTAATGTAGGACCCCTGTCACTAAAGGACCACTGTAGCGCACTAATGTAGGACCCCTCTCACTAAAGGACCACTGTAGCGCACTAATGTAGGACCCCTCTCACTAAAGGACCACTGTAGCGCACTAATGTAGGACCCCTCTCACTAAAGGACCACTGTAGCGCACTAATGTAGTACCCCTCTCACTAAAGGACCACTGTAGTACACTAATTTAGGACCCCTCTCACTAAAGGACCACTGTAGTGCACTAATGTAGGACCCCTCTCACTAAAGGTCCACTGTAGTGCACTAATGTAGGACCCCTCTCACTAAAGGACCACTGTAGTGCACTAATGTAGGACCCCTCTCACTAAAGGACCACTGTAGAGCACTAATGTAGGACCCCTCTCACTAAAGGACCACTGTAGAGCACTAATGTAGGACCCCTCTCACTAAAGGTCCACTGTAGTGCACTAATGTAGGACCCCTCTCACTAAAGGACCACTGTAGTGCACTAATGTAGGACCCCTCTCACTAAAGGACCACTGTAGAGCACTAATGTAGGACCCCTCTCACTAAAGGACCACTGTAGAGCACTAATGTAGGACCCCTCTCACTAAAGGACCACTGTAGCGCACTAATGTAGGACCCCTCTCACTAAAGGACCACTGTAGTGCACTAATGTAGGACCCCTCTCACTAAAGGACCACTGTAGCGCACTAATGTAGGACCCCTCTCACTAAAGGACCACTGTAGCGCACTAATGTAGGATCCCTCTCACTAAAGGACCACTGTAGTGCACTAATGTAGGACCCCTCTCACTAAAGGACCACTGTAGCGCACTAATGTAGGACCCCTCTCACTAAAGGACCACTGTAGCGCACTAATGTAGGACCCCTCTCACTGAAGGACCACTGTAGCTCACTAATGTAGGACCCCTCTCACTAAAGGACCACTGTAGCGCACTAATGTAGGACCCCTCTCACTAAAGGACCACTGTAGCGCACTAATGTAGGACCCCTCTCACTGAAGGACCACTGTAGCTCACTAATGTAGGACCCCTCTCACTAAAGGACCACTGTAGAGCACTAATGTAGGACCCCTCTCACTAAAGGACCACTGTAGTGCACTAATGTAGGACCCCTCTTAGTAAAGGACCACTGTAGCGCACTAATGTAGGACCCCTCTCACTAAAGGACCACTGTAGTGCACTAATGTAGGACCCCTCTCACTAAAGGACCACTGTAGCGCACTAATGTAGGACCCCTCTCACTAAAGGACCACTGTAGTGCACTAATGTAGGACCCCTCTCACTGAAGGACCACTGTAGCTCACTAATGTAGGACCCCTCTCACTAAAGGACCACTGTAGAGCACTAATGTAGGACCCCTCTCACTAAAGGACCACTGTAGTGCACTAATGTAGGACCCCTCTTAGTAAAGGACCACTGTAGCGCACTAATGTAGGACCCCTCTCACTAAAGGACCACTGTAGCGCACTAATGTAGGACCCCTCTCACTAAATGACCACTGTAGTGCACTAATGTAGGACCCCTCTCACTAAAGGACCACTGTAGTACACTAATGTAGGACCCCTCTCACTAAAGGACCACTGTAGCGCACTAATGTAGGACCCCTCTCACTAAAGGACCACTGTAGTGCACTAATGTAGGACCCCTCTCACTAAAGGACCGCTGTAGCGCACTAATGTAGGACCCCTCTAACCAAAGGACCACTGTAGGGCTCTAATGTAGGACCCCTCTCACTAAAGGACCACTGTAGTACACTAATGTAGGACCCCTCTCATTAAAGGACAACTGTAGTGCACTAATGTAGGACCCCTCTCACTAAAGGACCACTGTAGCGCACTAATGTAGGACCCCTCTCACTAAAGGACCACTGTAGCGCACTAATGTAGGACCCCTCTCACTAAAGGACCACTGTAGTGCACTAATGTAGGACCCCTCTCACTAAAGGACCACTGTAGTGCACTAATGTAGGACCCCTCTCACTAAAGGACCACTGTAGTGCACTAATGTAGGACCCCTCTCACTAAAGGACCACTGTAGCGCACTAATGTAGGACCCCTCTCACGGAAGGACCACTGTAGAGCACTAATGTAGGACCCCTCTCACTAAAGGACCACTGTAGTGCACTAATGTAGGACCCCTCTCACTAAAGGACCACTGTAGTGCACTAATGTAGGACCCCTCTCACTAAAGGACCACTGTAGAGCCCTAATGTAGGACCCCTCTCACTAAAGGACCACTGTAGTGCACTAATGTAGGACCCCTCTCACTAAAGGACCACTGTAGTGCACTAATGTAGGACCCCTCTCACTGAAGGACCACTGTAGCGCACTAATGTAGGACCCCTCTCACTAAAGGACCACTATAGTTTACTAATGTAGGACCCCTGTCACTAAAGGACCACTGTAGTGCACTAATGTAGGACCCCTCTCACTAAAGGACCACTGTAGTGCACTAATGTAGGACCCCTCTCACTAAAGGACCACTGTAGTGCACTAATGTAGGACCCCTCTCACTAAAGGACCACTGTATCGCACTAATGTAGGACCCCTCTCACTAAAGGACCACTGTAGCGCACTAATGTAGGACCCCTCTCACTAAAGGACCACTGTAGTGCACTAATGTAGGACCCCTCTCATTAAAGGACCACTGTAGCGCACTAATGTAGGACCCCTCTCACTAAAGGAGCACTGTAGTGCACTAATGTAGGACCCCTCTCACTAAAGGACCACTGTAGTGCACTAATGTAGGACCCCTCTCACTAAAGGACCACTGTAGAGCACTAATGTAGGACCCCTCTCACTAAAGGACCACTGTAGCGCACTAATGTAGGACCCCTCTCACTAAAGGACCACTGTAGAGCACTAATGTAGGACCCCTCTCACTAAAGGACCACTGTAGTGCACTAATGTAGGATCCCTCTCACTAAAGGACCACTGTAGCGCACTAATGTAGGACCCCTCTCACTAAAGGACCACTGTAGTGCACTAATGTAGGACCCCTCTCACTAAAGGACCACTGTAGTGCACTAATGTAGGACCCCTCTCACTAAAGGACCACTGTAGTGCACTAATGTAGGACCCCTCTCACTAAAGGACCACTGTAGTGCACTAATGTAGGACCCCTCTCATTAAAGGACCATTTATTTTACAGGAACTATCTTTAAGTCTCCTTCTAACCAACAAATACGGGGCCTGCATGGGGTACTACGCGGGTCCTTTAGTCCCACTACTGATATGAGGGAAACATGAAGCCCACCTCATAGGAAGTGAAGGGTCGTGCATAATCATCTCATAGCTCATTATCACACAGTAAGACCCCCCCCCCCCCCTCTGCCCCCCAGCCCTGAAATGTTACAGCTGCGGCGGAAGAATGACGGACTGTGAGAAGAACGTGGCGGAGCAGACTTGTTCACCTGGCCAGGATGTCTGCCAGGTGTCCATGATGCCAATAGCGGGATTCGAACCCTCTGATTACAAACCCAGCAACCTCGCAATGACCCCAGATGGAAAGAGAAGTAATTATCTACTTATATTACTATGAGTACTCTATGCACCCCCTGCACCCATCGTCTCCCTTGGTATCTGCTGTACCCACCTGTACTCCTCTCAGTGCCCTCCATGCCTTCCTCCCACTGCTTCACATTCCTGCTGAGTATTTCCTGCATCACTGCACTCCACCGAGTGTCTTCTGTGCTCCTCTGTATATCCCTCACTCTCTTGTGCTCTTTTGGGTGCCCCTCACTCCCTTGTGCTCCTCTGAGTGTCCCTCACTCCCTTGTGCTCCTCTGAGTGTCCCTCTCTCCCTTGTGCTCCTCTGAGTGTCCCTCTCTCCCCTGTGCTCCTCTGAGTGTCCCTCACTCCCTTGTGCTCCTCTGAGTGCCCCTCACTCCCTTGTGCTCCTCTGAGTGTCCCTCTCTCCCTTGTGCTCCTCTGAGTGTCCCTCTCTCCCTTGTGCTCCTCTGAGTGTCCCTCACTCCCTTGTGCTCCTCTGAGTGCCCCTCACTCCCTTGTGCTCCTCTGAGTGTCCCTCTCTCCCTTGTGCTCCTCTGAGTGTCCCTCTCTCCCTTGTGCTCCTCTGAGTGTCCCTCTCTCCCCTGTGCTCCTCTGAGTGTCCCTCACTCCCTTGTGCTCCTCTGAGTGCCCCTCACTCCCTTGTGCTCCTCTGAGTGCCCCTCACTCTCTTGTGCTACTCTGGGTGCCTCTCACTCCCTTGTGCTCCTCTGGGTGTCCCTCACTCCCTTGTGCTCCTCTGGGTGTCCCTCACTCCCTTGTGCGCCTCTGAGTGTCCCTCACTCTCTTGTGCTCCTCTGGGTGCCCCTCACTCCCTTGTGCTCCTCTGAGTGTCCCTCTCTTCCCTGTGCTCCTCTGGGTGCCCCTCACTCCCTTGTGCTCCTCTGAGTGCCCCTCACTCCCTTGTGCTCCTCTGGGTGCCCCTCACTCCCTTGAGCTCCTCTGGGTGTCCATCACTCCCTTGTGCTCCTCTGGGTGTCCATCACTCTCTTGTGCTCCTCTAGGTGCCCCTCACTCTCTTGTGCTCCTCTGGGTGTCCCTCACTCCCTTGTGCTCCTCTGGGTGTCCCTCACTCCCTTGTGCTCCTCTCAGTGTCCCTCACTCCCTTTTGCTCCTCTGAGTGTCCTTCACTCCCTTGTGCTCCTCTGGGTGTCCCTCACTCTTGTGCTCCTCTGGGTGTCCCTCACTCCCTTGTGCTCCTCTCAGTGTCCCTCACTCTCTTGAGCTCCTCTGGGTGTCCCTCACTCCCTTGTGCTCCTCTGGGTGTTCCTCACTCCCTTGTGCTCCTCTCAGTGTCCCTCACTCCCTTTTGCTCCTCTGAGTGTCCCTCTCTCCCTTGTGCTCCTCTGGGTGTCCTTCACTCCCTTGTGCTCCTCTGGGTGTCCCTCACTCCCTTGTGCTCTTCTGGGTGTCCCTCACTCCCTTGTGCTCCTCTGGGTGTCCCTCACTCCCTTGTGCTCCTCTGGGTGTCCCTCACTCTCTTGTGCTCCTCTCAGTGTCCCTCACTCCCTTGTGCTCCTCTGGGTGTCCTTCACTCCCTTGAGCTCCTCTGGGTGTCCTTCACTCCCTTGTGCTCCTCTGGGTGCCCCTCACTCCCTTGTGCTCCTCTGGGTGTCCCTCACTCCCTTGTGCTCCTCTGGGTGTCCCTCACTCTCTTGTGCTCCTCTGAGTGTCCCTCACTCCCTTGTGCTCCTCTCAGTGTCCCTCACTCCCTTGTGCTCCTCTGGGTGTCCTTCACTCCCTTGTGCTCCTCTGGGTGTCCCTCACTCTCTTGTGCTCCTCTGGGTGCCCCTCGCTCTCATTTGCTCCTCTGAGTGTACCTCACTCTCTTGTGCTCCTCTGAGTGTCCCTCACTCCCTTGTGCTCCTCTCAGTGTCCCTCACTCCCTTGTGCTCCTCTGGGTGTCCTTCACTCCCTTGTGCTCCTCTGGGTGTCCCTCACTCTTGTGCTCCTCTGTGTGTCCCTCACTCTTGTGCTCCTCTGCATGTCCCTCACTCTCTTGTGCTCCTCTGGGTGTCCCTCACTCTTGTGCTCCTCTGAGTGTCCCTCTCTCCCTTGTGCTCCTCTGAGTGTCCCTCTCTCCCTTGTGCTCCTCTGAGTGCCCCTCTCTCCCTTGTACTCCTCTGAGTGTCCCTCACTCCCTTGTGTTACTCTGGCTTTCCCATGCTCTCTTGTGCTCCTCTGGGTGCCCCTCACTCCTCTGTGTACCCCTTCCCTCACTTCCTGTATGCCTCTGAGTGCCCCTCACTCCTCTGTGTACCCCTTCCCTCACTTCCTGTATGTCTCTGAGTGTCCCTCACTCCTCTGTGTACCCCTTCTCTCACTTCCTGTATGTCTCTGAGTGCCCCTCACTCCTCTGTGTATCCCTTCCCTCACTTCCTGTATGCCTCTGGGTGCCCCTCACTCCTCTGTGTATCCCTTCCCTCACTTCCTGTATGCCTCTGAGTGCCCCTCACTCCTCTGTGTACCCCTTCCCTCACTTCCTGTGTGCCTCTGAGTGCCCCTCACTCCTCTGTGTACCCCTTCCTTCACTTCCTGTATGCTCTGGGACCCCTCACTCCTCTGTGTACCCCTTCCTTCACTTCCTGTATGCTCTGGGACCCCTCACTCCTCTGTGTATCCCTTCCCTCACTTCCTGTATGCCTCTGAGTGCCCCTCACTCCTCTGTGTACCCCTTCCCTCACTTCCTGTGTGCCTCTGAGTGGCCCTCACTCCTCTGTGTACCCCTTCCTTCACTTCCTGTATGCTCTGGGACCCCTCACTCCTCTGTGTACCCCTTCCCTCACTTCCTGTATGCCTCTGAGTGTCCCTCACTCCTCTGTGTACCCCTTCCCTCACTTCCTGTATGCCTCTGGGTGCCCCTCACTTCCTGTATGCCTCTGAGTGCCCCTCACTCCTCTGTGTACCCCTTCCTTCACTTCCTGTATGCCTCTGGGTGCCCCTCACTCCTCTGTGTACCCCTTCCTTCACTTCCTTTATGCTCTGGGACCCCTCACTCCTCTGTGTACCCCGTCCCTCACTTCCTGTATGACTCTGGGTGCCCCTCACTACTCTGTGTACCCCGTCCCTCACTTCCTGTATGCCTCTGGGTGCCCATCACTCCTCTGTGTATCCCTTCCCTCACTTCCTGTTTGCTCTGGGACCCCTCACTCCTCTGTGTATCCCTTCCCTCACTTCCTGTATGTCTCTGAGTGTCCCTCACTCCTCTGTGTATCCCTTCCCTCACTTCCTATATGCCTCTGAGTGCCCCTCACTCTTCTGTGTATCCCTTCCCTCACTTCCTGTATGTCTCTGAGTGTCCCTCACTCCTCTGTGTACCACTTCCTTCACTTCCTGTATGCTCTGGGACCCCTCACTCCTCTGTGTACCCCTTCCCTCACTTCCTGTATGCCTCTTGGTGCCCCTCACTTCCTGTATGCCTCTGAGTGCCCCTTACTTCTCTTTGTACCACGTCCCTCACTTCCTGTGTGCCTCTGGGTGCCCCTCACTCCTCTGTGTATCCCTTCCCTCACTTCCTGTATGCCTCTGGGTGCCCCTCACTCCTCTGTGTATCCCTTCCCTCACTTCCTGTATGCCTCTGGGTGCCCCTCACTCCTCTGTGTACCCCGTCCCTCACTTCCTGTATGCCTCTGGGTGCCCCTCACTCCTCTGTGTATCCCTTCCCTCACTTCCTGTATGCCTCTGGGTGCCCCTCACTCCTCTGTGTATCCCTTCCCTCACTTCCTGTATGCCTCTGGGTGCCCCTCACTCCTCTGTGTACCCCATCCCTCACTTCCTGTATGCCTCTGGGTGCCCCTCACTCCTCTGTGTATCCCTTCCCTCACTTCCTGTATGCTCTGGGACCCCTCACTCCTCTGTGTATCCCTTCCCTCACTTCCTGTATGCCTCTGAGTGCCCCTCACTCCTCTGTGTATCCCTTCCCTCACTTCCTGTATGCCTCTGGGTGCCCCTCACTCCTCTGTGTACCCCTTCCCTCACTTCCTGTATGCCTCTGGGTGCCCCTCACTCCTCTGTGTATCCCTTCCCTCACTTCCTGTATGCCTCTGAGTGCCCCTCACTCCTCTGTGTACCCCTTCCCTCACTTCCTGTATGCTCTGGGACCCCTCACTCCTCTGTGTATCCCTTCCCTCACTTCCTGTATGCCTCTGAGTGCCCCTCACTCCTCTGTGTATCCCTTCCCTCACTTCCTGTATGTCTCAGAGTGTCCCTCACTTCTCTGTGTATCCCTTCCCTCACTTCCTGTATGCCTCTGAGTGCCCCTCACTCCTCTGTGTATCCCTTCCCTCACTTCCTGTATGCCTCTGGGTGCCCCTCGCTCCTCTGTGTACCCCTTCCCTCACTTCCTGTATGCCTCTGGGTGCCCCTCACTCCTCTGTGTATCCCTTCCCTCACTTCCTGTATGCCTCTGAGTGTCCCTCACTCCTCTGTGTATCACTTCCCTCACTTCCTGTATGCCTCTGGGTGCCCCTCACTCCTCTGTGTACCCCTTCCCTCACTTCCTGTATGCCTCTGGGTGCCCCTCGCTCCTCTGTGTATCCCTTCCCTCACTTCCTGTATGCCTCTGGGTGCCCCTCACTCCTCTGTGTACCCCTTCACTCACTTCCTGTATGCCTCTGGGTGCCCCTCACTCCTCTGTGTACCCCTTCACTCACTTCCTGTATGCCTCTGGGTGCCCCTCACTCCTCTGTGTACCCCTTCCCTCACTTCCTGTATGCCTCTGGGTGCCCCTCACTCCTCTGTGTACCCCTTCCCTCACTTCCTGTATGCCTCTAAATGCCCCTCACTCCTCTATGTGCACCTTCACTCACTTCCTGTATGCCTCTGGGTGCCCCTCACTCCTCTGTGTACCCCTTCCCTCACTTCCTGTATGCCTCTGGGTGCCCCTCACTCCTCTGTGTACCCCTTCCCTCACTTCCTGTATGCCTCTGGGTGCCCCTCACTCCTCTGTGTACCCCTTCCCTCACTTCCTGTATGCCTCTGGGTGCCCCTCACTCCTCTGTGTACCCCTTCCCTCACTTCCTGTATGCCTTTGGGTGCCCCTCACTCCTCTGTGTACCCCTTCCCTCACTTCCTGTATGCCTCTGGGTGCCCCTCACTCCTCTGTGTACCCCTTCCCTCACTTCCTGTATGCCTCTGAGTGCCCCTCACTCCTCTGTGTACCCCTTCCCTCACTTCCTGTATGCCTCTGGGTGCCCCTCACTCCTCTGTGTACCCCTTCCCTCACTTCCTGTATGCCTCTGAGTGCCCCTCACTCCTCTGTGTACCCCTTCCCTCACTTCCTGTATGCCTCTGGGTGCCCCTCGCTCCTCTGTGTACCCCTTCCCTCACTTCCTGTATGCCTCTGGGTGCCCCTCACTCCTCTGTGTACCCCTTCCCTCACTTCCTGTATGCCTCTGGGTGCCCCTCACTCCTCTGTGTACCCCTTCCCTCACTTCCTGTATGCCTCTGGGTGCCCCTCACTCCTCTGTGTACCCCTTCCCTCACTTCCTGTATGCCTCTGAGTGCCCCTCACTCCTCTGTGTACCCCTTCCCTCACTTCCTGTATGCCTCTGGGTGCCCCTCACTCCTCTGTGTACCCCTTCCCTCACTTCCTGTATGCCTCTGAGTGTCTCTCTCTCTCTCTACAGTCTTGGAGCGTTTATGCACCACCTCCAGGAAATGTGAAAATAAAAAGAAGAGGTCCAAGTTGTACACTGTCACCTGCTGCAAGGATTCGCTGTGCAACTAATGAGCACTGCAAGGGAGGGGCATGGGGTCTACAGGGGAGGAGCATGGGGACTGCAGGGAAGGGGCATGGGGACTGCAGGGGAGGGGCATGGGGACTGCAGGGAAGGGCAGCACTGAATA
Organism: Discoglossus pictus; assembly: GCA_027410445.1. Taxonomy (NCBI): domain Eukaryota; kingdom Metazoa; phylum Chordata; class Amphibia; order Anura; family Alytidae; genus Discoglossus; species Discoglossus pictus. The sequence continues at coordinate 2,385,517 of JAPZIH010000011.1, read as the reverse complement.
GCATAGGGACAGCGGGGGAGGGGGCATAAGGACAGCAGGGGAGGGGCATAAGGACAGCAGGGGAGGGGGCATAAGGACAGCAGGGGAGGGGGCATAAGGACAGCAGGGGAGCTCTTGAGATAATGGAGTTACCAGACCAGGTGAATCTCTGTAGACATCACAATATCAAGTTGTATTAACCTCAGAAATGTAATTGCAAACCTAAAATGTACAAATAAATGGATGTAAAGAACCAAACATTTGTGTTGCAATAATTACACACATCAGCACAAGAGTGTGAGTGTGAGCAAGTGTGAGTGCAAGCTTAGTATGAGACCAGTGAGTGTGAGTTATGCCAGTGTAGGGTCAGTGTGAGTGTGAGTCCAGTCAGTGTGAGTCCAGTGTGAGTGTGAGTACAGTCAGAGTGAGTCCAATGTGAGTGTGAGTGCAGTCAGTGTGATTCCAGTGTGAGTGTGAGTCCAGTGTCAGTGTAAGTCCAGTCAGTGTGAGTCCAGTCAGAGTGAGTCCAATGTGAGTGTAAGTCCAGTGTGAGTGTGAGTACAGTCAGTGTGAGTCCAGTGTGAGTGTGAGTCCAGCCAGTGTAAGTCCAGTGTGAGTGTGAGTACAGTCAGTGTGAGTCCAGTGTGAGTCCAGTCAGTGTGAGTCCAGCCAGTGTGAGTCCAATGTGAGTGTGAGTCCAATGTCAGTGTGAGTCCAATGTGAGTGTGAGTCCCGTCAGAGTGAGTCCAGTGTGAGTATGAGTCCTGTCACTGTGAGTCCAGTGTGAGTGTAAATCCAGTCAGTGTGAGTCTAATGTGAGTGTGAGTCCTGTCAGTGTGAGTCCAGTGTGAGTGTGAGTCCAGTCAGTGTGAGTCCAGTGTGAGTGTGAGTCCAATGTGAGTCCAGTGTGAGTGTGAGTCCAGTCAGTGTGAGTCCTGTCACTGTGAGTCCAGTCAGTGTGAGTCCAATGTGAGTGTGAGTCCTGTCAGTGTGAGTCCAGTGTGAGTGTGAGTCCAGTCAGTGTGAGTCTAATGTGAGTGTGAGTCCTGTCAGTGTGAGTCCAGTGTGAGTGTGAGTCCAGTCAGTGTGAGTCCAGTGTGAGTGTGAGTCCAGTCAGTGTGAGTCCAGTGTGAGTGTGAGTCCAGTCAGTGTGAGTCCAGTGTGAGTGTGAGTCCAATGTGAGTCCAGTGTGAGTGTGAATCCAGTCAGTGTGAGTCCAGTGTGAGTGTGAGTCCAGTCAGTGTGAGTCCAGTGTGAGTGTGAGTCCAATGTGAGTCCAGTGTGAGTGTGAGTCCAGTGTGAGTGTGAGTCCAATGTGAGTCCAGTCAGTGTGAGTCCAATGTGAGTCCGGTCAGTGTGAGTCCAGTGTGAGTCCAGTCAGTGTGAGGTCAGTGTAAATGAGAGTCCAGTGTGAGTGTGAGTCCAGTGTGAGTGTGAGTCCAATCAGAGTGAGTCCAGTGTGAGTGTGAGTCCAGTCAGTGCGAGTCCAGTCAGTGCGAGTCCAGTGCGATTGTGAGTCCAGTGTGAGTGTGAGTCCAGTGTGAGTGTGAGTCCAGTCAGTGTGAGTCCAGTCAGTGTGAGTCCAGTCAGTGCGAGTCCAGTGTGAGTGTGAGTCCAGTGTGAGTGTGAGTCCAATGTGAGTGTGAGTCCAGTCAGTGTGAGTCCAGTGTGAGTGTGAGTCCAGTCAGTGTGAGTCCAGCCAGTGTGAGTCCAATGTCAGTGTGAGTCCAATGTCAGTATGAGTCCAATGTGAGTGTGAGTCCCGTCAGAGTGAGTCCAGTGTGAGTGTGAGTCCAGCCAGTGTGAGTCCAGTGTGAGTGTGAGTCCAGTCAGTGTGAGTCCAGTCAGTGTGAGTCCAATGTGAGTGTGAGTCCTGTCAGTGTGAGTCCAGTGTGAGTGTGAGTCCAGTCAGTGTGAGTCCAATGTGAGTCCGGTCAGTGTGAGTGTGAGTCCAGTGTGAGTGTGAGTCCAGTCAGTGTAAGTGTGAGTCCAGTCAGTGTGAGTCCAGTGTGAGTGTGAGTCCAATGTGAGTCCAGTGTGAGTGTGAGTCCAGTGTGAGTGTGAGTCCAGTCAGTGTGAGTCCAATGTGAGTCTGGTCAGTGTGAGGTCAGTGTAAATGAGAGTCCAGTGTGAGTGTGAGTACAGTCAGAGTGAGTAGAGTGCGAGTGTGAGTCCAGTTAGTGTGAGTCCAGTGTGAGTCCAGTCAGTGTGAGTCCAGTCAGTGTGAGTCCAGTGTGAGTGTGAGTCCAGTGTGAGTGTGAGTCCAATGTGAGAGTGAGTCCAGTCAGTGTGAGTCCAATGTGAGAGTGAGTCCAGTCAGTGTGAGTCCAGTCAGTGTGAGTCCAGTCAGTGTGAGTCCAGTCCGTGTAAGTGCAGTGTGAGTGTGAGTCCAATGTGAGTGTGAGACAAGTCAGTGTGAGTCCAGTCAGTGTGAGTGTGAGTCCAGTCAGTGTGAGTGCAGTGTAAGTGTGAGTCCAGTCAGTGTGAGTGCAGTGTGAGTGTGAGTCCAATGTGAGTGTGAGACCAGTCAGTGTGAGTCCAGTCAGTGTGAGTGTGAGTCCAGTCAGTGTGAGTGTGAGTCCAGTCAGTGTGAGTCCAGTCAGTGTGAGTCCAGTGTGAGTGTGAGTCCAATGTGAGTGTGAGACCAGTCAGTGTGAGTCCAGTCAGTGTGAGTCCAGTAAGTGTGAGTGTGAGTACAGTCAGTGTGAGTGTGAGTACAGTCAGTGTGAGTGAGAGTCCAGTGTGAGTATGAGTCCAGTCAGTGTGAGTCCAGTGTGAGAGTGAGTCCAGTGTGAGTGTGAGTCCAGTCAGTGTGAGTCCAGTGTGAGTGAGTCCAGTCAGTGTGAGTCCAATGTTAGACCTGTCAGTGTGAGTCCAATGTGAGAGTGAGTCCAGTGTGAGTGTGAGTCCAGCCAGTGTGAGTGTGAGTCCAGTGTGAGTGTGAGTACAGTCAGTGTAAGTCCAGTGTGAGTGTGAGTCCAGACAGTGTGAGTCCAGTGTGAGTGTGAGTCCAGCCAGTGTGAGTGTGAGTCCAGTGTGAGTGTGAGTACAGTCAGTGTAAGTCCAGTGTGAGTGTGAGTCCAGTGTGAGTGTGAGTCCAGTCAGTGTGAGTCCATTCAGTGTGAGTGTGAGTCCAGTCAGTGTGAGTCCAGTCAGTGTGAGTCCAATGTGAGTGTGAGTCCAATGTGAGTGTGAGTCCAGTCAGTGTGAGTCCAGTCAGTGTGAGTCCAATGTGAGTGTGAGTCCAGTGTGAGTGTGTGTCCAGTCAGTGTGAGTCCAGTCAGTGTGAGTGTGAGTCCAGTCAGTGTGAGTCCAGTCAGTGTGAGTCCAGTCAGTCTGAGTCCAGTGTGAGTGTGAGTCCAGTCAGTGTGTGTCCAGTCAGTGTGAGTGTGAGTCCAGTCAGTGTGAGTCCAGCCAGTGTGAGTCCAATGTGAGTGTGAGTCCAGTCAGTGTGAGTCCAGTGTGAGAAGTCAGTGTGAGTGGGAGTCCAGTCAGTGTGAGGTCAGTGTGAGTCCAGTCAGTGTGAGTGTGAGTCCAGTGTGAGTGTGAGTCCAATGTGAGTGTGAGTCCAGTCAGTGTGAGGTCAGTGTGAGTCCAGTCAGTGTGAGTGTGAGTCCAGTCAGAGTAAGTCCAGTCAGTGTGAGTGTGAGTCCAGTGAGTGTGAGTCCAGTCAGAGTAAGTCCAGTGTGAGTGTGAGTCCAGTGTGAGTGTGAGTCCAGTGTGAGTGTGAGACCAGTCAGTGTGAGTCCAGTCAGCGTGAGTCAAATGTCAGTGTGATTCCAGTCAGCGTGAGTGTGAGTCCAGTCAGTGTGAGTGTGAGTCCAGTGTGAGTCCAGTGTGAGTGTGAGTCCAGTCAGTGTGAGTCCAGTGTGAGTGTGAGTACAGTCAGAGTAAATCCAGCCAGTTTGAGTGTGAGTACAGTCAGTGTGAGTGAGAGTCCAGTGTGAGTATGAGTCCAGTCAGTGTAAGTCCAGTGTGAGAGTGAGTCCAGTGTGAGTGTGAGTCCAGCCAGTGTGAGTGTGAGTCCAGTGTGAGTGTGAGTCCAGTCAGTGTGAGTCCAGTGTGAGTGTGAGTACAGTCAGTGTAATTCCAGTGTGAGTCCAATGTGAGTGTGAGTCCATTCAGTGTGAGTCCATTCAGTGTGAGTGTGAGTCCAGTCAGGGTGAGTCCAGTCAGAGTAAGTCCAGTCAGTGTTAGTCCAATGTGAGTGTGAGTCCAATGTGAGTGTGAGTCCAATGTGAGTGTGAGTCCAGTCAGTGTGAGTCCAGTCAGAGTAGGTCCAATGTGAGTGTGAGTCCAATGTGAGTGTGAGTCCAGTCAGTGTGAGTCCAGTCAGTGTGAGTCGAATGTGAGTGTGAGTCCAATGTGAGTGTGAGTCCAGTCAGTGTGAGTGTGAGTCCAGTCAGTGTGAGTCCAGTCAGTGAGAGTCCAGTCAGTGTGAGTCCAGTGTGAGTGTGAGTCCAGTGTGAGTGTGAGTCCAGTCAGTGTGAGTCCATTCAGTGTGAGTGTGAGTCCAGTCAGTGTGAGTCCAGTCAGTGTGAGTCCAATGTGAGTGTGAGTCCAATGTGAGTGTGAGTCCAGTCAGTGTGAGTGTGAGTCCAGTCAGTGTGAGTCCAGTCAGTGTGAGTCCAGTCAGTCTGAGTCCAGTGTGAGTGTGAGTCCAGTCAGTGTGAGTCCAATGTTAGACCTGTCAGTGTGAGTCCAATGTGAGAGTGAGTCCAGTGTGAGTGTGAGTCCAGCCAGTGTGAGTGTGAGTCCAGTGTGAGTGTGAGTACAGTCAGTGTAAGTCCAGTGTGAGTGTGAGTCCAGTGTGAGTGTGAGTCCAGTCAGCGTGAGTGTGAGTCCAGTCAGTGTGAGTGTGAGTCCAGTGTGAGTCCAGTGTGAGTGTGAGTCCAGTCAGTGTGAGTCCAGTGTGAGTGTGAGTACAGTCAGAGTAAATCCAGCCAGTTTGAGTGTAAGTCCAGTCAGTGTGAGTGTGAGTCCAGTCAGTGTGAGTGTGAGTCCAGTGTGAGTCCAGTGTGAGTGTGCGTCCAGTGTGAGTGTGAGTCCAGTCAGTGTGAGTCCAATGTGAGTCTGGTCAGTGTGAGGTCAGTGTAAATGAGAGTCCAGTGTGAGTGTGAGTACAGTCAGAGTGAGTAGAGTGTGAGTGTGAGTCCAGTGTGAGTCCAGTTAGTGTGAGTCCAGTGTGAGTCCAGTCAGTGTGAGTCCAGTCAGTGTGAGTCCAGTGTGAGTGTGAGTCCAGTGTGAGTGTGAGTCCAATGTGAGAGTGAGTCCAGTCAGTGTGAGTCCAGTCAGTGTGACTCCAGTCCGTGTAAGTGCAGTGTGAGTGTGAGTCCAATGTGAGTGTGAGACCAGTCAGTGAGAGTCCAGTCAGTGTGAGTGTGAGTCCAGTCAGTGTGAGTCCAGTCAGTGTGAGTGCAGTGTGAGTGTGAGTCCAATGTGAGTGTGAGACCAGTCAGTGTGAGTCCAGTCAGTGTGAGTCCAATGTGAGTGTGAGTCCAGTGTGAGTGTGTGTCCAGTCAGTGTGAGTCCAGTCAGTGTGAGTGTGAGTCCAGTCAGTGTGAGTCCAGTCAGTGTGAGTCCAGTGTGAGTGTGAGTCCAATGTGAGTGTGAGACCAGTCAGTGTGAGTCCAGTCAGTGTGAGTCCAGTAAGTGTGAGTGTGAGTACAGTCAGTGTGAGTGTGAGTACAGTCAGTGTGAGTGAGAGTCCAGTGTAAGTATGAGTCCAGTGTAAGTATGAGTCCAGTCAGTGTGAGTCCAGTGTGAGAGTGAGTCCAGTGTGAGTGTGAGTCCAGCCAGTGTGAGTGTGAGTCCAGTGTGAGTGTGAGTCCAGTCAGTGTGAGTCCAATGTGAGAGTGAGTCCAGTGTGAGTGAGTCCAGTCAGTGTGAGTCCAATGTTAGACCTGTCAGTGTGAGTCCACTGTGAGAGTGAGTCCAGTGTGAGTGTGAGTCCAGCCAGTGTGAGTGTGAGTCCAGTGTGAGTGTGAGTACAGTCAGTGTAAGTCCAGTGTGAGTGTGAGTCCAGACAGTGTGAGTCCAATGTGAGAGTGAGTCCAGTGTGAGTGTGAGTCCAGCCAGTGTGAGTGTGAGTCCAGTGTGAGTGTGAGTCCAGTCAGTGTGAGTCCAATGTTAGACCTGTCAGTGTGAGTCCAATGTGAGAGTGAGTCCAGTGTGAGTGTGAGTCCAGCCAGTGTGAGTGTGAGTCCAGTGTGAGTGTGAGTACAGTCAGTGTAAGTCCAGTGTGAGTGTGAGTCCAGACAGTGTGAGTCCAATGTGAGAGTGAGTCCAGTGTGAGTGTGAGTCCAGCCAGTGTGAGTGTGAGTCCAGTGTGAGTGTGAGTCCAGTCAGTGTGAGTCCAGTCAGTGTGAGTCCAGTCAGTGTGAGTCCAGTCCGTGTAAGTGCAGTGTGAGTGTGAGTCCAATGTGAGTGTGAGACAAGTCAGTGTGAGTCCAGTCAGTGTGAGTGTGAGTCCAGTCAGTGTGAGTGCAGTGTAAGTGTGAGTCCAGTCAGTGTGAGTGCAGTGTGAGTGTGAGTCCAATGTGAGTGTGAGACCAGTCAGTGTGAGTCCAGTCAGTGTGAGTGTGAGTCCAGTCAGTGTGAGTGTGAGTCCAGTCAGTGTGAGTCCAGTCAGTGTGAGTCCAGTGTGAGTGTGAGTCCAATGTGAGTGTGAGACCAGTCAGTGTGAGTCCAGTCAGTGTGAGTCCAGTAAGTGTGAGTGTGAGTACAGTCAGTGTGAGTGTGAGTACAGTCAGTGTGAGTGAGAGTCCAGTGTGAGTATGAGTCCAGTCAGTGTGAGTCCAGTGTGAGAGTGAGTCCAGTGTGAGTGTGAGTCCAGTCAGTGTGAGTCCAGTGTGAGTGAGTCCAGTCAGTGTGAGTCCAATGTTAGACCTGTCAGTGTGAGTCCAATGTGAGAGTGAGTCCAGTGTGAGTGTGAGTCCAGCCAGTGTGAGTGTGAGTCCAGTGTGAGTGTGAGTACAGTCAGTGTAAGTCCAGTGTGAGTGTGAGTCCAGACAGTGTGAGTCCAGTGTGAGTGTGAGTCCAGCCAGTGTGAGTGTGAGTCCAGTGTGAGTGTGAGTACAGTCAGTGTAAGTCCAGTGTGAGTGTGAGTCCAGTGTGAGTGTGAGTCCAGTCAGTGTGAGTCCATTCAGTGTGAGTGTGAGTCCAGTCAGTGTGAGTCCAGTCAGTGTGAGTCCAATGTGAGTGTGAGTCCAATGTGAGTGTGAGTCCAGTCAGTGTGAGTCCAGTCAGTGTGAGTCCAATGTGAGTGTGAGTCCAGTGTGAGTGTGTGTCCAGTCAGTGTGAGTCCAGTCAGTGTGAGTGTGAGTCCAGTCAGTGTGAGTCCAGTCAGTGTGAGTCCAGTCAGTCTGAGTCCAGTGTGAGTGTGAGTCCAGTCAGTGTGTGTCCAGTCAGTGTGAGTGTGAGTCCAGTCAGTGTGAGTCCAGCCAGTGTGAGTCCAATGTGAGTGTGAGTCCAGTCAGTGTGAGTCCAGTGTGAGAAGTCAGTGTGAGTGGGAGTCCAGTCAGTGTGAGGTCAGTGTGAGTCCAGTCAGTGTGAGTGTGAGTCCAGTGTGAGTGTGAGTCCAATGTGAGTGTGAGTCCAGTCAGTGTGAGGTCAGTGTGAGTCCAGTCAGTGTGAGTGTGAGTCCAGTCAGAGTAAGTCCAGTCAGTGTGAGTGTGAGTCCAGTGAGTGTGAGTCCAGTCAGAGTAAGTCCAGTGTGAGTGTGAGTCCAGTGTGAGTGTGAGTCCAGTGTGAGTGTGAGACCAGTCAGTGTGAGTCCAGTCAGCGTGAGTCCAATGTCAGTGTGATTCCAGTCAGCGTGAGTGTGAGTCCAGTCAGTGTGAGTGTGAGTCCAGTGTGAGTCCAGTGTGAGTGTGAGTCCAGTCAGTGTGAGTCCAGTGTGAGTGTGAGTACAGTCAGAGTAAATCCAGCCAGTTTGAGTGTGAGTACAGTCAGTGTGAGTGAGAGTCCAGTGTGAGTATGAGTCCAGTCAGTGTAAGTCCAGTGTGAGAGTGAGTCCAGTGTGAGTGTGAGTCCAGCCAGTGTGAGTGTGAGTCCAGTGTGAGTGTGAGTCCAGTCAGTGTGAGTCCAGTGTGAGTGTGAGTACAGTCAGTGTAATTCCAGTGTGAGTCCAATGTGAGTGTGAGTCCATTCAGTGTGAGTCCATTCAGTGTGAGTGTGAGTCCAGTCAGGGTGAGTCCAGTCAGAGTAAGTCCAGTCAGTGTTAGTCCAATGTGAGTGTGAGTCCAATGTGAGTGTGAGTCCAATGTGAGTGTGAGTCCAGTCAGTGTGAGTCCAGTCAGAGTAGGTCCAATGTGAGTGTGAGTCCAATGTGAGTGTGAGTCCAGTCAGTGTGAGTCCAGTCAGTGTGAGTCGAATGTGATTGTGAGTCCAATGTGAGTGTGAGTCCAGTCAGTGTGAGTGTGAGTCCAGTCAGTGTGAGTCCAGTCAGTGAGAGTCCAGTCAGTGTGAGTCCAGTGTGAGTGTGAGTCCAGTGTGAGTGTGAGTCCAGTCAGTGTGAGTCCATTCAGTGTGAGTGTGAGTCCAGTCAGTGTGAGTCCAGTCAGTGTGAGTCCAATGTGAGTGTGAGTCCAATGTGAGTGTGAGTCCAGTCAGTGTGAGTGTGAGTCCAGTCAGTGTGAGTCCAGTCAGTGTGAGTCCAGTCAGTCTGAGTCCAGTGTGAGTGTGAGTCCAGTCAGTGTGAGTCCAATGTTAGACCTGTCAGTGTGAGTCCAATGTGAGAGTGAGTCCAGTGTGAGTGTGAGTCCAGCCAGTGTGAGTGTGAGTCCAGTGTGAGTGTGAGTACAGTCAGTGTAAGTCCAGTGTGAGTGTGAGTCCAGTGTGAGTGTGAGTCCAGTCAGCGTGAGTGTGAGTCCAGTCAGTGTGAGTGTGAGTCCAGTGTGAGTCCAGTGTGAGTGTGAGTCCAGTCAGTGTGAGTCCAGTGTGAGTGTGAGTACAGTCAGAGTAAATCCAGCCAGTTTGAGTGTAAGTCCAGTCAGTGTGAGTGTGAGTCCAGTCAGTGTGAGTGTGAGTCCAGTGTGAGTCCAGTGTGAGTGTGCGTCCAGTGTGAGTGTGAGTCCAGTCAGTGTGAGTCCAATGTGAGTCTGGTCAGTGTGAGGTCAGTGTAAATGAGAGTCCAGTGTGAGTGTGAGTACAGTCAGAGTGAGTAGAGTGTGAGTGTGAGTCCAGTGTGAGTCCAGTTAGTGTGAGTCCAGTGTGAGTCCAGTCAGTGTGAGTCCAGTCAGTGTGAGTCCAGTGTGAGTGTGAGTCCAGTGTGAGTGTGAGTCCAATGTGAGAGTGAGTCCAGTCAGTGTGAGTCCAGTCAGTGTGACTCCAGTCCGTGTAAGTGCAGTGTGAGTGTGAGTCCAATGTGAGTGTGAGACCAGTCAGTGTGAGTCCAGTCAGTGTGAGTGTGAGTCCAGTCAGTGTGAGTCCAGTCAGTGTGAGTGCAGTGTGAGTGTGAGTCCAATGTGAGTGTGAGACCAGTCAGTGTGAGTCCAGTCAGTGTGAGTCCAATGTGAGTGTGAGTCCAGTGTGAGTGTGTGTCCAGTCAGTGTGAGTCCAGTCAGTGTGAGTGTGAGTCCAGTCAGTGTGAGTCCAGTCAGTGTGAGTCCAGTGTGAGTGTGAGTCCAATGTGAGTGTGAGTCCAGTCAGTGTGAGTCCAGTCAGTGTGAGTCCAGTAAGTGTGAGTGTGAGTACAGTCAGTGTGAGTGTGAGTACAGTCAGTGTGAGTGAGAGTCCAGTGTAAGTATGAGTCCAGTGTAAGTATGAGTCCAGTCAGTGTGAGTCCAGTGTGAGAGTGAGTCCAGTGTGAGTGTGAGTCCAGCCAGTGTGAGTGTGAGTCCAGTGTGAGTGTGAGTCCAGTCAGTGTGAGTCCAATGTGAGAGTGAGTCCAGTGTGAGTGAGTCCAGTCAGTGTGAGTCCAATGTTAGACCTGTCAGTGTGAGTCCAATGTGAGAGTGAGTCCAGTGTGAGTGTGAGTCCAGCCAGTGTGAGTGTGAGTCCAGTGTGAGTGTGAGTACAGTCAGTGTAAGTCCAGTGTGAGTGTGAGTCCAGACAGTGTGAGTCCAATGTGAGAGTGAGTCCAGTGTGAGTGTGAGTCCAGCCAGTGTGAGTGTGAGTCCAGTGTGAGTGTGAGTCCAGTCAGTGTGAGTCCAATGTTAGACCTGTCAGTGTGAGTCCAATGTGAGAGTGAGTCCAGTGTGAGTGTGAGTCCAGCCAGTGTGAGTGTGAGTCCAGTGTGAGTGTGAGTACAGTCAGTGTAAGTCCAGTGTGAGTGTGAGTCCAGACAGTGTGAGTCCAATGTGAGAGTGAGTCCAGTGTGAGTGTGAGTCCAGCCAGTGTGAGTGTGAGTCCAGTGTGAGTGTGAGTCCAGTCAGTGTGAGTCCAGTGTGAGTGTGAGTACAGTCAGTGTAATTCCAGTGTGAGTCCAATGTGAGTGTGAGTCCAATGTGAGTATGAGTCCAGTCAGTGTGAGTCCAGTCAGAGTAAGTCCAATGTAAGTGTGAGTCCAGTGTGAGTGTGAGTCCAGTCAGTGTGAGTCCAGTCAGTGTGAGTCCAATGTGAGTGTGAGTCCAATGTGAGTGTGAGTCCAGTCAGTGTGAGTGTGAGTCCAGTCAGTGTGAGTCCAGTCAGTGTGAGTCCAGTGTGAGTGTGAGTCCAGTGTGAGTGTGAGTCCAGTCAGTGTGAGTCCATTCAGTGTGAGTCCAGTCAGTGTGAGTCCAGTCAGTGTGAGTCCAGTCAGTGTGAGTCCAGTGTGAGTGTGAGTCCAGTGTGAGTGTGAGTCCAGTCAGTGTGAGTCCATTCAGTGTGAGTGTGAGTCCAGTCAGTGTGAGTCCAGTCAGTGTGAGTCCAATGTGAGTGTGAGTCCAATGTGAGTGTGAGTCCAGTCAGTGTGAGTGTGAGTCCAGTCAGTGTGAGTCCAGTCAGTGTGAGTCCAGTGTGAGTGTGAGTCCAATGTGAGTGTGAGTCCAGTCAGTGTGAGTCCATTCAGTGTGAGTGTGAGTCCAGTCAGTGTGAGTCCAATGTGAGTGTGAGTCCAGTGTGAGTGTGTGTCCAGTCAGTGTGAGTCCAGTCAGTGTGAGTCCAGTCAGTGTGAGTCCAGTCAGTCTGAGTCCAGTGTGAGTGTGAGTCCAGTCAGTGTGTGTCCAGTCAGTGTGAGTCCAGTGTGAGTGTGAGTCCAGTGTGAGTGTGAGTCCAGTGTGAGTGTGAGTCCAGTCAGTGTGAGTCCAGCCAGTGTGAGTCCAGTGTGAGAAGTCAGTGTGAGTGTGAGTCCAGTGTGAGTGGGAGTCCAGTCAGTGTGAGGTCAGTGTGAGTCCAGTCAGTGTGAGTGTGAGTCCAGTGTGAGTGTGAGTCCAATGTGAGTGTGAGTCCAGTCAGTGTGAGGTCAGTGTGAGTCCAGTCAGTGTGAGTGTGGATGTCCATCAGAGTAAGTCCAGTCAGTGTGAGTGTGAGTCCAGTGAGTGTGAGTCCAGTCAGAGTAAGTCCAGTGTGGAGAGGTGAGGTCAGTGTGGTGTGAAGTCCAGGTGGAGTGGTGGAGTCCAGTCAGCGTGAGTCCAGTCAGCGTGAGTCCAATGTCGAGTGTGTGATTCCGTGCAGCGTGAGTGTGAGTCCAGTCAGTGTGAGTGAGAGTCCAGTGGTGAGTATGAGTCAGTCATTGTAAGTCCAGTGGTGTAGAGTGAGTCCAGTGTGAGTATGAGTCCAGTCAGTGTGAGTCCAGTCAGTGTGAGTGTGAGTCCAGTCAGTGTGAGTCCAGTTTGAGTGTGAGTTCAGTGTGAGTGTGAGTCCAGTGTAAGTGTGAGTCCAGTCAGTGTGAGTCCAGTCAGTGTCAGTGTGAGTCCAGTGTGAGTGTGAGTCCAGTGTGAGTGTGAGTCCAGTCAGTGTGAGTGTGAGTCCAGTGTGAGTCCAGTGTGAGTGTGAGTCCAGAGTGAGTGTGAGTCCAGTGTGAGTGTGATTCCAGTCAGTGTGAGTGTGAGTCCAGTGTGAGTACAGTGTGAGTGTGAGTCCAGTCAGTGTGAGTCCAGTTTGAGTGTGAGTCCAGTTTGAGTGTGAGTCCAGTTTGAGTGTGAGTCCAGTATGAGTGTGAGTCCAGTGTGAGTGTGAGTCCAGTCAGTGTGAGTCCAGTCAGTGTCAGTGTGAGTCCAGTGTGAGAACAGTCATATTGAGTCCAGAGTCTGTGAGACCAGTGTGAGTGTGAGTCCAGTGTGAGTGTGAGTCCAGTGTGAGTGTGAGTCCATTCAATGTGAGTGTGAGTCCAGTGTGAGTCCAGTGTGAGTGTGAGTCCAGTCAGTGTGAGTCCAGTTTGAGTTTGAGTCCAGTGTGAGTGTGAGTCCAGTGTTAGTGTGAGTCCAATGTAAGTGTGAGTCCAGTCAATGTGAGTCCAGTTTGAATGTGAGTCCAGTGTGAGTGTGAGTCCAGTCAGTGTAAGCGTGAGTCCAGTCAGTGTGAGTCCAGTCAGTGTGAGACCAGTCAGTGTGAGTCCAGTGTGAGTGTGAGAAGTCAGTGTGATTGTGAGTCCAGTGTGAGTGTGAGTCCAGTCAGTGTAAGTCCAGTGTGAGTGTGAGTCCAGTGTAAGTGTGAGTCCAGTCAGTGTAAGCATGAGTCCAGTCAGTGTGAGTCCAGTCAGTGTGAGTGTGAGTCCAGTCAGTGTGAGTCCAATCAGTTTAAGTGTGAGTTCAGTCAGTGTGAGTTTAGTCAGTGTGAGTGTGAGTCCAGTAAGAATAAGTCCAGGGTGAGTGTGAGTCCAGTCAGTGTGAGTGTGAGTCTAGTCAGTGTGAGTCAATGTGAGTCCAGTCTGTGTGAGTATGAGTCCAGTCAGTGTGAGTCCAGTCAGTGTGAGTATGAGTCCAGTCAGTGTGAGTCCAGTCAGTGTGAGTGTGAGTACAGTCAGTGTGAGTCCAGTTTGAGTGTGAGTTCAGTGTGAGTGTGAGTCCAGTGTAAGTGTGAGTCCAGTCAGTGTGAGTCCAGTCAGTGTCAGTGTGAGTCCAGTGTGAGTGTGAGTCCAGTGTGAGTGTGAGTCCAGTCAGTGTGAGTGTGAGTCCAGTGTGAGTCCAGTGTGAGTGTGAGTCCAGAGTGAGTGTGAGTCCAGTGTGAGTGTGATTCCAGTCAGTGTGAGTGTGAGTCCAGTGTGAGTACAGTGTGAGTGTGAGTCCAGTCAGTGTGAGTCCAGTTTGAGTGTGAGTCCAGTTTGAGTGTGAGTCCAGTATGAGTGTGAGTCCAGTGTGAGTGTGAGTCCAGTCAGTGTGAGTCCAGTCAGTGTCAGTGTGAGTCCAGTGTGAGAACAGTCATATTGAGTCCAGAGTCTGTGAGACCAGTGTGAGTGTGAGTCCAGTGTGAGTGTGAGTCCATTCAGTGTGAGTGTGAGTCCAGTGTGAGTCCAGTGTGAGTGTGAGTCCAGTCAGTGTGAGTCCAGTTTGAGTGTGAGTCCAGTGTGAGTGTGAGTCCAGTGTTAGTGTGAGTCCAATGTAAGTGTGAGTCCAGTCAATGTGAGTCCAGTTTGAATGTGAGTCCAGTGTGAGTGTGAGGTCAGTGTGAGTCCAGTGTTAGTGTGAGTCCAATGTAAGAGTGTGTCCAGTCAATGTGAGTGTGAGTCCAGTCAGTGTGAGACCAGTCAGTGTGAGTCCAGTGTGAGTGTGAGAAGTCAGTGTGAGTGTGAGTCCAGTGTAAGAGTGAGACCAGTCAGTGTGAGTCCAGTCAGTGTGAGTCCATTAAGTGTGAGTCCAGTGTGAGTGTGAGTCCAGTCAGTGTGAGTCCAGTGTGATTGTGAGTCCAGTGTGAGTGTGAGTCCAGTCAGTGAGTCCAGTCAGTGTGAGACCAGTCAGTGTGAGTGTGAGTCCAGTCAGTGTGAGTCCAGTCAGTGTGAGACCAGTCAGTGTGAGTCCAGTGTAAGTGTGAGTCCAGTCAGTGTGAGTCCAGTCAGTGTGAGTCCAGTGTGAGTCTGAGTCCAGTCAGTGTGAGTCCAGTGTGAGTGTGAGTCAAGTCAGTGTGAGACCAGTCAGTGTGAGTCCAGTGTGAGTCCAGTCAGTGTGAGTCCAGTCAGTGTGAGTCCAGTTAGTGTGAGTCCAGTGTGAGTGTGAGTCCAGTCAGTGTGAGTCCAGTCAGTGTGAGTCCATTAAGTGTGAGTCCAGTGTGAGTGTGAGTCCAGTCAGTGTGAGTCCAGTCAGTGTGAGTCCAGTATGAATGTGAGTCCAGTCAGTGTGAGTGTATGGCCAGTCAGTGTGAGTCCAGTCATTGTGAGTGTGAGTCCAGTCAGTGTGAGTCCAGTCAGTGTGAGTCCAGTCAGTGTGAGTCCAGTGTGAGTGTGAGTCCAGTCAGTGTGAGTCCAGTCAGTGTGAGTGTGAGTCCAGTCAGTGTGAGTCCAGTTTGAGTGTGAGTCCATTGTGAGTGTGAGTCCAGTCAGTGTGAGTCCAGTCAGTGTAATTCAAGTCAGTGTGAGTCCAGTTTGAGTGTGAGTCCAGTGTGAGTGTGAGTCCAGTGTTAGTGTGAGTCCAATGTAAGTGTGAGTCAAGTCAATGTGAGTCCAGTTTGAATGTGAGTCCAGTGTGAGTGTGAGGTCAGTGTGAGTCCAGTGTTAGTGTGAGTCCAATGTAAGAGTGTGTCCAGTCAATGTGAGTGTGAGTCCAGTCAGTGTGAGACCAGTCAGTGTGAGTCCAGTGTGAGTGTGAGAAGTCAGTGTGAGTGTGAGTCCAGTGTAAGAGTGAGACCAGTCAGTGTGAGTCCAGTCAGTGTGAGTCCATTAAGTGTGAGTCCAGTGTGAGTGTGAGTCCAGTCAGTGTGAGTCCAGTGTGATTGTGAGTCCAGTGTGAGTGTGAGTCCAGTCAGTGAGTCCAGTCAGTGTGAGACCAGTCAGTGTGAGTGTGAGTCCAGTCAGTGTGAGTCCAGTCAGTGTGAGACCAGTCAGTGTGAGTCCAGTGTAAGTGTGAGTCCAGTCAGTGTGAGTCCAGTCAGTGTGAGTCCAGTGTGAGTGTGAGTCCAGTCAGTGTGAGTCCAGTGTGAGTGTGAGTCAAGTCAGTGTGAGACCAGTCAGTGTGAGTCCAGTGTGAGTCCAGTCAGTGTGAGTCCAGTCAGTGTGAGTCCAGTTAGTGTGAGTCCAGTGTGAGTGTGAGTCCAGTCAGTGTGAGTCCAGTCAGTGTGAGTCCATTAAGTGTGAGTCCAGTGTGAGTGTGAGTCCAGTCAGTGTGAGTCCAGTCAGTGTGAGTCCAGTATGAATGTGAGTCCAGTCAGTGTGAGTGTATGGCCAGTCAGTGTGAGTCCAGTCATTGTGAGTGTGAGTCCAGTCAGTGTGAGTCCAGTCAGTGTGAGTCCAGTGTGAGTGTGAGTCCAGTCAGTGTGAGTCCAGTCAGTGTGAGTGTGAGTCCAGTCAGTGTGAGTCCAGTTTGAGTGTGAGTCCAGTGTGAGTGTGAGTCCAGTCAGTGTGAGTCCAGTCAGTGTAATTCAAGTCAGTGTGAGTCCAGTGTGAGTGTGAGTCCAGTCAGTGTGAGTCCAGTCAGTGTGAGTGTGAGTCCAGTCAGTGTGAGTCCAGTGTGATTGTGAGTCCAGTGTGAGTGTGAGTCCAGTCAGTGTGAGTCCAGTCAGTGTGAGTCCAGTATGAGTGTGAGTCCAGTCAGTGTGAGTCCAGTCAGTGTGAGTCCAGTATGAGTGTGAGTCCAGTCAGTGTGAGTGTATGGCCAGTCAGTGTGAGTCCAGTCATTGTGAGTGTGAGTCCAGTCAGTGTGAGTCCAGTCAGTGTGAGTCCAGTCAGTGTGAGTCCAGTGTGAGTGTGAGTCCAGTCAGTGTGAGTCATGTCAGTGTGAGTGTGAGTCCAGTCAGTGTGAGTCCAGTTTGAGTGTGAGTCCAGTGTGAGTGTGAGTCCAGTCAGTGTGAGTCCAGTAAGTGTAATTCAAGTCAGTGTGAGTCCAGTGTGAGTGTGAGTCCAGTCAGTGTGAGTCCAGTCAGTGTGAGTGTGAGTCCAGTCAGTGTGAGTCCAGTGTGATTGTGAGTCCAGTGTGAGTGTGAGTCCAGTCAGTGAGTCCAGTCAGTGTGAGACCAGTCAGTGTGAGTGTGAGTCCAGTCAGTGTGAGTCCAGTCAGTGTGAGTCCAGTCAGTGTGAGACCAGTCAGTGTGAGTCCAGTGTGAGTCTAGTGTGAGTGTGAGTCCAGTCAGTGTGAGTCCAGTCAGTGTGAGTCCAGTGTGAGTGTGAGTCCAGTCAGTGTGAGACCAGTCAGTGTGAGTCCAGTGTGAGTCCAGTCAGTGTGAGTCCAGTTAGTGTGAGTCCAGTGTGAGTGTGAGTCCAGTCAGTGTGAGTCCAGTCAGTGTGAGTCCATTAAGTGTGAGTCCAGTGTGAGTCCAGTGTGAGTGTGAGTCCAGTCAGTGTGAGTCCAGTCAGTGTGAGTCCAGTATGAGTGTGAGTCCAGTCAGTGTGAGTGTATGGCCAGTCAGTGTGAGTCCAGTCATTGTGAGTTTGAGTCCAGTCAGTGTGAGTCCAGTCAGTGTGAGTCCAGTGTGAGTGTGAGTCCAGTCAGTGTGAGTCCAGTCAGTGTGAGTGTGAGTCCAGTCAGTGTGAGTCCAGTTTGAGTGTGAGTCCAGTGTGAGTGTGAGTCCAGTCAGTGTGAGTCCAGTCAGTGTAATTCAAGTCAGTGTGAGTGTGAGTCCAGTCAGTGTGAGTCCAGTCAGTGTGAGTCCAGTGTGATTGTGAGTCCAGTGTGAGTGTGAGTCCAGTCAGTGAGTCCAGTCAGTGTGAGACCAGTCAGTGTGAGTCCAGTCAGTGTGAGTGTGAGTCCAGTCAGTGTGAGTCCAGTCAGTGTGAGACCAGTCAGTGTGAATCCAGTGTAAGTGTGAGTCCAGTCAGTGTGAGTCCAGTCAGTGTGAGTCCAGTGTGAGTGTGAGTCCAGTCAGTGTGAGTCCAGTCAGTGTGAGACCAGTCAGTGTGAATCCAGTGTGAGTGTGAGTCCAGTCAGTGTGAGTCCAGTCAGTGTGAGTCCAGTTAGTGTGAGTCCAGTGTGAGTGTGAGTCCAGTCAGTGTGAGTCCAGTCAGTGTGAGTCCATTAAGTGTGATTCCAGTGTGAGTCCAGTGTGAGTGTAAGTCCAGTCAGTGTGAGTCTAGTCAGTGTGAGTCCAGTATGAGTGTGAGTCCAGTCAGTGTGAGTGTATGGCCAGTCAGTGTGAGTCCAGTCATTGTGAGTTTGAGTCCAGTCAGTGTGAGTCCAGTCAGTGTGAGTCCAGTGTGAGTGTGAGTCCAGTCAGTGTGAGTCCAGTCAGTGTGAGTGTGAGTCCAGTCAGTGTGAGTCCAGTTTGAGTGTGAGTCCAGTGTGAGTGTGAGTCCAGTCAGTGTGAGTCCAGTCAGTGTAATTCAAGTCAGTGTGAGTGTGAGTCCAGTCAGTGTGAGTCCAGTCAGTGTGAGTCCAGTGTGATTGTGAGTCCAGTGTGAGTGTGAGTCCAGTCAGTGAGTCCAGTCAGTGTGAGACCAGTCAGTGTGAGTCCAGTCAGTGTGAGTGTGAGTCCAGTCAGTGTGAGTCCAGTCAGTGTGAGTCCAGTGTGATTGTGAGTCCAGTGTGAGTGTGAATCCAGTCAGTGTGAGTCCAGTCAGTGTGAGTCCAGTCAGTGTGAGACCAGTCAGTGTGAATCCAGTGTAAGTGTGAGTCCAGTCAGTGTGAGTCCAGTCAGTGTGAGTCCAGTGTGAGTGTGAGTCCAGTCAGTGTGAGTCCAGTCAGTGTGAGACCAGTCAGTGTGAATCCAGTGTGAGTGTGAGTCCAGTCAGTGTGAGTCCAGTCAGTGTGAGTCCAGTTAGTGTGAGTCCAGTGTGAGTGTGAGTCCAGTCAGTGTGAGTCCAGTCAGTGTGAGTCCATTAAGTGTGAGTCCAGTGTGAGTCCAGTGTGAGTGTGAGTCCAGTCAGTGTGAGTCCAGTCAGTGTGAGTCCAGTATGAGTGTGAGTCCAGTCAGTGTGAGTGTATGGCCAGTCAGTGTGAGTCCAGTCATTGTGATTGTGAGTCCAGTCAGTGTGAGTCCAGTCAGTGTGAGTCCAGTGTGAGTGTGAGTCCAGTCAGTGTGAGTCCAGTCAGTGTGAGTCCAGTTTGAGTGGTAGTCCAGTGTGAGTGTGAGTCCAGTCAGTGTGAGTCCAGTGTGAGTGTGAGTCCAGTGTGAGTGTGAGTCCAGTCAGTGTCAGTGTGAGTCCAGTGTGAGTGTGAGTCCAGTCAGTGTGAGACCAGTCAGTGTGAGTGTGAGAAGTCAGTGTGAGTGTGAGAAGTCAGTGTGAGTGTGAGTCCAGTCAGTGTGAGTCCAGTCAGTGTGAGTCCAGTCAGTGTGAGTCCAGTCAGTGTGAGTCCAGTGTGAGTGTGAGTACAGTCAGAGTGAGTCCAGTGTGAGTGTGAGTCCAGTCAGTGTAAGCATGAGTCAAGTCAGTGTTAGTACAGTCAGTGTGAGTGTGAGTCCAGTCAGTGTGAGTCCAGCCAGTGTGAGTGTGAGTCCAGTCAGTGTGAGTGTGAGTCCAGTCAGTGTGAGTCCAGTCAGTGTGAGTCCAGTGTGAGTGTGAGTCCAGTCAGTGTAAGCGTGAGTCCAGTCAGTGTGAGTCCAGTCAGTGTGAGTCCAGTGTGAGTGTGAGTCCAGTCAGTGTAAGCGTGAGTCCAGTCAGTGTGAGACCAGTCAGTGTGAGACCAGTCAGTGTGAGTCCAGTGTGAGTGTGAGAAGTCAGTGTGATTGTGAGTCCAGTGTGAGTGTGAGTCCAGTCAGTGTGAGTCCAGTGTGAGTGTGAGTCCAGTGTAAGTTTGAGTCCAGTCAGTGTAAGCGTGAGTCCAGTCAGTTTGAGTCCAGTCAGTGTGAGTGTGAGTCCAGTCAGTGTGAGTCCAGTCAGTGTGAGTGTGAGTCCAGTCAGTGTGAGTCCAATCAGTGTGAGTCCAGTCAGTGTGAGTCCAGTGTGAGTGTGAGTCCAGTCAGTGTGAGTCCAGTCAGTGTGAGTGTGAGTCCAGTCAGTGTGAGTCCAGTGTGAGTGTGAGTCCAGTCAGTGTGAGTCCAGTCAGTGTAATTCCAGTCAGTGTGAGTGTGAGTCCAGTCAGTGTGAGTCCAGTCAGTGTGAGTGTGAGTCCAGTGTGAGTGTGAGTCCAGTCAGAGTGAGTCCAGTCAGTGTGAGTGTGAGAAGTCAGTGTGAGTGTGAGTCCAGTGTGAGTGTGAGTCCAGTGTGAGTGTGAGTCCAGTCAGAGTGAGTCCAGTGTGAGTGTGAGTCCAGTCAGTGTGAGTGTGAGTCCAGTCAGTGTGAGTCCTGTCAGTGTGAGTGTGAGTCCAGTCAGTGTGAGTCCAGTCAGTGTGAGTGTGAGTCCAGTGTGAGTGTGAGTCCAGTCAGAGTGAGTCCAGTCAGTGTGAGTGTGAGAAGTCAGTGTGAGTGTGAGTCCGAGTCCAGTGTGAGTCCAGTCAGAGTGAGTCCAGTGTGAGTGTGAGTCCAGTCAGTGTGAGTGTGAGTCCAGTCAGTGTGAGTCCTGTCAGTGTGAGTGTGAGTCCAGTCAGTGTGAGTCCAGTCAGTGTGAGTGTGAGTCCAGTGTGAGTGTAATAGTATAATAGTAACAGTATAATAGTAGGATCATATTTTAACCATAAAACAGGGTAAAACAGTGATGGGTTCCGTTACACACCTCCCTCGTGACCATAAGCCGGCATACACGGTCTGATCCCAACGGATCGGCTTGGGGATGTCCGGACAAAAGTATTTGTTGGTCAATTCTCTAGTTTGACCATCCATCAGCATTACTGCAATTCACATTTACTCACATTTCCCATATCCCCAGATAGCTGGGATCTGAGCGCACAAAACTACCGAATAGCGCCCAGATCCTCTTCACACAGTTCAATTGCCATGTAGCTAAAGTCTTTCCCATAGTCTTTCATTATATGAATGGGCTCCATGGCATAGCTATCTGGGGTATTACCGCTCCCACAGGGCAAGTACAGAATGACCCCCCTGTATGTAAAGGGCCAGAATGAGTGACATACACTCTGGTATGGCCGAACACTGGTTCCAAAGGGCAATATGTCCCAGGGCCATAGTCGCAGGGCAGGAGGCTGGCAAACAGTCCTCTCCAAGACAAAGTGGCGAAGGGCACTTCGTCACACATCTCCCCTTTGGGGGGAAGTCTAACCAGGAATCTGACCTTCTGCCGGTCAGTGCCTCCGTTAGACGAGCCACCAACCCACAATAAACCAGTGCTAGAGCAGCCCCCCCACAACAACAGTGTGCAAGAGCAGCCCACCCACAACAAACCGTTACTGCAACTGGATATTTCGCTGTGGTGATGGGGCAAGACGCTGAGGGGACTTGAGGGGCAGAGGCCAGCGGCACTCTGCCCTGATGCCAGCTCTTCTGCTGGTATAACCTGCAGGACATCCTGCTCTGTACAAGGGACAAAGGGAGGGCAGAGGCCGACTGCACTCTGCCCCGCTGTCAGCTCTTCTGCTGGGGTACTTGGGACATATTCCGGCTCAGTAGCCAGGGAAACGTGGGGGTCAGTGGGGGTTAACGTTTCCTCTGTTAACCCTGGGGCCACATTAGAAGTTAGCTGGGGAGGGGAATTTGTACTTACCCCCTCCTCCGGTTGTCCCAGTGAGGGTAGTTGGGGATCTGGACAGGCTGTGGGCGCAGAGACCACGGTCCCATCTGCGCCGTCTGGGAGATTGGTGTCTCCCCTGGTTAGGGTAAACTGTCGCTGGGGAGGAAGGACGACACCTTCTGCCCCCTGTGTTTCACACTGCCGCTGGGGGGGAAGGACGACACCTTCTGCCCCCTGGGGTTCACACTGCCGCTGGGGGGGAAGGACGACACCTTCTGCCCCCTGGGGTTCACACTGCCGCTGGGGGGGAAGGACGACACCTTCTGCCCCCTTGGGTTCACACTGCTTCTGGGGGGGAAGGACGACACCTTCTGCCCCCTGGGGTTCACACTGCCGCTGGGGGGGAAGGACGACACCTTCTGCCCCCTGGGGTTCACACTGCCGCTGGGGGGGAAGGACGACACCTTCTGCCCCCTGGGGTTCACACTGCCGCTGGGGGGTGAAGGACGACACCTTTTGCCCCCTGGGGTTCACACTGCCGCTGGGGGGGAAGGTCGACACCTTCTGCCCCCTGGGGTTCACACTGCCGCTGGGGGGGGAAGGACGACACCTTCTGCCCCCTGGGGTTCACACTGCCGCTGGGGGGGAAGGACGACACCTTCTGCCCCCTGGGGTTCACACTGCCGCTGGGGGGGGAAGGACGACACCTTCTGCCCCCTGGGGTTCACACTGCTGCTGGGGGAGAAGGACGACACCTTCTGCCCCCTGGGGTTCACACTGCCGCTGAGGGGGAAGGACGAAACCTTCTGCCCCTGGGGTTCACACTGCCGCTGGGGGGGAAGGACGACACCTTCTGCCCCCTGTAGGGCCGGTAGAGAGACCTCGGTCCCATCTCTACCTGCCATCTGGAGGTCATCCCAGGACCAGTCAATGAAGTCTGGTTCTGCTTGTCGAGTAGGTTGGGGCTGCACGAAGCTGAGCAGGTGTTGGTAGTCCTGCTCCAGCTCCCATTCTCTCGTTACCAGGTGGGTCATGTCTTTGCTCACCTCGCCTTCGTCATCCCAGACATACATGCCCATCCGGTAGTCGTAGATGTCCCAAAACCTAGACCCCTCCGTGCTGCCAAGATCAATGTCGTCCTCCAAGGCATCCCATAATAATCCCGGGCCATCATAATCATCCCCCTCCGGTAAGTCGTGTTCAGCCGTCCAGGGGGTAAGTCGAACGGTATGCCACCAGAGGGCCTGGTATGCGTTGTCTAGCCAGAGCTCTCGCCATACCAGGGTCTCTAGTCTTGTCACCCACTCATCCAGGGGCTGCTCTCCCAATAGATACATCCGCATCGCCACACGCTTCTGTAGCCGCTGCTCATCACTGGGGAGACTCTCACCTCGCCGCCATTGGGCATCTTCCAGGGCATCATACCAGAGTTCCTTTCTGTCTGCATCCCTGTAGTCTGCGGCCGCCTCCTCCTCCTCATCATGGAACGCTGTCCGAAAACTAGCCGGTTCCATCCTGCTGTAGCCAGGGGCGCTGTATGGATACTAGCGTTGCCCTCAATTTGTAACTCCAAACGTTACCGGTGTCTCTGTGCTGCTTTTCCTCTTACTAGGACGCCATCCCACCACTGCCAGCCAATGTAACGGATCTCCTGGCACCCCGACCGGGTACCTTTGTTGATGGACGCATCCTAGTTTGCGTCGAGGACTACAAGCACCGCACCGGACACCAAACCCACCACAGACTCCAAGGATAGTACATCAGGAACAAGCGTTCAGTAGCTACAGCTCAAGGGAGTATTGCCAAAGCATAGCAATCCCCAGTGTGATATAGCAATCCCCTTCAAGAACGAGACGAGGCTACGTTTTGAAGGGTTAAGTAGAACTGACTTTATTTTGTTGTGCAGAAATATTTATACACATCTCTTCCCACAGGCAATACACATGCCCATATTTGGCCAAACAATACACATAAAGAGAACAATAGGTGTGGTCACACCTCCCCGAGGCTACCTGGCAACTTTGATACAATCAGACATTGATTCAATTACACTTCTTTGTTCTTATGTCTGATGATGAAAACACTTTATACAATAGACGTTTTTATCTTTATGCGGAGTCTCTGTAACATGATTATCTCCCATGCCAAGGTCTGCACTAGTCTGGGCCAATATTCTGCAGAGCATAAACCAACATACATGCAGTATAATAGTAGGATCATATTTTAACCATAATAATCATAAAACAGGGTAAAACAGTGATGGGTTCCGTTACACACCTCCCCCGTGACCATAAGCCGGCATACACGGTTTGATCCCAATGGATCGGCCTGGGGATGTCTGGACAAAAGTATTTGTTGGTCAATTCTCTAGTTTGACAACCCATCAGCATTACTGCAATTCACATTTACTCACATTTCACATATCCCCAGATAGCTGGGATCTGAGCGCACAAAACTACCGAATAGCGCTCAGATCATCTTCACACAGTTCAATTGCCATGTAGCTAAAGTCTTTCCCATAGTCTTTCATTATATGAATGGGCTCCATGCCATAGTTATCTGGGGTATCACCGCTCCCACAGGGCAAGTACCGAATGACCCCCCTGTATGTAAAGGGCCAGAATGAGTGACATACACTCTGGTATGGCCGAATACTGTGTTTAAAGGGCAATATGTCTCAGGGCCATAGTCGCAGGGCAGGAGGCTGGCAAACAGTCCTCTCCAAGACAAAGTGGCGAAGGGCACTTCATCACACTTTGTTTCACAGAAGAGCAATCAGTTTGTACACTTGTTACTGTAGTGATCTTTATTCACATTTGTTACAATGGAACCATGTAGCTTAATTTCACTGTAGATTCTTACAATTGTTTATGAATAAGTAATCCTCCTTGTAAGATTGTTGTGGAGATTTATTTTCTTTAGTTGGGCCTGATAAGGCTGTTATGGCCTCTGGGTAAAAGGATTATTTTTGGTGGAGGACAGTCTCCGGTCAGTACCTTGTGGGTAGCTAGAGCGGTACGATCGGGTAAGGAAGAAAACAATTCAGGGAACTTGTCCAGCACCATGTCCAGCTCATTCTTTTGAGGGTTCATGAGATTAGGGGACTGAATCACAACGTCAGTCTGGGAGTTGGGGATCAATGGTCCCAAGAGGTCAGGGGGAGCCCCTTCCTCTGGGTCGCTGCCAGTAGGCAGGCAGATAGAACAGATATTCTGTGGCTGCTTCTTAAACCCCTTTCGATGTGGACTACTCGGTTACTTGACCCTCATGGACTAGGGAAACCACATAAGTAGTGAGACTGACCTCGCAGGTAGTCTTGTACGGCCCTTCCCAGGTAGCCTTAGGGCAAGGAACCAACATGAGCACTTAATGTCCCTTCTCCAGTCACTAATCCAAGACAGTGAGGAAATACTTCTTCACTATCTTACTGAGTCAAGCTAGGGGTCCTATGATGTCTATTGCCAAGCAGTGATAGAGGGTATCTATAACAGGGAGGGGATGAAGTGGCACCCGGGCAGCTTTCTCTGCATGTCCGGACCGCTGCCAGGAGTCACAAGAATGTCAGCAGTTAGCCATATCCCTGTTAACCCCCGGCCAGTAGATCAAACGGGTCAGGCAACGTTGGGTCCTCTTACGACCTATATGACCTGCTAGGGGTATATCATTGGCCAGATCTAAAATTCTGTCTCTAAAGGGATGGGGTAAGATCAACTGTTTCCTGACTACCCCGTGCACTACTCTCATCCCCAGTGATGCCTCTATACAGTAGTCCCCGTTCTCATATAAAAGCCTCTCTGCTGGTGCAGGGACGGGAGACCACGACAACCCCTGTCCTTGAGGAGGCTGCAGGTCTCAGCAATGGGAAGGTCGGCATAAGAAGCCATCTGGTCGCTGATGAAGGGATCCCACTTCTGACACCAGTTGTGGCAAACTGCTTTCTTCAGTCAGGCATGATAAGGCTGTTATGGCCAAACCTACCCAGCAGATCTGTCAGGGTCTTTTTGATCCCGTCACCAAGACAGCTCATATCTTCTCTGAGGATTTTGACACATATATCTTCTAGATATCTTGTTCCATATGCAAATTCAGCCAGTCAGAGACAGTAATATCTGATCCCTCACATTATCAAGTCTGGAGGAAAACTGACAAGAAGTTAAGCTTTCAGTTTGAATATAAACTGTGATGCAGGGAGAGTGGAGACACCATCTAACACCACGAGGTGACGTACAAGGGGAATCAAGATAACATAAAAACATATTAAATATCTATAAAACAACTTCTAAGCAAAGTCTCTACGCGGGTACATCCCCCATCTCACATAAATAGGAGACCAGATATATTTAGCTCCCTCAAGTCATTATGTGGCCAGAGTAATGGTCTGTTTTAAAAAATCTTAATGTATCCGGGGCGGTTCATATGAGTCCAAAGGGGCCGGTGGTCCCAGGGATCGTGAAAATAGTATTGTTGAATTGTTGCTCCCATTCTGAATATATTATGAGCATTTTACATTTTTTTAGAGTTTATCATTAGTTTGCCTTTGTTTTTTTATTTATACTTTTGCTCTTCATTTTCTTCTAAGTTTAATGTAATGCTAAATCTGAGCAGCAAGATCCTAAGCGTGCGCTGACGACAGATGTGTCCCAGTGATATCATGACTCGCGCCACTCTCTAACCCGATGTACCTTTCTTTTGTTAATTATTGATATTTATCCCTCGGAGCACGCTTATATCACCATCCATTGTGTGTTCTTAATACCTGTAGCCATCACATATTATAATTGTCTAACTGCGATTCGTCGTCACGCTTCAGACGAATCGCAGTTAGACAATTATAAAGTGCTGCGCATTGCGCAGAGCGCGGCGCGAGCCGCGCATGCGCAGAGCGCGGCGCGAGCCGCGCTCTGCGCCCGAGCCGCGCTTGCGCAGCGCGGCCCGAGAGCAGGTAAAAGAGTGGGGAAGAGGGGGGGGGGGGGGTAGAGGCACAGAGGGAGAGTGGGGAAGAGGGGAGGGAGAGTGGGGAAGAGGGGGGGGAGAGTCACAGAGGGAGAGTGGGGAAGAGGGGAGGGAGAGGCACGGCACAGAGGGAGAGTAGGGAAGAGGCACAGAGGGAGAGTGGGGAAGAGACACAGAGGGAGGGGGGAGAGACACAGAGGGATAGGTGGGAAAGAGACACAGGGGAGGTAGAGGAGGGTGAAAAGACACACGGGAGGGAGAACATGGAGAAGATACACATGGGAGGGAAATGGGGGGGGGGGGAGAGGGGAACAGACACAGGGGGAAGGGGGAAAGAGACACAGGCCAGGGGGGAACAGGCACAGAGGGAGAGGGGGGAAGAGACACAGAGGGAGAGGGGGGAAGAGACACAGGGGGGAGAGATACAGAGGGTGAGGGAGGAAGAGACACAGAGGGAAGGGGGGGAAGAGGTACAGAGAGAGGGGGAAAGAGGCACAGAGGGGGGGGGAACAGAGGAAGGGGTGAAGAGACACAGTGGCGAGACACACAGAGAGAGGCGGGGGAAGAGGCACAGAGGGAGAGGGTGGAAGACACAGAGTGGGGAGAGACACAGAGGGTGAAGAGACAGGGAGGAAGAGGCACAGAAAGAGGAGGGGGAAGAGACACAGGGGAGTGAGAGGAGGGGGAAGAGACACAGGGGAGAGAGTGCAGGGGGGAAGATACACAAGGGAGGGAAATGGAAACACGAGGAAGGCCGTAACAGACACAGGGCTGAGGGGGAAAGAGACACAGGCCAGGGGGGAACAGACACAGGGGAGGGTTGGGGGAGACACAGGGGGGGGAGAGATGCATAGGAGGGAGAAGGGGGAAAGAGACACAGGGGAGGGGTTTAGAGACACGGGAGGGAGAGGGAGGTAAAAACACAGGGGGGCAGGAGATACAAAGGAGGTAGACGAGGTGGAAGGAGACACAAGGGAGGGAGAGGAGGGGGGAAATAAGACACGAGGGAGGAAGTAGACAGAGGGAGAGACTCGCAATGAGCTCCAAAGGGGCTCATTGCAAGGCCTGTGATGAGCGCCAAAGGCGCTCATCACAAGGCCAGTAAAGTAGAGGGGGAGAGGCTTACATTGTGTGGCAAACAGCATTGCCAGGCTTCAGTTTTTATTGCCGTCATTTTTGACGGGCAAGTCGCTAGTTACTTTATAATAGCTTGAGTCAGATTGAGTCCAGTTAGCATAAGTTCAGTGTGAGTCCAGTTACTGTGCGTGATGTTAACGCAAGTTTCACTGTGAGTCCAAATAACATAAGTCCAATACTAGTCTAGGCAGTGTGAGTCCAATTAACATAAGTCCAATACTAGTCTAGGCAGTGTGAGTCCAATTAACATAAGTCCAATACTTGTCTAGGCAGTGTGGGTCCAGTTGAGGGATTCCTAAACTTCCCAACAGTGAAATCACAGAGAATAAATGGGGAAGTTTCCCAATGGCACAATTCGGATCAGGATTGGACTCATCTATAATGTGAGGGTCCAGGGAATCAGACCGAAGGACAGGCTTGCTCCAGCTCCTCTCGAGGTTCATGTGGTTCTTTCTGAGGGACAGGCTTGCTCCAGCTCCTCTCGAGGTTCCTGTGGTTCTGTCTGAGGGACAGGTTTGCTCCCAGCCCCTCTCGAGGTTCCTGTGGTTCTGTCTGAGGGACAGGTTTGCTCCCAGCCCCTCTCGAGGTTCAAGTGGTTCTGTCTGAGGGACAGGCTTGCTCCCAGCCCCGTTTGGAGGTTCCTGTGGTTCTGTCTAAAGGCACAGGCTTGCTCCCAGCCCCTCTCGAGGTTCCTGTGGTTCGGTCTGAGGGGCAGGCTTGCTCCCAGCCCCTCTCGAGGTTCATGTGGTTCTGTCTGAGGGACAGGCTTGCTCCCAGCCCCTCTCGAGGTTCATGTGGTTCCGTCTGAGGGACAGGCTTGCTCCCAGCCCCTCTCGAGGTTCCTGTGGTTCGTTCTGAGGGGCAGGCTTGCTCCCAGCCCCTCTCGAGGTTCCTGTGGTTCTGTCTAAAGGGACAGGCTTGCTCCCAGCCCCTCTCGAGGTTCCTGTGGTTCTGTCTGAGGGACAGGCTTGCTCCCAGCCCCTCTCGAGGTTCATGTGGTTCCGTCTGAGGGACAGGCTTGCTCCCAGCCCCTCTCGAGGTTCCTGTGGTTCGTTCTGAGGGGCAGGCTTGCTCCCAGCCCCTCTCGAGGTTCCTGTGGTTCTGTCTAAAGGGACAGGCTTGCTCCCAGCCCTTCTCGAGGTTCATGTGGTTCTGTCTAAAGGGACAGGCTTGCTCCCAGCCCCTCTCGAGGTTCATGTGGTTCTGTCTGAGGGGCAGGCTTGCTCCCAGCCCCTCTCGAGGTTCCTGTGGTTCTGTCTGAGGGGCAGGCTTGCTCCCAGCCCCTCTCGAGGTTCCTGTGGTTCTGTCTGAGGGACAGGCTTGCTCCCAGCCCCGTTTGGAGGTTCCTGTGGTTCAGTCTGTGGGACAGGCTTGCTCCCAGCCCCTCTCGAGGTTCCTGTGGTTCTGTCTGAGGGACAGGCTTGCTCCCAGCTAATCTCGAGGTTCCTGTGGTTCTGTCTGAGGGACAGGCCTCCTCCCAGCTAATCTTGGGTGTCCAGTAAGTCAGATTGAGGGACAGGCCTCCTCCCAGCTAATCTTGGGTGTCCTGTAATTCAGATTGAGGGACAGGCCTCCTCCCAGCTAATCTTGGGTGTCCTGTAATTCAGATTGAGGGACAGGCTTCCTCCCAGCTAATCTTGGGTGTCCTGTAATTCAGATTGAGGGACAGGCTTGCTCCCAGCTAATCTTGGGTATCCTGTAATTCAGATTGAGGGACAGGCCTCCTCCCAGCTAATCTTGGGTGTCCTGTAATTCAGATTGAGGGACAGGCTTCCTCCCAGCTAATCTTGGTTGTCCAGTAATTCAGATTGAGGGACAGGCTTGCTCTCAGCTAATCTTGGGTGTCCAGTAATTCAGATTGAGGGACAGGCTTGCTCCCAGCTAATCTTGGGTGTCCTGTAATTCAGATTGAGGGACAGGCCTCCTCCCAGCTAATCTTGGGTGTCCTGTAATTCAGATTGAGGGATAGGCCTCCTCCCGGCTAATCTTGGGTGTCCTGTAATTCAGATTGAGGGACAGGCTTGCTCCCAGCTAATCTTGGGTGTCCTGTAATTCAGATTGAGGGACAGGCCTCCTCCCAGCTAATCTTGGGTGTCCTGTAATTCAGATTGAGGGACAGGCCTCCTCCCGGCTAATCTTGTGTGTCCTGTAATTCAGATTGAGGGACAGGCCTCCTCCCAGCTAATCTTGGGTGTCCTGTAATTCAGATTGAGGGATAGGCCTCCTCCCGGCTAATCTTGGGTGTCCTGTAATTCAGATTGAGGGACAGGCCTCCTCCCGGCTAATCTTGTGTGTCCTGTAATTCAGATTGAGGGATAGGCCTCCTCCCAGCTAATCCTGGGTGTCCAGTAATTCAGATTGAGGGACATGCTTACTCCCAGCTAATCTTGGGTGTCCTGTAATTCAGATTAAGGATCAGGCTTACTCCCGGCTAATCTTGGGTGTCCTGTAATTCAGATTGAGGGACAGGCTTGCTCCCATCTAATCTTGGGTGTCCTGTAATTCAGATTGAGGGACAGGCTTGCTCCCAGCTAATCTTGTGTGTCCTGTAATTCAGATTGAGGGACAGGCTTGCTCCCATCTAATCTTGGGTGTCCTGTAATTCAGATTGAGGGACAGGCTTGCTCCCGGCTAATCTTGGGTGTCCTGTAATTCAGATTGAGG
This sequence comes from Discoglossus pictus, assembly GCA_027410445.1. Lineage (NCBI taxonomy): Eukaryota > Metazoa > Chordata > Amphibia > Anura > Alytidae > Discoglossus > Discoglossus pictus. Next base: position 2,356,280 of record JAPZIH010000011.1, on the reverse strand, counting down.
GACAGGCTTGCTCCCATCTAATCTTGGGTGTCCTGTAATTCAGATTGAGGGACAGGCTTGCTCCCAGCTAATCTTGGGTGTCCTGTAATTCAGATTGAGGGACAAGCCTCCTCCCAGCTAATCTTGGGTGTCCTGTAATTTAGATTGAGGGACAGGCTTGCTCCCATCTAATCTTGGGTGTCCAGTAATTCAGATTGAGGGACAGGCTTGCTCCCAGCTAATCTTGGGTGTCCAGTAATTCAGATTGAGGGACAGGCCTCCTCCCAGCTAATCTTGGGTGTCCAGTAATTCAGATTGAGGGACAGGCCTCCTCCCAGCTAATCTTGGGTGTCCTGTAATTCAGATTGAGGGTCCGGCTTGCTCCTGGCTAATCTTGGGTGTCCTGTAATTCAGATTGAGGGACAGGCTTGCTCCCAGCTAATCTTGGGTGTCCTGTAATTCAGATTGAGGGACAGGCCTCCTCCCAGCTAATCTTGGGTGTCCTGTAATTCAGATTGAGGGACAGGCTTGCTCCCAGCTAATCTTGGGTGTCCTGTAATTCAGATTGAGGGACAGGCTTGCTCCCATCTAATCTTGGGTGTCCTGTAATTCAGATTGAGGGACAGGCTTGCTCCCATCTAATCTTGGGTGTCCTGTAATTCAGATTGAGGGACAGGCTTGCTCCCGGCTAATCTTGGGTGTCCTGTAATTCAGATTGAGGGACAGGCTTGCTCCCAGCTAATCTTGGGTGTGCTGTAATTCAGATAGAGGGACAGCCTTGCTCCCAGCTAATCTTGGGTGTCCAGTAATTCAGATTGAGGGTCAGGCTTGCTCCCAGCTAATCTTTGGTGTCCTGTAATTCAGATTGAGGGACAGGCTTGCTCCCAGCTAATCTTGGGTGTCCTGTAATTCAGATTGAGGGACAGGCCTCCTCCCAGCTAATCTTGGGTGTCCTGTAATTCAGATTGAGGGACAGGCTTGCTCCCGCTAATCTTGGGTGTCCTGTAATTCAGATTGAGGGACAGGCTTGCTCACAGCTAATCTTGGGTGTCCAGTAATTCAGATTGAGGGACAGGCTTGCTCACAGCTAATCTTGGGTGTGCTGTAATTCAGATTGAGGGACAGGCCTCCTCCCCGCTAATCTTGGGTGTCCTGTAATTCAGATTGAGGGACAGGCCTCCTCCCCGCTAATCTTGGGTGTCCTGTAATTCAGATTGAGGGACAGGCCTCCTCCCAGCTAATCTTGTGTGTCCAGTAATTCAGATTGAGGGACAGGCTTGCTCGCAGCTAATCTTGGGTGTCCAGTAATTCAGATTGAGGGACAGGCTTGCTCCCAGCTAATCTTGGGTGTCCTGTAATTCAGATTGAGGGACAGGCTTGCTCCCAGCTAATCTTGGGTGTCCAGTAATTCAGATTGAGGGACAGGCTTGCTCCCAGCTAATCTTGGGTATCCTGTAATTCAGATTGAGGGACAGGCCTCCTCCCAGCTAATCTTGGGTGTCCAGTAATTCAGATTATGGGACAGGCTTGCTCCCAGCTAATCTTGGGTGTCCTGTAATTCAGATTGAGGGACAGGCTTGCTCCCAGCTAATCTTGGGTGTCCAGTAATTCAGATTATGGGACAGGCTTGCTCCCAGCTAATCTTGGGTGTCCTGTAATTCAGATTGAGGGACAGGCTTGCTCCCAGCTAATCTTGGGTGTCCTGTAATTCAGATTGAGGGACAGGCTTGCTCCCGGCTAATCTTGGGTGTCCTGTAATTCAGATTGAGGGACAGGCCTCCTCCCAGCTAATCTTGGGTGTCCTGTAATTCAGATTGAGGGACAGGCTTGCTCCCAGCTAATCTTGGGTATCCTGTAATTCAGATTGAGGGACAGGCTTGCTCCCAGCTAATCTTGGGTGTCATGTAATTCAGATTGAGGGACAGGCTTGCTCCCAGCTAATCTTGGGTATCCTGTAATTCAGATTGAGGGACAGGCTTGCTCCCAGCTAATCTTGGGTGTCCTGTAATTCAGATTGAGGGTCAGGCTTGCTCTCAGCTAATCTTGGGTATCCTGTAATTCAGATTGAGGGACAGGCCTCCTCCGAGCTAATCTTGGGTGTCCTGTAGTTCAGATTGAGGGACAGGCTTGCTCCCAGCTAATCTTGGGTGTCCAGTAATTCAGATTGAGGGACAGGCTTGCTCCCATCTAATCTTGTGTGTCCTGTAATTCAGATTGAGGGACAGGCTTGCTCCCAGCTAATCTTGGGTGTCCAGTAATTCAGATTGAGGGACAGGCTTGCTCCGAGCTAATCTTGGGTGTCCTGTAATTCAGATTGAGGGACAGGCTTGCTCCCAGCTAATCTTGGGTGTCCTGTAATTCAGATTAAGGGACAGGCTTGCTCCCGGCTAATCTTGGGTGTCCTGTAATTCAGATTAAGGGACAGGCCTCCTCCCAGCTAATCTTGTGTGTCCCAGTAATTCAGATTGAGGGACAGGCTTGCTCCCAGCTAATCTTGTGTGTCCAGTAATTCAGATTAAGGGACAGGCTTGCTCCCAGCTAATCTTGGGTGTCTAGTAATTCAGATTGAGGGACAGGCTTGCTCCCAGCTAATCTTGGGTGTCCTGTAATTCAGATTGAGGGACAGGCTTGCTCCCATCTAATCTTGGGTGTTCTGTAATTCCGATTGAGGGACAGGCTTGCTCCCAGCTAATCTTGGGTGTCCTGAAATTCAGATTGAGGGACAGGCCTCCTCCCAGCTAATCTTGGGTGTCCAGTAGTTCAGATTAAGGGACAGGCTTGCTCCCAGCTAATCTTGGGTGTCCAGTAGTTCAGATTGAGGGACAGGCTTGCTCCCAGCTAATCTTGTGTGTCCAGTAATTCAGATTAAGGGACAGGCTTGCTCCCAGCTAATCTTGGGTGTCTAGTAATTCAGATTGAGGGACAGGCTTGCTCCCAGCTAATCTTGTGTGTCCAGTAATTCAGATTAAGGGACAGGCTTGCTCCCAGCTAATCTTGGGTGTCTAGTAATTCAGATTGAGGGACAGGCTTGCTCCCATCTAATCTTGGGTGTTCTGTAATTCAGATTGAGGGACAGGCTTGCTTCCAGCTAATCTTGGGTGTCCAGTAATTCAGATTGAGGGACAGGCTTGCTCCCAGCTAATCTTGGGTGTCCTGTAATTCAGATTGAGGGACAGGCCTCCTCCCAGCTAATCTTGGGTGTCCTGTAATTCAGATTGAGGGACAGGCTTGCTCCAAGCTAATCTTGGGTGTCCTGTAATTCAGATTAAGGGACAGGCTTGCATCGAGCTAATCTTGGGTGTCCTGTAATTCAGATTGAGGGACGGGCTTGCTCCCAGCTAATCTTGGGTGTCCTGTAATTCAGATTGAGGGACAGGCTTGCTTCCAGCTAATCTTGGGTGTCCAGTAATTCAGATTGAGGGACAGGCTTGCTCCCAGCTAATCTTGGGTGTCCTGTAATTCAGATTGAGGGACAGGCTTGCTCCCAGCTAATCTTGGGTGTCCAGTAATTCAGATTGAGGGACGGGCTTGCTCCCAGCTAATCTTGTGTGTCCTGTAATTCAGATTGAGGGACAGGCTTGCTCCCAGCTAATCTTGGGTGTCCTGTAATTCAGATTGAGGGACAGGCTTGCTCCGAGCTAATCTTGGGTGTCCTGTAATTCAGATTGAGGGACAGGCTTGCTCCCAGCTAATCTTGGGTATCCTGTAATTCAGATTGAGGGACAGGCTTGCTCCCGGCTAATCTTGTGTGTCCTGTAATTCAGATTGAGGGACGGGCTTGCTCCCAGCTAATCTTGTGTGTCCTGTAATTCAGATTGAGGGACAGGCCTGCTCCCAGCTAATCTTGGGTGTCCTGTAATTCAGATTGAGGGACAGGCTTGCTCCCAGCTAATCTTGGGTGTCCAGTAATTCAGATTGAGGGACAGGCTTGCTCCCAGCTAATCTTGGGTATCCTGTAATTCAGATTGAGGGACAGGCTTGCTCCCAGCTAATCTTGGGTGTCCTGTAATTCAGATTGAGGGACAGGCCTCCTCCGAGCTAATCTTGGGTGTCCTGTAGTTCAGATTGAGGGACAGGCTTGCTCCCAGCTAATCTTGGGTGTCCTGTAATTCAGATTGAGGGACAGGCTTGCTCCCGGCTAATCTTGGGTGTCCTGTAATTCAGATTAAGGGACAGGCCTCCTCCCAGCTAATCTTGTGTGTCCCAGTAATTCAGATTGAGGGACAGGCTTGCTCCCAGCTAATCTTGGGTGTCCCAGTAATTCAGATTGAGGGACAGGCTTGCTCCCAGCTAATCTTGTGTGTCCAGTAATTCAGATTAAGGGACAGGCTTGCTCCCAGCTAATCTTGGGTGTCTAGTAATTCAGATTGAGGGACAGGCTTGCTCCCAGCTAATCTTGGGTGTCCTGTAATTCAGATTGAGGGACAGGCTTGCTCCCATCTAATCTTGGGTGTTCTGTAATTCAGATTGAGGGACAGGCTTGCTCCCAGCTAATCTTGGGTGTCCTGTAATTCAGATTGAGGGACAGGCCTCCTCCCAGCTAATCTTGGGTGTCCAGTAGTTCAGATTAAGGGACAGGCTTGCTCCCAGCTAATCTTGGGTGTCCAGTAATTCAGATTGAGGGACAGGCCTCCTCCCAGCTAATCTTGGGTGTTCTGTAATTCAGATTGAGGGACAGGCTTGCTCCCAGCTAATCTTGGGTATCCTGTAATTCAGATTGAGGGACAGGCTTGCTCCCAGCTAATCTTGTGTGTCCAGTAGTTAAGATTGAGGGACAGGCCTCCTCCCAGCTAATCTTGTGTGTCCTGTAATTCAGATTGAGGGACAGGCCTCCTCCCAGCTAATCTTGGGTGTTCTGTAATTCAGATTGAGGGACAGGCTTGCTCCCAGCTAATCTTGTGTGTCCAGTAGTTAAGATTGAGGGACAGGCCTCCTCCCAGCTAATCTTGGGTGTCCTGTAATTCAGATTGAGGGACAGGCTTGCTCGCAGCTAATCTTGGGTATCCTGTAATTCAGATTGAGGCACAGGCTTGCTCCCAGCTAATCTTGGGTGTCCTGTAATTCAGATTGAGGGACAGGCTTGCTCCCATCTAATCTTGTGTGTCCTGTAATTCAGATTGAGGGACAGGCTTGCTCGCAGCTAATCTTGGGTGTCCTGTAATTCAGATTGAGGGACAGGCTTGCTCCCAGCTAATCTTGGGTGTCCTGTAATTCAGATTGAGGGTCAGGCTTGCTCCCAGCTAATCTTGTGTGTCCAGTAATTCAGATTAAGGCACAGGCTTGCTCCCAGCTAATCTTGGGTGTCCTGTAATTCAGATTGAGGGACAGGCTTGCTCCCATCTAATCTTGTGTGTCCTGTAATTCAGATTGAGGGACAGGCTTGCTCGCAGCTAATCTTGGGTGTCCTGTAATTCAGATTGAGGGACAGGCTTGCTCCCAGCTAATCTTGGGTGTCCTGTAATTCAGATTGAGGGACAGGCTTGCTCCCAGCTAATCTTGTGTGTCCAGTAATTCAGATTAAGGGACAGGCTTGCTCCCAGTTAATCTTGGGTGTCTAGTAATTCAGATTGAGGGACAGGCTTGCTCCCAGCTAATCTTGGGTGTCCTGTAATTCAGATTGAGGGACGGGCCTCCTCCCAGCTAATCTTGGGTGTCCTGTAATTCAGATTGAGGGACAGGCTTGCTCCCAGCTAATCCTGGGTGTCCTGTAATTCAGATTGAGGGACAGGCTTGCTCCCAGCTAATCTCGGGTGTCCTGTAATTCAGATTGAGGGACAGGCTTGCTTCCAGCTAATCTTGGGTGTCCTGTAATTCAGATTGAGGGACAGGCCTCCTCCCAGCTAATCTTGGGTGTTCTGTAATTCAGATTGAGGGACAGGCCTCCTCCCAGCTAATCTTGGGTGTCCTGTAATTCAGATTGAGGGACAGGCCTCCTCCCAGCTAATCTTGGGTGTCCTGTAATTCAGATTGAGGGACAGGCTTGCTCCCAGCTAATCTTGTGTGTCCAGTAATTCAGATTAAGGGACAGGCTTGCTCCCAGCTAATCTTGGGTGTCCTGTAATTCAGATTGAGGGACAGGCCTCCTCCCAGCTAATCTTGGGTGTCCAGTAATTCAGATTAAGGGACAGGCTTGCTCCCAGCTAATCTTGGGTGTCCTGTAATTCAGATTGAGGGACACGCCTCCTCCCAGCTAATCTTGTGTGTCCAGTAATTCAGATTAAGGGACAGGCTTGCTCCCGGCTAATCTCGGGTGTCCTGTAATTCAGATTGAGGGACATGCCTCCTCCCAGCTAATCTTGGGTATCCTGTAATTCAGATTGAGGGACAGGCTTGCTCCCAGCTAATCTTGGGTATCCTGTAATTCAGATTGAGGGACAGGCTTGCTCCCAGCTAATCTTGGGTATCCTGTAATTCAGATTAAGGGACAGGCTTGCTCCCAGCTAATCTTGTGTGTCCAGTAGTTCAGATTAAGGGACAGGCTTGCTCCCAGCTAATCTCGGGTGTCCTGTAATTCAGATTAAGGGACAGGCTTGCTCCCAGCTAATCTCGGGTGTCCTGTTATTCAGATTGAGGGACAGGCTTGCTCCCAGATAATCTTGGGTGTCCTGTAATTCAGATTGAGGGACAGGCTTGCTCCCAGCTAATCTTGGGTGTCCTGTAATTCAGATTGAGGGACAGGCTTGCTCCCAGCTAATCTTGGGTGTCCTGTAATTCAGATTAAGGGACAGGCTTGCTCCCAGATAATCTTGGGTGTCCTGTAATTCAGATTGAGGGACAGGCTTGCTCCCAGATAATCTTGGGTGTCCTGTAATTCAGATTGAGGGACAGGCTTGCTCCCAGCTAATCTTGGGTGTCCTGTAATTCAGATTGAGGGACAGGCTTGCTCCCAGCTAATCTTGGGTGTCCTGTAATTCAGATTGAGGGACAGGCTTGCTTCCAGCTAATCTTGGGTGTCCTGTAATTCAGATTGAGGGACAGGCCTCCTCCCAGCTAATCTTGGGTGTTCTGTAATTCAGATTGAGGGACAGGCTTGCTCCCAGCTAATCTTGGGTGTCCTGTAATTCAGATTGAGGGACAGGCCTCCTCCCAGCTAATCTTGGGTGTCCTGTAATTCAGATTAAGGGACAGGCTTGCTCCCAGCTAATCTTGGGTATCCTGTAATTCAGATTGAGGGACAGGCTTGCTCCCAGCTAATCTTGGGTGTCCTGTAATTCAGATTGAGGGACAGGCTTGCTCCCAGCTAATCTTGGGTATCCTGTAATTCAGATTGAGGGACAGGCTTGCTCCCAGCTAATCTTGGGTATCCTGTAATTCAGATTAAGGGACAGGCTTGCTCCCAGCTAATCTTGGGTGTCCTGTAATTCAGATTGAGGGACAGGCCTCCTCCCAGCTAATCTTGGGTGTCCTGTAATTCAGATTGAGGGACAGGCCTCCTCCCAGCTAATCTTGTGTGTCCAGTAACTCAGATTGAGGGACAGGCTTGCTCCCAGCTAATCTTGGGTGTCCAGTAACTCAGATTGAGGGACAGGCCTCCTCCCAGCTAATCTTGTGTGTCCAGTAATTCAGATTGAGGGTCAGGCTTGCTCCCAGTTTATTATCTACAGCTCTATTGCCAATTACTCCCCCCCTTCTTCTCTCCCACAGTAATAATACCATTTGTGCAAGGCCCTTTTAGGGTGCAGGGGCCCTATATGTGGCCCTTGGAGTGACAGAGGTTGCCTGTGATTTATGTAAATAATGTATTTTGTTATAATATTAGCAGAAATAATAATATTACTTCCCTGCTACTAATTAAAAAGTGAATGTGATAATACGACCAAGTCTATACTGCCCTCTTGTGGCAGATTATAAAGTACAAGCAGCATCTCCGTAGAAGCAGCTGGTAGAGAAACACGTAGAGGTCTCCAGATTACCTCGTAGCGTCTGGATTTGCACACACCTGTAAGATTCTATGGTCTTCTGGACCTCTGACCCTCATCTAGTGCCAACCATAAATACACCTCATTCTCACTTTTTACTTTGCAACAGTGAATTGTATTTGAATTTATTCATATTGAGAATATATATATATATGGAGCCAATAATCCCACAAGACCACCAGGAGACACAGCTCTTAGTGTAAGAGGGAGCGGGTCCCCGGCGAGAGGGAGAGAGTGGGGAGAGCGAGAGGGAGCGGGTCCCCGGCGAGAGGGAGAGAGCGAGAGGGAGCGGGTCCCCGGCAAGAGGGAGAGAGTGGGGAGAGCGAGAGGGAGCGGGTCCCCGGCGAGAGGGAGAGAGCGAGAGGGAGCGGGTCCCCGGCGAGAGGGAGAGAGTGGGGACAGCGAGAGGGAGCGGGTCCCCGGCGAGAGGGAGAGAGCGAGAGGGAGCGGGTCCCCGGCGAGAGGGAGAGAGCGAGAAGGAGCGGGTCCCCGGCGAGAGGGAGAGAGTGGGGACAGCGAGAGGGAGCGGGTCCCCGGCGAGAGGGAGAGAGTGGGGACAGCGAGAGGGAGCGGGTCCCCGGCGAGAGGGAGAGAGCGAGAAGGAGCGGGTCCCCGGCGAGAGGGAGAGAGTGGGGACAGCGAGAGGGAGCGGGTCCCCGGCGAGAGGGAGAGAGTGGGGACAGCGAGAGGGAGCGGGTCCCCGGCGAGAGGGAGAGAGTGGGGAGAGCGAGAGGGAGCGGGTCCCCGGCGAGAGGGAGAGAGTGGGGAGAGCGAGAGGGAGCGGGTCCCCGGCGAGAGGGAGAGAGTGGGGAGAGCGAGAGGAAGCGGGTCCCCGGTGAGAGGGAGAGAGTGGGGAGAGCGAGAGGGAGCGGGTCCCCGGCGAGAGGGAGAGAGTGGGGAGAGCGAGAGGGAGCGGGTCCCCGGCGAGAGGGAGAGAGTGGGGAGAGCGAGAGGAAGCGGGTCCCCGGTGAGAGGGAGAGAGTGGGGAGAGCGAGAGGGAGCGGGTCCCCGGGGAGAGGGAGAGAGTGGGGAGAGCGAGAGGGAGCGGGTCCCCGGCGAGAGGGAGAGAGTGGGGAGAGCGAGAGGAAGCGGGTCCCCGGTGAGAGGGAGAGAGTGGGGAGAGCGAGAGGGAGCGGGTCCCCGGCGAGAGGGAGAGAGTGGGGAGAGCGAGAGAGCGCAGGTTCCCGGGGAGGGAGAGAGAGAGCAAGTTGCGGGTCCCCGGGGAGAGAGAGAGCGGGTCCCCGGGGAGAGAGAGAGAGCGGGTCCCCGGGGAGAGAGAGAGAGAGCGGGTCCCCGGGGAGAGAGAGAGAGAGAGAGCGGGTCCCCGGGGAGAGAGAGAGAGAGAGAGCGGGTCCCCGGGGAGAGAGAGAGAGAGCGGGTCCCCGGGGAGAGAGAGAGAGAGAGAGAGCGGGTCCCTGGGGAGAGAGAGAGCGGTTCCCCGGGGAGAGAGAGAGAGAGCGGGTCCCCGGGGAGAGAGAGAGAGAGCGGGTCCCCGGGGAGAGAGAGAGAGAGCGGGTCCCCGGAGAGAGAGAGAGAGAGGGTCCCTGGGGAAAGAGAGAGAGCGGGTCCCCGGGGAGAGAGAGAGAGCGGGTCCCCGGGGAGAGAGAGAGAGCGGGTCCCCGGGGAAAGAGAGAGAGCGGGTCCCCGGGGAGAGAGAGAGAGAGAGAGCGGGTCCCCGGCGAGAGAGAGAGAGCGGGTCCCCGGAGAGAGAGAGAGCGGGTCCCCGGAGAGAGAGAGAGCGGGTCCCCGGCGAGAGAGAGAGAGCGGGTCCCCGGGGAGAGAGAGAGAGCGGGTCCCCGGGGAAAGAGAGAGAGCAGGTCCCCGGGGAGAGAGAGAGAGAGAGAGCGGGTCCCCGGGGAGAGAGAGAGAGCGGGTCCCCGGGGAAAGAGAGAGAGCGGGTCCCCGGGGAGAGAGAGAGAGAGAGAGAGAGAGAGCGGGTCCCCGGGGAGAGAGAGAGAGAAAGAGAGGGCGGGTCCCCGGGGAGAGAGAGAGCGGGAAGAGAGAGAGCGGGTCCCCGGGGAGAGAGAGAGCGGGGAGAGAGAGAGAGCGGGTCCCCGGGGAGAGAGAGAGAGCGGGTCCCCGGAGAGAGAGAGAGCGGGTCCCCGGCGAGAGAGAGAGAGCGGGTCCCCGGGGAGAGAGAGAGAGCGGGTCCCCGGGGAAAGAGAGAGAGCGGGTCCCCGGGGAGAGAGAGAGAGCGGGTCCCCGGGGAGAGAGAGAGAGCGGGTCCCCGGGGAAAGAGAGAGAGCGGGTTCCCGGGGGGAGAGAGAGAGAGAGAGCGGGTCCCCGGCGAGAGAGAGAGAGCGGGTCCCCGGAGAGAGAGAGAGCGGGTCCCCGGTGAGAGAGAGAGAGCGGGTCCCCGGGGAGAGAGAGAGAGCGTGTCCCCGGGGAAAGAGAGAGAGCGGGTCCCCAGGGAGAGAGAGAGAGAGAGCGGGTCCCCGGCGAGAGAGAGAGAGCGGGTCCCCGGGGAGAGAGAGAGAGCGGGTCCCCGGGGAGAGAGAGAGAGCGGGTCCCCGGGGAAAGAGAGAGAGCGGGTCCCCGGGGAGAGAGAGAGAGAGAGAGCGGGTCCCCGGCGAGAGAGAGAGAGCGGGTCCCCGGAGAGAGAGAGAGCGGGTCCCCAAAGAGAGAGAGAGCGGGTCCCCGGCGAGAGAGAGAGAGCGGGTCCCCGGGGAGAGAGAGAGAGCGGGTCCCCGGGGAAAGAGAGAGAGCAGGTCCCCGGGGAGAGAGAGAGAGAGAGAGCGGGTCCCCGGGGAGAGAGAGAGAGCGGGTCCCCGGGGAAAGAGAGAGAGCGGGTCCCCGGGGAGAGAGAGAGAGAGAGAGAGCGGGTCCCCGGGGAGAGAGAGAGAGAAAGAGAGGGCGGGTCCCCGGGGAGAGAGAGAGCGGGAAGAGAGAGAGCGGGTCCCCGGGGAGAGAGAGAGCAGGGAGAGAGAGAGAGCGGGTCCCCGGGGAGAGAGAGAGAGCGGGTCCCCGGAGAGAGAGAGAGCGGGTCCCCGGCGAGAGAGAGAGAGCGGGTCCCCGGAGAGAGAGAGAGCGGGTCCCCGGCGAGAGAGAGAGAGAGAGAGCGGGTCCCCGGGGAGAGAGAGAGAGCGGGCCTCCGGGGAAAGAGAGAGAGCGGGTCCCCGGGGAGAGAGAGAGAGCGGGTCCCCGGGGAGAGAGAGAGAGCGGGTCCCCGGGGAAAGAGAGAGAGCGGGTTCCCGGGGGGAGAGAGAGAGAGAGAGCGGGTCCCCGGCGAGAGAGAGAGAGCGGGTCCCCGGAGAGAGAGAGAGCGGGTCCCCGGCGAGAGAGAGAGAGCGGGTCCCCGGGGAGAGAGAGAGAGCGGGTCCCCGGGGAAAGAGAGAGAGCGGGTCCCCAGGGAGAGAGAGAGAGAGAGAGCGGGTCCCCGGCGAGAGAGAGAGAGTGGGTCCCCGGGGAGAGAGAGAGAGCGGGTCCCCGGGGAAAGAGAGAGAGCGGGTCCCCGGGGAGAGAGAGAGAGAGAGAGCGGGTCCCCGGGGAGAGAGAGAGAGTGGGTCCCCGGGGAAAGAGAGAGAGCGGGTCCCCGGGGAGAGAGAGAGAGAGAGAGCGGGTCCCCGGGGAGAGAGAGAGAGCGGTAGAGGGTGTTATAAAACTACTGCTCCTTTAGGACATAGGGTTCTTTGGATTATCCCTGCTTAGCAGTAATGACGCCAGCACTGTATACCTCCAGCGCCTGTACCCAGGAAGTGCAGGTCCGCAGCAATACTCCCAGTGATTAGGAGCAGAGTATCAGACAAGGTCCGTGGCAGTTATTCGCTTGTGTAGAATAACTACATACCCAGAATAAACCATACACAATGCTGACGTATGTTTAAATGCACAAACAACTTTATTGATCAGGTACATTGCCAGCCCCTCCTGGGAAGTATTGAATCCCTTCCCAAGCAGGCATCTTGTGCCCTGTACTCCACATACCTAGGAAATCCTAGTGGCACACTTTAGTGAACTCTCTAGGAAAAATGCAGCATTTAGATACTAAACGTGGCTGGGTACATCACATATTGACAAGTATAACCTGGCTCACACACAGGATGACTGACAGCAAACAACTCCTGTGATTTTGTAGCCAATATTCAACACCTCATGCTAACAGGGCAATACCAGTCCATGGTAATCAAGGCTTCCTCAGTAATCCAACAGTCCCCAAGAGTCCAGTGGGCCCGCCTGAACATGACAGAAGGCACTGGAGAGAGGGGGAGGGTGCAGGTAGTGGGGAGAAGAGGGAGCAGGAGAAGAGGGGAGAGAGAAAAAGCCATCACAGCCAAACCACTCAATTGTCAAATAGTGATGTCGCGAACGTAACATTTTAGGTTCGCGAACCGCGGGCGCGAACTTCATCAAATGTTCGCGAACAGGCGAACCCGGCGAACCGCCATAGACTTCAATGAGCAGGCGAATTTCAAAACCCACAGGGACTCTTTCTGGCCACAATAGTGATGGGAAAGTTGTTTTAAGGGGACTAACACATGGACTGTGGCATGCCGGAGGGGGATCCATGGCAAAACTCCCACGGAAAATTACATAGTTGATGCAGAGTCTGGTTTTAAGCCATAAAGGGCATACATTACCTAACATTCCTAAATTGTTTGCAATAACATGCTTTAAAATATCAGGTATGATGTTGTATCGATCAAGTAGTGTAAGGGTTAGGCCCGCTTCACAGTAACAGACCAATCTCCCCGTTTAATGCACCGCAAACAACTGCAAACAGTCCATTTGCACAACCGCAAACTCCCCATTTGCACAAGGTTGGATACCAAGCTAGCCATGTCCCGTTCCTTGTCCTCACTGATGTCATGGAAGGTCTCTTCCTCCACCCAGCCACCAAGGGTCCCTGAAAGGTGACAACAAGCCCCCTGGAACGCCTGCTGTGTTTGGTCTTCCACCTCCTCAAAGCCACCTTCCTCCTTTGACTCCTCTTCCTCACAATCCTCTTCCAGCGTTGCCGCAGGTCCAGCAAGCGATGCTGATAAGGCTGTTTCTGGTGGTGATGGTGACCACAACTCTTCCTCTTCCTCGTCACGCTCATCCAAGGCCTGATCCAGCATTCTTCGCAGGGCACGCTCCAGGAAGAAAACAAATGGTATGATGTCGTTGATGGTGCCCTCAGTGCGACTGACCAGGTTTGTCACCTCCTCAAAAGGACGCATGAGCCTACAGGCATTGCGCATGAGCGTCCAGTAACGTGTCAAAAAAATCCCCAGCTCCGCAGAAGCTGTCCTAGCACCCCGGTTATACAAATACTCGTTAATGGCTTTTTCTTGTTGGAGCAGGCGGTCAAACATTAGGAGTGTTGAATTCCAACGTGTCGGGCTGTCTAAAATCAAGTTGTTTCGCCGCTGGATATCTGTAAAGTGCGCCATGGCTGTGTAGGAACGCCTGAAATGGCCACACACCTTCCTGGCCTGCTTCAGGACGTCCTATAAGCCTGGATACTTATGGACAAAGCGTTGTACGGTCAGATTACACACATGTGCCATGCACGGCACATGTGTCAACTTGCCCAAATTCAATGCCGCCAACAAATTTCTTCCATTGTCACAAACCACTTTGCCAATCTCCAGTTGGTGCGGAGTCAGCCACTGATCCACCTGTGCGTTCAGGGCTGACAGGAGTGCTGGTCCGGTGTGACTGTCTGCTTTCAGGGAAGTCAACCCTAAGACGGCGTGACATTGCCGTATCCGGGATGTGGAATAGTATCTGGGGAGCTGGGGGGGTGCCGTTGATGTGGAGCAAGACATAGCAGCAGCAGAAGAGGACTCAGCCGAGGAAGTTATCGAAGAGGATGGAGTACGAGGAGTAGAGGAGGTGGCAGCAGGCCTGCCCTGCAAGTCGTGGCGGTGTCACCAACTCCTCTGCAGAGCCACGTATTCCATGCTTGGCAGGCGTCAGCAGGTTTACCCAATGTGCAGTGTAGGTGATATACCTGCCCTGACCATGCTTTACAGACCAGGTATCAGTGGTCAGATGGACCCTTGCCCCAACACTGTGTGCCAGAGATGCCATTACTTCCTTTTGCACAATCGAGTACAGGTTGGGGATTGCCTTTTGTGCAAAGAAATTTCGGCCGGGTACCTTCCACTGCGGTGTCCCAATAGCTACAAATTTTTTGAACACCTCAGACTCCACCAGCTGGTAAAAGCTGGCGGGCTAAGAGTTCAGACAAGCCAGCTGTCAGTTGCCGGGCAAGGGGGTGACTTTGTGACATTGGCTTCTTACGCTCAAACATGTCCTTGACAGACACCTGACTGTGGGCAGATGAGCAGGGACTGCTCAGGGCGAGACACGGAGTGGCGGATGGTTGAGAGGGGGCAAGTAGGGCAGCAGTGGTTGACGTGGCTGAAGATGCTGGACCAGGAGGAGGATGGCGGCTTTGACTTTGTGTGCTGCTTGTACTCATGTGTTGATCCCATAGGTGTTTGTGATGTGACATCATGTGCCTTCGCAAAGCAGTTGTACCTAGGTGGGTGTTGGACTTCCCACGACTCAGTTTCTTTTGGCACAGGTTGCAAATGGCATCACTGTTGTCACAGGCAGACACACGAAAAAATTGCCACACTGCTGAGCTCTGCAATGATGGCATTCTGGTGGTGGCAACAGCATGCGTTGACTGGCGTGCTGTCTGGCTGACCCCGGGTGCCGATGCATGCTGTCTGACTGTGCCACTAGCTACTTTCGACGACCTCCCGCTGCTTCCAACTCGTCTCCTGCTCCTCTCTATCTCCCCATCTGAACTTTCCTCCTGTTCTTCTTCTCTTCTAGCAGGCACCCACAAGACATCCACGGACGCATCGTCATCATCAACCGCTTCACTTGTATCTGACAACTCAACAAAGGAAGCAGCACCGGGTACATCATCATCATCACATCGTACGTACATGTGTGTACTGCTGCCTGACTGGGACATATCCCTGTTATCTAAATCCTCTGGCACTAATGTTTGTGCATCACTCATTTATTCCAACGGATGTGTAAATAACTCTGCTGATGGATCAAGTGAAGCGGCTGTGGTGCTAGTGTTAGTGGTGGCGTCAGGCGGGCGAGTGGTAACTGGAGAGGTGCCCGAAGCTAAGCTGGAGGAGGATGGTGCGTCTAGGTTCCGAGCGGAAGCTGTAGAATATTGGGTGTCCTGTGTTAGCCAGTCAACTATGTCCACAGAACTATTCAAGTTCAGGGTAACTGGCCTCTGAAAACTGGGCATTATTCTTGGGCCAAAGAGAATCACAGCACCACGACCACGATGGCCCCTGCGGGGTGGCCTGCCTCTGCCTGTCGTTTTTTTTTCGATTAGTGGTACTATGCATGCAAGCTACTGTGACACCAGATATGAGTGTCACTGTGCACTGGCAAAAGTTGGCAGAGTAGATGCAATAGGCCTCACACACACGCCTGTAGGCAGGCAACTGATATTCAATCAATTACAGACAAAAAGTGTTGTTTCATTTCACTGAGCACAATAGAAGCTGTTAGGTGTTAGCCTGTCACACACACACGCTGGCAGGCAGGCATATAAAATTACATTACACAGAAAAAAATAATAAAATAAAATAAATGATGTTCTAGCAGTAAAAAGGGCTTTTTGGGTTGCTGTCCTTGCAGCAGATATCAGATGAGTCCTACGGGTCTGTAGTGGAAGCTAAATACACAGCCTGGCTATATATTTCGCTATTAAATCAAGAGCAGGTAGAATATATCTCCTCTCTCAACGAATGCAGCTACAGAATGATTCTAAAATGGAGGCTGTCCTTCAGATGGAAGGCCCTGGAAGGGAGTTATGCTGCTGATTGGCTGGAATGTGTCTGCTGACTGTGAGGTGCAGGGTCAAAGTTTCCTCAATGATAAAGAATAGGGGGCGGACCAAAAAGCGCATGTGTTCGCCGTTCGATGCGAACGCGAACATGCCAAAATCTCTGCAAATAGTCTGCGGGCAAACTGTTCGGGACATCACTAGTCACCACCAATAGGGAATAAGAAATGTTACCTCCCTACTCTCTTAATAGCAAATCACCATGGGATGCAAATTGGGAAGGTCCTTACATAGTGATTTATGTTCTAAGTGAACAGGTGGTTAAGATACAGAGATGCCAACCTCTCCAAAAAGAGGGAGGGTGAAACAGAGAGAGAGAGAGAGAGAGAGAGAGAGAGAGAGAGAGAGAGAGAGAGAGAGAGAGAGAGAGAGAGAGAGAGAGAGAGAGAGAGGGAGGGAGAGAGAGAGAGAGGGGGGGGAGGGAGGGAGAGAGAGAGGGGGGGGAGAGAGAGGGAGAGAGAGAAGGGGGGAGAGAGAGAGAGAGAGGGAGGGCGAAACAGAAAAATAAAGATTTTGACAAAGTCTAGAGATGCAATAAAATGGGTCCATGTAGATCAATGTAAAATGTATCAACCAGTGTCTATTAAGAATTGATATTGCTTTTTCTTGTCTTCCATAGGTCTTATTGAAGAATGGAATGGAGATGATGTTGTCGTTACTGGTCATCCTGTTGTCCGGAGCGGCATGTGTTTCTAATGTCCACAGTAATCCGGACACTTCCTATTACAACAGTCCTCACTCATACAATTCAATGGCTCTACTCAAATGGACACGTTAAAGGGACATTGGGTTGGAAAAAGGGAAGTGATGGAGAGAGAAATCTTATCATCTACACTGGATGTTACTTTTGCTTTAATTGCTAATAGGACTAGAAGTGGGAAATTACAGAAGGAAACGTGTGTGAGTTTTATCCATAATATTAAGTTTGGGAAATTAGGGAGAAATCCATCGTTTCAGGCTTCATGTGAATGAAACTGATGTTACTGATGACAAGTAATGAGCGGTGAAACGGATGTCGTAAATCACATTGAATTTTTCTTTTTGGTAATGCAAAGGGATGAAGTACCACCATTAACAATGTTATCTTTGTGGAAAGATGATAGGAAATATGATGTGGGACGTTCGTCTAATTCAGGGAATGGTGTAATTAGTCATTTATTAATTTCAAAACCAGTGTTAGTTCTTAATGTTTTTGGGAAATGGGTAATCAAAAGTGAACAAGGTATTTTTATTTCTGTAGACATACACCCTATCCTACCACCTACTATTAGATCTCCTACATTAGTTCCTGAAAATCCCTTTGAAATAGGAGATCCTTTACAGGTTAAATTAAATTCAGCTACAAGATTAGGTAGTGAGGTAGAATATAAGTTGGTAACATGGCAGATAGTTCCGGAGCAGTGGTGGTATCTAGTAGATATGGTAATTGTACCAAGTATACCAGTGCTCATAATAGGGCTCTTAGGGTGTGGGTTACAGGCGCCAGGTTAAATGATACTGTAACTAGGGCTCATTTTAGGCAGAAAAGAGGTGTAGATACTGTCCTAGGAGGTCCAGGTTCTCTTTTAGGGACATTGAACATTATGGAGGAGGAGATTATCAGAGATATCTAGAGCTTCGAATAAAGGTTTTACATCTCAGAGAGAAGCGAATCAGTGGCTATCTAGTCTTCAACAAAACCAAATTCAAGTTCAGGTAGACCTAACAAACTTCATGAGAGGTAAATTTAAAGTTCTAATACATCAGGAATATGAGTTAGGTGGAAATATACCTCGGGCATTGTTATGTACTCAAGCGCAAAGCGAAATGTCAACTACTTTAAAGTTGCAGCTTTCTAGCCTGTGGTCAGGTAAATGTCCTCAGTCCCTAGCTTGTGGTCAGGTAAATGGCCTCAGTCTCTAGCTTGTGGTCAGGTAAATGGCCTCTGTCTCTAGTGTGTGGTCAGGTAAATGTCCTCAGTCTCTAGCGTGTGGTCAGGTAAATGGCCTCAGTCTCCAGCGTGTGGTCAGGTAAATGGCCTCAGTCTCTAGCGTGTGGTCAGGTAAATGGCCTCAGTCTCTAGCTTGTGCTCAGGTAAATGGCCTCAGTCTCCAGCGTGTGGTCAGGTAAATGGCCTCAGTCTCCAGCGTGTGGTCAGGTAAATGGCCTCAGTCTCTAGTGTGTGGTCAGGTAAATGGCCTCAGTCTCTAGCATGTGGTCAGGTAAATGGCCTCAGTCTCTAGCGTGTGGTCAGGTAAATGGCCTCAGTCTCTAGAGTGTGGTCAGGAAAATGGCCTCAGTCTCTAGCTTGTGGTCAGGTAAATGGCCTCAGTCTCTAGCATGTGGTCAGGTAAATGGCCTCAGTCTCTAGCGTGTGGTCAGGTAAATGGCCTCAGTCTCTAGCTTGTGGTCAGGTAAATAGCCTCAGTCTCTAGTGTGTGGTCAGTTAAATGGCCTCAGTCTCTAGCTTGTGGTCAGGTAGATGGCCTCAGTCTCTAGCGTGTGGTCAGGTAAATGGCCTCAGTCTCTAGCGTGTGGTCAGGTAAATGGCCTCAGTCTCTAGCTTGTGGTCAGGAAAATGGCCTCAGTCTCTAGCGTGTGGTCAGGTAAATGGCCTCAGTCTCTAGCTTGTGGTCAGGTAAATGGCCTCAGTCTCTAGCGTGTGGTCAGGTAAATAGCCTCAGTCTCTAGCGTGTGGTCAGGTAAATGGCCTCAGTCTCCAGTGTGTGGTGAGGTAAATGGCCTCAGTCTCTAGTGTGGGGTCAGGTAAATGGCCTCAGTCTCTAGTGTGGGGTCAGGTAAATGGCCTCAGTCTCCAGTGTGTGGTGAGGTAAATGGCCTCAGTCTCTAGTGTGGGGTCAGGTAAATGACCTCAGTCTCTAGCATGTGGTCAGGTAAATACACAGTAGTATCAAATACCAACCTAAATGGTACAAAAATAAATAATGTATATAAATCTGAGTGTGCTTCATACAAGGTCCAAATACCTATAATAACTAATAGTACACAGATTCAATATGCAATAATTTGAATAAAGCACACAAAACAATCAATAGGTTATCCCAACCAACTTCGTTGAAGAGTAGGAAGTATGCAAACCAGTAGGTGATGTAATGATGTACCGCTGTGGCCCTATTTACATACAAATAGTGGATTAGGCAGATAAGGGCCCACTATTTACCAATTAACCTGCCTATATGAAGCTATCCTACACTCCCTATCTGGGACTATTCACACCACTGGTGCACTTACCTACACTCCAACGAATAATAGGTGAATACCAAAAACGGAGGTACAGACAATACAGTGCAAATCGGTTACTCCCTAAGGAGTGACGTCATCATCGGGAGACACGCAGTTCAGATCCGACGTGCGCGTTTCGCGCCAGCTTCCACAGGGATCGTAAGAACTGAAGAGGGCGCTTTAGTTTATATTACGTATGTAGGATGGTTCAGTAGCATCTCTCATCTGCAATGTATTTACAATCAGCTGACTTGTAACCAAGGCTATGGAGACAGAAGGAAGTTATAATTAAAGGTGGAAATACTATAATTAACGCTTAAGGTGGATATATAAAAATAAACATTTTTTTTAGAATCACGATCATCAAAATAGAAGTACAGTATCAATCCTGAGTTGAGCATATATGAAAATCTGCATAAATAGAAAACAAAATTATACCACATATTACTAAGATACCACAAGAAGCATCTAATATAATATTGCTAAGATACCGCTGGAGGTATCTAATATAATATTGCCTATCCACAGTCCTGTACAACAGTATTTGGTATGTTAAACATCTTTAATTCAACAAAGGGAGGGAGGGGGAGTAAATCAGGGGCTCAATGAATTTCTAAGTATATAATGATGGATTACTTATAATGGTCTAACCAATAGATTGTACGTATCGAAATCGGTAGTGATATTAAACATATATATATACATCCTATATATACATCGCCAACAATCCTGCTTTATCTAGTGTAGAATTCAATATGCTTTATATACAGCTCACAAACAAGAGTCTACAAATTGTGTAGTTAATCTATATGATATAAATATAATAGAACCATAGAGCGATGAGACAATATTAGTATCGCCACATAAATAGACTACTACTTTGATAAATTGAGAAAGCATTGATAAGCACTTATACAAATATACTGAAGTTATTGTATTCATTAAGTCCACCCGGGACTACAGTATTGAGTAACGCTACCCGTTTGCTTTCTGCCTTAAGTAATTCTGATTCAAGATTACCCTTTCTTATCCCCAGACTAATTTTTGTCCAAAACCCAACATTTAAGTATGGGTTTGGAACCATGTTTGTCAAAGAAATGTTTAGCAACCGAAGTTAGAGCCTTGCCTTTAGCAACATCGGCAATACTATTGCGTATATTGCAGAGATGCTCGCCAAGCCTTTTTCTAAGCTCTCTACTGGTAATACCAACGTATTTCTGTTGGCAAGGACATTGTAGACAATATACAACAGCAGAAGTGCCACAATTGAAGAAACCTTTTAGATATTTTATTTTTCCAGTTCTATCAATAATGTTATTCATTTTGCACATGAAAGGACAAAATTTACAATGACCACAACCAAAAGTGCCATCAGGTAAAGGTCTACTATTTTTCTTCCTTTTACAGAAGTGACTCTGAACAAGGATATCACGGATGTTTTTGGATCGTCTCCATCCTGTGTCAATTTTAGCTCCAATTAAGGTTGCTATGCTGGTATGCGTCTTTAAGACATTAATATGTCTATTCAAGGCCTCGTTTTGCATATTGAGAGTTGAATGTTTTAGAGGGACCAGTATAGGGTCGTGACCGGAAGTGGTGATGTAGCCGCGAAGTTCGGCGCTAGCGGGTGGAGAGGCGTCCGTGTGATGGAGGACCAATGACCCGATGGTAACCGTGTGCTAAACGAGCGAGTGAGGGTATACCTTCCCAGGATAAGATCCCTAAAAGGGAGGAAGAAGTAAGAAGGGGGTCTCGGTGGTTGCACGGCGATACGAAGCTGTGGCTACACGGAGCAGTGTGCAGCAAGGAACCTGAGACCCAGGAACCCAGGGAAGGGCAAAACTACGCTGCAAATAACGCTAAAGGCAGGAGGGGACTCCAGAGCCGACCAGAGAGTGAGTGGAGACTGGGTCCCAAGGGAAGCAGCGGGCTCACAGACGAAGGCACACTGCCGCGATAGCGGTCCTAAGCAACACAAGCAAGGAGTGGTCTGGCGAGCAGAAACGGTGATGACGTCAAATCAGTGGCAAAACAGATGGAAATTCTGAGACAATCTTCCAAAAGCTAAGTAAACAGCTGTTTTTCCTTTTTTCTGTTGTCTGAGATGAACATAAGTCACCTACGGCTAATATATATGGTACGAGATTAAATAATTGGATTACCCCCCTGCAGATAAAGCACACATACAGTAATTAGAATAAAAGTGTGCAAAATGTCATTCTACAAACATATAATTCTATAAGGAAGTCAAACTTGCTTAAAAAAGACTGAATAAAAATATTTAAAGATTAGGCACACGGTTAAGAAAACCATCAGGTCCACAGTGAATCAGACAATACCACAATTAATCCCCTTCAAATCCCTGAAAGGATATAAATTCTAGTGTTGAGAGAGAAAGCATACCCTTGGACAATTTGTTACAGATAACTGGGTAACTTAAAGGAACTCATTAAAGTCATCTTGAGTCTGGAGAGGTGAAAAACAGCTGGAACCGGACAAAATTAAACTAATATGGAACTTCAAATATAATTATAAGTATATATACAAATATCGTAATAAATAAGGGGTCTTTTTTTTTTTTTTTTTTTACGGCAATAACCATATTCAAGGAGCTTAAAGTGAAAGACATATTGAGATATTGAGAGAAAAATAAAGGACAGAAGGATAGGCGAAACTGGGGAGGAAAAAAGGTGTTAAAATGGCTACGAAAAGCAAAGCTAAAATAAGAAAGAGCTTGACGACAGAGCCAGCTACCTTCTTTACCCCAAGGAATTCCACTAATTTGACACAAAAACAATTGCAAAAAGAAGGATCAAATCCAAGTTTATCCCAACCTTCCCCTACTTCGCTAACTAGAGAAATGGAGTTACAAGAAGGCAATTTACTCACTATTGATAAAATGAAAGAAATTTTAAAGAATTTCCAAACCGAATTTTTAGCAGAGATTAAGATCCAAATTATGGAAAACGCTAAATCAATAAAGGAGGTGAATGAAAGATCAGCAGTCTTGGAAGTCAAATTTGACAAACTAGTTAAGGATCATAATATGTTACTGGAGCAATCCGTAAAAATGTCTACTCAAATTACTACTCTGAACGATCAAATAAATAAAATGGAAGATAAAGATCGAAAAAACAATCTCCGAATAAGAGGTATCCCAGAAACTGTAAAAAAAGAAGAAATTTCAACTTATGTAAAAGATCTATTTCTTAAGGTTATGCCATCCTTTTCACAACTGGATCAGAAATTTGATGCAGTTCACAGAATTCCCCTTCCAAAGCATTTACAAAACAAAACCTCTAGAGATGTAATAGTTAAAATTCATCACTTACCAACAAAGGAAGCAATCTCAAGAGTAAGCTATATAAAGAAGACATTTGAAGCTCCGTATGAAAAAATACAAATTTTTTCAGATCTGTCAAAAGCGACAATTAATAGAAGAAAAGAATTTAAGTCCATAACTCAAGAATTAAGGAAGTACAATCTTATTTACAAATGGACGTCTCCAGCAGGTTTATTAATCTTACAAGGATCTATGTGGCATAGGATTGGTTCCATTACAGAAGGAGAAACTTTCTTGAACAAATTGAAGATCAACTCACGAGACTTAAAGGTCTTATCCTTGGAACTGGAAATTACAAATCCAGAATGGCAGGAAAAATAACTTCAAAGGAAAAGAGAAAAGATACAAGTCGTAGACATTTCAACCTGGACTATTATTATATAATTTAGAAGATAAAAAAAAAAATATATATATATATATATTTTTTTTTTTACCAGGAAATGGCAGTAATAACGATTTACGAGAGTAGAATTATTATCTAAATCTCCTTAAGAATAGGGGTAAATTGTTTAAGGGAAGATCAATAATGATGCGGCTTAGTAATTGAAAGCTACAAGGTAGGAGAAATACTAATATAATTAAAGGAAGAGAAGGGTACGAAGGGAAGAAAAATTGAAAATAGTAATTTAAGGAAACGGTACTGCCATCTCCACAACATTCCGCTAACCACTTTTGAACAACGGCTGAACCCCTGCGGAGCAAAATTGGGGAAAAGAATGCAATACAACCCAGTTTGTTCCAAAAGTATGAATGTATGTATGAATGATTATGAGGAAAATATGTGTTCGTTGACTTATAAAATTATAGCAAATGAAGCTCACTCAAATAATTGTTTGGTAAATAATAGTATATCCAGAGAGGCTCTCAAACAAAAATGGCCCTGAAATTACTAAGTTGGAATGTTAGGGACTTAAACTCTCCTAGCAAAAGGAAAACAATTTATAGATACTGTAAAAAGGAGAAAGCAGACTTGATTTTTCTCCAGGAAACCCATTGGGGGAAGGGAAAAACTCCGGGGTTTGCGGAAGGTTATTTTGATTATAGATATCACTCAAAAGGGGAAAATAAAAAGAGAGGAGTTTCAATATTCTTCTCTAATAATTTAGAAATAGAGGAAGTAATTACAATTACAGACCCAAACGGACGTTACATATTATGGAACGGCCAAATAAAGATTCAAAAAATAACGTTGATTAATATTTATGCTCCTAATGATAAACAAATAAAATTTATAAAAGTAATAGGAAAACTAATTAATAAATATGCACAAGGTCCGCTTATTATAGCAGGAGATTTTAATTTGATTTCAAACATAAATTTGGATAGGTCGAAAATATTAGTGGATAAAAATTTAAAAAGAGTGAACAAAAACGCTCAATTATTTACAGAATGGATTATAAATAATAACTTATATGATGCTTGGCGAGTCCAACATCCGAATCAAAAAGAATTCTCATTTTACTCAAATCCTCATAACACGTATTCACGAATTGATTTCATTTTAGTAAATTCCCAAATAATTAATAAAATAACACATTCTGGAATAGGTAATATTGTAATTTCAGATCACGCTTACACCACACTAATGGTGGAAATAAATAAAATAAAATTAGATAGACCACAATGGAAATTAGATGACACTATACTAAAAATAGAAAAAAATAAAGAAACACTAAATAAAGAAATTTCTGAATTTTTTGATTTGAATAATCACTCAGTCTCTTCATATTGCACAATTTGGAACGCACAAAAAGCTTTCACAAGAGGTTTGATTATCAAACTCAAAGCTCAGTTGATAAAACAAAGAGATTCACTAAAAAAATTACATATAGATTTGAGTAGGTTGGAATCTAGATTTTTGATCGACCCACAACCACATATTATGACTGAAATTAAACTAATACAAAATAAAATAAATAAGATCAACCAACAAAGATCAGATAGTGCGCTTTGGCATTTTCAACAAATATATCATTTTCAAAACAATAGAAACAGTAAATTACTTGCCATCCAGGCGAAAAAGAAAAAAGAAAAGAAAAGAATAACAGTTATTAGAGAGAATGGTAAACTCCTCTCTTCCCCTCAAGAGATGGGACAAGCATTTTCAAATTATTACCAGAGCCTGTATAATCTAGACAAAAATCCCTCCTTTAATAAACCAACAGCAGAGGAAATTCAAACTTTTTTGGATGGTATTCAATTGCCGAGGTTATCAGAGGAAGATCTAAAGGAATTGAACAACCCCATTACAGTCCAGGAAGTCCAACAAGTGATCAATGAATTGAAAGCTTACACGACCCCAGGCCCAGATGGATATACTAATTTTTTTTACAAAACTTTTTGCCAAATTTTAAGTCCATGGTTGACAGAAATGTTCAATGAAATCAAAATAAGAGGTACTATGCCAGGGGAAATGACAAAAGTAGCATTAATAATGATACCTAAGCCCAATCTAGACCCACAATTGTGTGCCAACTACAGACCCATTTCCCTATTAAATGCAGATATTAAATTGTACGCAAAAATTTTGGCACTTAGAATTCAAAAAAATGTAGAGAAACTAATTGCAATAGACCAAATGGGTTTTGTAGCTGGAAGGCAAGGAACAGAGAACATCAGGAAAATCATGAATTTGGGCGAGATAGCAAGAGCAAATGGTATTCCCACCCTATTTCTGTCCTTAGATGCCGAAAAAGCATTTGACAGAATAGGTTGGGACTATATGCAATTAACACTGTCTAAATTTGGATTTGGGAAATTTGGGGAAAGAGCAATAGGAGCTTTGTACAAAGTCCCCCTGGCAGAAGTAACGGGATTGGGATGTAGAACAAACCCCTTTGAAATATCTAATGGCACTAGACAGGGTTGCCCCCTCTCCCCCACCTTGTTCGCATTAATGATCGAACCATTGGCGGAAGCCATAAGATCATGCCCACAAATCCATGGGATTGGGGTGGGAGAGAGGGAGCACAAAATTAGCTTATATGCAGATGATGTTATTTTATCTCTTACTAGACCTGAGGTTTCACTGCAACATTTGTCAAAACTAATACAAAACTACAGTAAAATTTCTTACTATAAACTAAATTATAAGAAATCAGAAACATTGTTTTTTAATCTTTCAATAAGCTCGTTAGCTAAGCTGAAAGTTACCTATCCCTTCGACTGGAACTCTAAATCATTCAAACATTTGGGCATTACGATCTTGGGTGATTCTCAGGGAATGGTAGATAAAAATTATAAGGAATTATATGTTAAGTTTCAAAACATTACAGAAAAATGGAGAGGAGAAAAATTCTCATTTTGTGGTAGAATTGCTGTAGTTAAAATGATTTTACTCCCAAGAATGAATTATGTTTTGAGATGCATTCCATACAGTATCCCTAGATATTGGTTAAAGAAATTACAACAAACAATTGATTATTTCATTCATCAATCGAAATATATGAGGGTGAAAAAAGCGGTGATGGGGAGGAGCTTCCTAAAAGGAGGGATCTCCTACCCATCGCTGCAACTTTACCAAGAAGCGAACAGTATAGTACATACTTTGAAATGGTTGGAACCAGCGAATAAGCTACCTTGGATGACTATAGAAAGGGCCCTAATCCCAGACTATCATCTATCAGCTTTGGTATTTGGGGAGAAACCCCTTTACAAGGATCTTGCGATTGGATCATCTGTGATAAAAGAAATTGTTAAAAATTGGAGACAAATTAACAAAAGTAAAAATGTACTTCCCAAAGGCAGTGTAGTCACGCCAATGGAGGCTTTGTTACACCCAAATATGGGAGGTGGGCTTAAAGTGTGGAATAACAAAGGATTAAAACGTGTTAAAGACACGTTGATTGAAGGGTCAATAGCGTCCTTCAATCAAATTAGAAACAAATTCAATATCGCAGCAGAAGGATGGTTAATATATGAAGCCTATAGAGCAACCTGTCGCGATTTTAAATTTGGCCCCCAAAATGAGAGGACGTTAAAACCTATGGAAAACATCCTCCTTAACCTAGGGAAAAAACACTTGATATCAAGATGTTTCAATATCATAAGATCCTTGGAAGAACAAACCAAAACTAGCAATATGAAGCAATGGGAATTAAACTTAAATATAATTAAAGAAATGAGGGTCTGGGAAGGAGCCTTTAAACTGACCAACAGATTTATTAAGCAACCATCTCTTAGAGAAACGCATTTCAAGATAATTAACAACTGGTATATCTCTCCGATGAAAATTTCGCAAATTTCACACTCTCCTTCGGACAGATTATGCTGGAGGGAGTGTGGTAATTCTGCTAACTTATTACACATTCTATGGGATTGCTCTAAATTAAGGTTTTTTGGGGAAAAATGTTACGAATTGATATTCAAGATAGTGGGAATTCATTTCCCAAGGACAGGAGAGTGCAGCTTGCTACATTTTTTTCCAAATGATGTCAGCACGGAAAAAAAAGCATTTGCTGTAATGACTTTTTCGATAGCCAAGAAGTTAATAATTAGTAATTGGAAAAAGGAATCCGCTCCTTCCTTTGCTGACATTGTTTGGAAAATAAATCATACTCGCGAATTGGAAAGGAACTATACTCAGAAGGGTTTAATTAAAATAGATCCTTTAAAATGGAAATTATGGGACGAAAATCATGAAACAACTGGTTGATTTTTTCCCTTCTGTGGAGTTCCCTTCCTTTATTATAATTGTGGAATGAATGAGGATGAATGGTAATTATTTAATGTAATGTCACTTTGTAAAAGTATGCTAA
Organism: Discoglossus pictus; assembly: GCA_027410445.1. Taxonomy (NCBI): domain Eukaryota; kingdom Metazoa; phylum Chordata; class Amphibia; order Anura; family Alytidae; genus Discoglossus; species Discoglossus pictus. The sequence continues at coordinate 2,329,244 of JAPZIH010000011.1, read as the reverse complement.
TATGTGTTAATTTGTCTGTATGTTTAAAAAAATTTTTTTAAAATAATAAAAATTAATAAAAAAAAAAAAAAAATATGTCTATTCAAAATATCTTCTATTTTTCGAAAATCCTCATTAAAAGTTGAGATAAATCTGACTGTCTCCTTTGTATTAGTTCTCAACCTGGGAGACAGTAAGTTTTCGGTGTAAAGAGCTCTATGATAGGCTTCTTTTATAGAGGAATTGCTGTAACCTCTATTTTAGTTTGTGTGATGTCATCACATTCCTTTGTAAGTCTATAAGAAGTTGGTGCAATGTGACTTAGGCCATTCTAAGGATCAGGTAGACATTCATTCACGCAAGACATGTCTGAGATTGCTAATGTAACGAGGTTTTGTACTTATATATATATATATACTTATATACTATAACCAATAAACACGCTAAAGACTGAAGTATTGTGGAATATTTTATCGTTAGTTTTTCATCCGTAACCTGAATCCCATTAATAACGAACGAAGATCTTTAATGGTGACCCGAGATCTCCAACACTGGGGGTCTATAGAGTGACATTAGTACCTCTCTATATCTGGCTGAGGGTCTATAGAGTGACATTAGTACCTCTCTATATCTGACTGGGGGTCTATAGAGTGACATTAGTACCTTTCTATATCTGGCTGAGGGTCTATAGAGTGACATTAGTACCTCTCTATATCTGACTGGGGGTCTACAGAGTGACATTAGTACCTCTCTATATGTGACTGGGGGTCTACAGAGTGACATTAGTACCTCTCTATATGTGACTGGGGTCTATAGAGTGACATTAGTACCTCTCTATATCTGACTGGGGATCTATAGAGTGACATTAGTACCTCTCTATATCTGGCTGAGGGTCTATAGAGTGACATTAGTACCTCTCTATATCTGGCTGAGGGTCTATAGAGTGACATTAGTACCTCTCTATATCTGACTGGGGGTCTACAGAGTGACATTAGTACCTCTCTATATGTGACTGGGGGTCTACAGAGTGACATTAGTACCTCTCTATATGTGACTGGGGTCTATAGAGTGACATTAGTACCTCTCTATATGTGACTGGGGTTCTATAGAGTGACATTAGTACCTCTCTATATCTCGCTGAGGGTCTATAGAGTGACATTAGTACCTCTCTATATCTGACTGGGGGTCTACAGAGTGACATTAATACCTCTCTATATCTGACTGGGGGTCTATAGAGTGACATTAGTACCTCTCTATATGTGACTGGGGGTCTATACAGTGACATTAGTACCTCTCTATATCTGACTGGGGGTCTATAGAGTGACATTAGTACCTCTCTATATCTGACTGGGGGTCTACAGAGTGACATAAGTACCTCTCTATATCTGACTGGGGGTCTATAGAGTGACATTAGTACCTCTCTATATCTGACTGGGGGTCTATAGAGTGACATTAGTACCTCTCTATATCTGACTGGGGTCTATACAGTGACATTAGTACCTCTCTATATCTGACTGGTGGGTCTATAGAGTGACATTAGTATCTCTCTATATCTGACTGGGGTCTATACAGTGACATTAGTACCTCTCTATTTCTGACTGGGGTCTATACAGTGACATTAATACCTCTCTATTTCTGACTGGGAGTCTATAGAGTGACATTAGTACCTCTCTATATGTGACTGGGAGTCTATAGAGTGACATTAGTACCTCTCTATATGTTAATGGGGGTCTATAGAGTGACATTAGTACCTCTCTATATCTGACTGGGGGTCTATAGAGTGACATTAGTACCTCTCAATATCTGGCTGAGGGTCTGTAGAGTGACATTAGTACCTCTCTATATGTGACTGGGGTCTATAGAGTGACATTTGTACCTCTCTATATCTGGCTGAGGGTCTTTAGAGTGACATTAGTACCTCTCTATATCTGGCTGAGGGTCTATAGAGTGACATTAGTACCTCTCTATATGTGACTGGGGGTCTATAGAGTGACATAAGTACCTCTCTATATCTGACTGGGGGTCTATAGAGTGACATTAGTACCTCTCTATATCTGACTGGGGGTCTATAGAGTGACATTAGTACCTCTCAATATCTGGCTGAGGGTCTATAGAGTGACATTAGTACCTCTATATGTGACTGGGAGTCTATAGAGTTACATTAGTACCTCTCTATATCTGACTGGGGGTCTATAGAGTGACATTAGTACCTCTCTATATCTGACTGGGGGTCTATAGAGTGACATTAGTACCTCTCTATATCTGACTAGGGGTCTATAGAGTGACATTAGTACCTCTCTATATGTGACTGGGGGTCTATAGAGTGACATTAGTACCTCTCTATATGTGACTGGGGGTCTATACAATGACATTAGTACCTCTCTATATGTGACTGGGGATCTATAGAGTGACATTAGTACCTCTCTATATGATAGGGGTCTATATAGTGACATTAGTACCTCTCTATATGTGACTGGGATCTATAGAGTGACATTAGTACCTCTCTATATGATAGGGGTCTATATAGTGACATTAGTACCTCTCTATATCTGACTGGGGATCTATAGAGTGACATTAGTACCTCTCTAAATATGATAGGGGTCTATAGAGTGACATTAGTACCTCTCTATATGTGACTGGATAGTATATATAGTGACATTAGTACCTCTCTATATCTGACTGGGGGTCTATAGAGTGACATTAGTACCTCTCTATATCTGACTGGGGGTCTATAGAGTGACATTAGTACCTCTCTATATATGACTGGGGTCTATAGAGTGACATTAGTACCTCTCTATATGTGACTGGGGGTCTATAGAGTGACATTAGTACCTCTCTATATCTGACTGGGGGTCTATAGAGTGACATTAGTACCTCTCTATATCTGACTGGGGGTCTATAGAGTGACATTAGTACCTCTCTATATCTGACTAGGGGTCTATAGAGTGACATTAGTACCTCTCTATATGTGACTGGGGGTCTATAGAGTGACATTAGTACCTCTCTATATGTGACTGGGGGTCTATACAGTGACATTAGTACCTCTCTATATGTGACTGGGGATCTATAGAGTGACATTAGTACCTCTCTATATGATAGGGGTCTATATAGTGACATTAGTACCTCTCTATATGTGACTGGGATCTATAGAGTGACATTAGTACCTCTCTATATGATAGGGGTCTATATAGTGACATTAGTACCTCTCTATATCTGACTGGGGATCTATAGAGTGACATTAGTACCTCTCTAAATATGATAGGGGTCTATAGAGTGACATTAGTACCTCTCTATATGTGACTGGGTGGTATATATAGTGACATTAGTACCTCTCTATATCTGACTTGGGGTCTATAGAGTGACATTAGTACCTCTCTATATCTGACTGGGGGTCTATAGAGTGACATTAGTACCTCTCTATATATGACTGGGGTCTATAGAGTGACATTAGTACCTCTCTATATGTGACTGGGGGTCTATAGAGTGACATTAGTACCTCTCTATATCTGACTGGGGGTCTATAGAGTGACATTAGTACCTCTCTATATCTGACTGGGGGTCTATACAGTGACATTAGTACCTCTCTATATGTGACTGGGGATCTATAGAGTGACATTAGTACCTCTCTATATATGATAGGGGTCTATATAGTGACATTAGTACCTCTCTATATGTGACTGGGATCTATAGAGTGACATTAGTACCTCTCTATATCTGACTGGGGATCTATAGAGTGACATTAGTACCTCTCTATATCTGACTGGGGGTCTATACAGTGACATTAGTACCTCTCTATATGTGACTGGGATCTATAGAGTGACATTAGTACCTCTCTATATCTGACTGGGGGTCTATAGAGTGACATTAGTACCTCTCTATATATTACTGGGGGTCTATAGAGTGACATTAGTACCTCTCTATATCTGACTGGGGGTCTATAGAGTGACATTAGTACCTCTCTATATATTACTGGGGGTCTATAGAGTGACATTAGTACCTCTCTATATCTTACTGGGGGTCTATAGAGTGACATTAGTACCTGTCTATATCTGACTGGGTTTCTATAGAGTGACATTAGTACCTCTCTATATCTGACTGGGGGTCTATAGAGTGACATTAGTACCTGTCTATATCTTACTGAGGGTCTATAGAGTGACATTAGTACCTCTCTATATATTACTGGGGATCTATACAGTGACATTAGTACCTCTCTATATCTGACTGGGGGTCTATAGAGTGACATTAGTACCTCTCTATATCTGACTGGGGGTCTATAGAGTGACATTAGTACCTCCTTTTATATTACTGGGGGTCTATATAGGGACATTAGTACCTCTCTATATCTGACTGGGAGTCTATAGAGTGACATTAGTAACTCTCTATATCTGACTGGGAGTCTATAGAGTGACATTAGTACCTCTCTATATGTGACTGGGGGTCTATAGAGTGACATTAGTACCTCTCTATATGTGATTGGGGGTCTATAGAGTGACATTAGTACCTCTCTATATCTGACTGGGGTCTATGGAGTGACATTAGTACCTCTCTATATATATATATGACTGTGGGTCTATAGAGTGACATTAGTACCTCTCTATATATGATAGGGGTCTATGGAGTGACATTAGTACCACTCTATATCAGGCTGGGGGTCTATAGAGTGAGATTAGTACCCCTCTATATCCGACTGGGGGTCTATAGAGTGACATTAGTACCTCTCTATATATGACTGTGGGTCTATAGAGTGACATTAGTACCTCTCTATATGTGACTGGGGGTCTATAGAGTGACATTAGTACCTCTCTATATGTGACTGGGGGTCTATAGAGTGACATTAGTACCTCTCTAAATATGATAGGGTCTATAGAGTGACATTAGTACCTCTCTATATGTGACTGGGGGTCTATAGAGTGACATTAGTACCTATCTATATCTGACTGGGGTCTATGGAGTGACATTAGTACCTCTCTATATATATATATGACTGTGGGTCTATAGAGTGACATTAGTACCTCTCTATATATGACTGTGGGTCTATAGAGTGACATTAGTACCTCTCTATATATGATAGGAGTCTATGGAGTGACATTAGTACCACTCTATATCTGGCTGGGGGTCTATAAAGTGACATTAGTACCACTCTATATCTGGCTGGGGGTCTATAGAGTGACATTAGTACCTCTCTATATCTGACTGGGGGTCTATAGAGTGACATTAGTACCTCTCTATTTCTGACTGGGGGTCTATAGAGTGACATTAGTACCTCTCTATATCTGACTGGGGGTCTATAGAGTGACATTAGTACCTCTCTATATATGATAGGGGTCTATGGAGTGACATTAGTACCACTCTATATCAGGCTGGGGGTCTATAGAGTGACATTAGTACCTCTCTATTTCTGACTGGGGGTCTATAGAGTGACATTAGTACCTCTCTATATCTGACTGGGGGTCTATAGAGTGACATTAGTACCTCTCAATATCTGGCTGAGGGTCTGTAGAGTGACATTAGTACCTCTCTATATCTGGCTGAGGGTCTATAGAGTGACATTAGTACCTCTCTATATATGATAGGGGTCTATAGAGTGACATTAGTACCACTCTATATCTGGCTGGGGGTCTATAGAGTGACATTAGTACCACTCTATATCTGGCTGGGGGTCTATAGAGTGACATTAGTACCTCTCTATATCTGACTGGGGGTCTATAGAGTGACATAAGTACCTCTCTATTTCTGGCTGGGGGTCTATAGAGTGACATTAGTACCTCTCTATATCTGACTGGTGATCTATAGAGTGACATTAGTACCTCTCTATATATGACTGGGGTCTATAGCGTGACATTAGTACCTCTCTATATCTGACTGGGAGTCTATAGAGTGACATTAGTACCTATCTATATGTGACTGGGGTCTATAGCGTGACATTAGTACCTCTCTATATCTGACTGGGAGTCTATAGAGTGACATTAGTACCTCTCTATATGTGACTGGGGGTCTATGGAGTGACATTACTACCTCTCTATATATTACTGGGGATCTATAGAGTGACATTAGTACCTCTCTATATCTGACTGGGGTCTATACAGTGACATTAGTTCCTCTCTATATATTACTGGGGGTCTATAGAGTGACATTAGTACCTCTCTATATCTGACTGGGGGTCTACAGAGTGACATTAGTACCTCTCGATATATGACTGGGGTCTATAGAGTGACATTAGTACCTCTCTATATCTGACTGGGGGTCTATAGAGTGACATTAGTACCTCTCTATATATTACTGAGGGTCTTTAGAGTGACATTAGTACCTCTCTATATCTGGCTGAGGGTCTATAGAGTGACATTAGTACCTCTCTATATGTGACTGGGGGTCTATAGAGTGACATAAGTACCTCTCTATATCTGACTGGGGGTCTATAGAGTGACATTAGTACCTCTCTATATCTGACTGGGGGTCTATAGAGTGACATTAGTACCTCTCAATATCTGGCTGAGGGTCTATAGAGTGACATTAGTACCTCTATATGTGACTGGGAGTCTATAGAGTTACATTAGTACCTCTCTATATCTGACTGGGGGTCTATAGAGTGACATTAGTACCTCTCTATATCTGACTGGGGGTCTATAGAGTGACATTAGTACCTCTCTATATCTGACTAGGGGTCTATAGAGTGACATTAGTACCTCTCTATATGTGACTGGGGGTCTATAGAGTGACATTAGTACCTCTCTATATGTGACTGGGGGTCTATACAATGACATTAGTACCTCTCTATATGTGACTGGGGATCTATAGAGTGACATTAGTACCTCTCTATATGATAGGGGTCTATATAGTGACATTAGTACCTCTCTATATGTGACTGGGATCTATAGAGTGACATTAGTACCTCTCTATATGATAGGGGTCTATATAGTGACATTAGTACCTCTCTATATCTGACTGGGGATCTATAGAGTGACATTAGTACCTCTCTAAATATGATAGGGGTCTATAGAGTGACATTAGTACCTCTCTATATGTGACTGGATAGTATATATAGTGACATTAGTACCTCTCTATATCTGACTTGGGGTCTATAGAGTGACATTAGTACCTCTCTATATCTGACTGGGGGTCTATAGAGTGACATTAGTACCTCTCTATATATGACTGGGGTCTATAGAGTGACATTAGTACCTCTCTATATGTGACTGGGGGTCTATAGAGTGACATTAGTACCTCTCTATATCTGACTGGGGGTCTATAGAGTGACATTAGTACCTCTCTATATCTGACTGGGGGTCTATAGAGTGACATTAGTACCTCTCTATATCTGACTAGGGGTCTATAGAGTGACATTAGTACCTCTCTATATGTGACTGGGGGTCTATAGAGTGACATTAGTACCTCTCTATATGTGACTGGGGGTCTATACAGTGACATTAGTACCTCTCTATATGTGACTGGGGATCTATAGAGTGACATTAGTACCTCTCTATATGATAGGGGTCTATATAGTGACATTAGTACCTCTCTATATGTGACTGGGATCTATAGAGTGACATTAGTACCTCTCTATATGATAGGGGTCTATATAGTGACATTAGTACCTCTCTATATCTGACTGGGGATCTATAGAGTGACATTAGTACCTCTCTAAATATGATAGGGGTCTATAGAGTGACATTAGTACCTCTCTATATGTGACTGGGTGGTATATATAGTGACATTAGTACCTCTCTATATCTGACTTGGGGTCTATAGAGTGACATTAGTACCTCTCTATATCTGACTGGGGGTCTATAGAGTGACATTAGTACCTCTCTATATATGACTGGGGTCTATAGAGTGACATTAGTACCTCTCTATATGTGACTGGGGGTCTATAGAGTGACATTAGTACCTCTCTATATCTGACTGGGGGTCTATAGAGTGACATTAGTACCTCTCTATATCTGACTGGGGGTCTATACAGTGACATTAGTACCTCTCTATATATGATAGGGGTCTATATAGTGACATTAGTACCTCTCTATATGTGACTGGGATCTATAGAGTGACATTAGTACCTCTCTATATCTGACTGGGGATCTATAGAGTGACATTAGTACCTCTCTATATCTGACTGGGGGTCTATACAGTGACATTAGTACCTCTCTATATGTGACTGGGGTCTATAGAGTGACATTAGTACCTCTCTATATCTGACTGGGGGTCTATAGAGTGACATTAGTACCTCTCTATATATTACTGGGGGTCTATAGAGTGACATTAGTACCTCTCTATATCTGACTGGGGGTCTATAGAGTGACATTAGTACCTCTCTATATATTACTGGGGGTCTATAGAGTGACATTAGTACCTCTCTATATCTTACTGGGGGTCTATAGAGTGACATTAGTACCTCTCTATATCTGACTGGGTTTCTATAGAGTGACATTAGTACCTCTCTATATCTGACTGGGGGTCTATAGAGTGACATTAGTACCTGTCTATATCTTACTGAGGGTCTATAGAGTGACATTAGTACCTCTCTATATATTACTGGGGATCTATACAGTGACATTAGTACCTCTCTATATCTGACTGGGGGTCTATAGAGTGACATTAGTACCTCTCTATATCTGACTGGGGGTCTATAGAGTGACATTAGTACCTCCTTTTATATTACTGGGGGTCTATATAGGGACATTAGTACCTCTCTATATCTGACTGGGAGTCTATAGAGTGACATTAGTAACTCTCTATATCTGACTGGGAGTCTATAGAGTGACATTAGTACCTCTCTATATGTGACTGGGGGTCTATAGAGTGACATTAGTACCTCTCTATATGTGATTGGGGGTCTATAGAGTGACATTAGTACCTCTCTATATCTGACTGGGGTCTATGGAGTGACATTAGTACCTCTCTATAAATATATATATGACTGTGGGTCTATAGAGTGACATTAGTACCTCTCTATATATGATAGGGGTCTATGGAGTGACATTAGTACCACTCTATATCAGGCTGGGGGTCTATAGAGTGAGATTAGTACCCCTCTATATCTGACTGGGGGTCTATAGAGTGACATTAGTATCTCTCTATATATGACTGTGGGTCTATAGAGTGACATTAGTACCTCTCTATATGTGACTGGGGGTCTATAGAGTGACATTAGTACCTCTCTATATGTGACTGGGGGTCTATAGAGTGACATTAGTACCTCTCTAAATATGATAGGGTCTATAGAGTGACATTAGTACCTCTCTATATGTGACTGGGGGTCTATAGAGTGACATTAGTACCTATCTATATCTGACTGGGGTCTATGGAGTGACATTAGTACCTCTCTATATATATATATATGACTGTGGGTCTATAGAGTGACATTAGTACCTCTCTATATATGATAGGGGTCTATGGAGTGACATAAGTACCACTCTATATCAGGCTGGGGGTCTATAGAGTGAGATTAGTACCCCTCTATATCTGACTGGGGGTCTATAGAGTGACATTAGTACCTCTCTATATATGACTGTGGGTCTATAGAGTGACATTAGTACCTCTCTATATATGATAGGAGTCTATGGAGTGACATTAGTACCACTCTATATCTGGCTGGGGGTCTATAAAGTGACATTAGTACCACTCTATATCTGGCTGGGGGTCTATAGAGTGACATTAGTACCTCTCTATATCTGACTGGGGGTCTATAGAGTGACATTAGTACCTCTCTATTTCTGGCTGGGGGTCTATAGAGTGACATTAGTACCTCTCTATATATGATAGGGGTCTATGGAGTGACATTAGTACCACTCTATATCAGGCTGGGGGTCTATAGAGTGACATTAGTACCTCTCTATTTCTGACTGGGGGTCTATAGAGTGACATTAGTACCTCTCTATATCTGACTGGGGGTCTATAGAGTGACATTAGTACCTCTCAATATCTGGCTGAGGGTCTGTAGAGTGACATTAGTACCTCTCTATATCTGGCTGAGGGTCTATAGAGTGACATTAGTACCTCTCTATATATGATAGGGGTCTATAGAGTGACATTAGTACCACTCTATATCTGGCTGGGGGTCTATAGAGTGACATTAGTACCACTCTATATCTGGCTGGGGGTCTATAGAGTGACATTAGTACCTCTCTATATCTGACTGGGGGTCTATAGAGTGACATAAGTACCTCTCTATTTCTGGCTGGGGGTCTATAGAGTGACATTAGTACCTCTCTATATCTGACTGGTGATCTATAGAGTGACATTAGTACCTCTCTATATATGACTGGGGTCTATAGCGTGACATTAGTACCTCTCTATATCTGACTGGGAGTCTATAGAGTGACATTAGTACCTATCTATATGTGACTGGGGTCTATAGCGTGACATTAGTACCTCTCTATATCTGACTGGGAGTCTATAGAGTGACATTAGTACCTCTCTATATGTGACTGGGGGTCTATGGAGTGACATTACTACCTCTCTATATATTACTGGGGATCTATAGAGTGACATTAGTACCTCTCTATATCTGACTGGGGTCTATACAGTGACATTAGTTCCTCTCTATATATTACTGGGGGTCTATAGAGTGACATTAGTACCTCTCTATATCTGACTGGTGGTCTACAGAGTGACATTAGTACCTCTCGATATATGACTGGGGTCTATAGAGTGACATTAGTACCTCTCTATATCTGACTGGGGGTCTATAGAGTGACATTAGTACCTCTCTATATATTACTGGGGGTCTATAGAGTGACATTAGTACCTCTATATATCTGACTGGAGGTCTATAGAGTGACATTAGTACCTCTCTATATGTGACTGGGGGTCTATAGAGTGACATTAGTACCTCTCTATATCTGACTGGGGGTCTATAGAGTGACATTAGTACCTCTCTATATCTGACTGGTGGTCTTTAGAGTGACATTAGTACCTCTCTATATCTTACTGGGGGGTCTATAGAGTGACATTAGTACCTCTCTATATCTGACTGGGGGTCTATAGAGTGACATTAGTACCTCTCTATATATGACTGGGGTCTATAGAGTGACATTAGTACTTCTCTATATCTGACTGGGGGTCTATAGAGTGACATTAGTACCTCTCTATATATGACTGGGGGTCTATAGAGTGACATTAGTACCTCTCTATATCTGACTGGGGGTCTATAGAGTGACATTAGTACCTCTCGATATCTGACTGGGGGTCTATAGAGTGACATTAGTACCTCTCGATATATGACTGGGGTCTATAGAGTGACATTAGTACCTCTCTATATCTGACTGGGGGTCTATAGAGTGACATTAGTACCTCTCGATATATGACTGGAGTCTATAGAGTGACATTAGTACTTCTCTATATCTGACTGGGGGTCTATAGAGTGACATTAGTACCTCTCTATATCTGACTGGGGGTCTATAGAGTGACATTAGTACCTCTCTATATCTGACTGGGGGTCTATAGAGTGACATTAGTACCTCTCTATACATGACTGGGGTCTATAGAGTGACATTAGTACCTCTCTATATCTGACTGGGGGTCTATAGAGTGACATTAGTACCTCTCGATATATGACTGGGGTCTATAGAGTGACATTAGTACCTCTCTATATCTGACTGGGGTCTATAGAGTGACATTAGTACCTCTCTATATGTGACTGGGGTCTATAGAGTGACATTAGTACCTCTCTATATCTGACTGGGGGTCTATAGAATGACATTAGTACTTCTCTATATCTGACTGGGGGTCTATAGAGTGACATTAGTACCTCTCTATATCTGACTGGGGGTCTATAGAGTGACATTAGTACCTCTCGATATATGACTGGGGTCTATAGAGTGACATTAGTACTTCTCTATATCTGACTGGGGGTCTATAGAGTGACATTAGTACCTCTCGATATATGACTGGGGTCTATAGAGTGACATTAGTACCTCTCTATATCTGACTGGGGGTCTATAGCGTGACATTAGTACCTCTCTATATGTGACTGGGGTCTATAGAGTGGCATTAGTACCTCTCTGTATGAGACTGGGGGTCTATGGAGTGACATTAGTACCTCTCTATATCTGACTGGGTGTCTATAGAGTGACATTAGTATCTCTCTATATGTGACTGGGGGTCTATAGAGTGACATTAGAACCTCTCTATATATGACTGGGGGTCTATAGAGTGACATTAGTACCTCTCTATATATGACTGGGGTCTATAGAGTGACATTAGTACCTCTCTATATCAGACTGGGGGTCTATAGAGTGACATTAGTACCTCTCGATATATGACGGGGGTCTATAGAGTGACATTAGTACCTCTCTATATCAGACTGGGGGTCTATAGAGTGACATTAGTACCTCTCTATATCAGACTGGGGGTCTATAGAGTGACATTAGTACCTCTCTATATCAGACTGGGGGTCTATAGAGTGACATTAGTACCTCTCTATATCTGACTGGGGTTCTATAGAGTGACATTAGTACCTCTCGATATCTGACTGGGGGTCTATAGCGTGACATTAGTACCTCTCTATATCTGACTGGGGTTCTATAGAGTGACATTAGTACCTCTCTATATCTGACTGGGGGTCTATAGAGTGACATTAGTACCTCTCTATATCTGACTGGGGTCTATAGAGTGACATTAGTACCTCTCGATATCTGACTGGGGGTCTATAGAGTGACATTAGTACCTCTCTATATCTGACTGGGGTCTATAGAGTGACATTAGTACCTCTCGATATATGACTGGGGTCTATAGAGTGACATTAGTACCTCTCTATATCTGACTGGGGGTCTATAGAGTGACATTAGTACCTCTCGATATATGACTGGGGTCTATAGAGTGACATTAGTACCTCTCTATATCTGACTGGGGGTCTATAGAGTGACAATAGTACCTCTCTATATGTGACTGGGGGTCTATAGAGTGACATTAGTACCTATCTATATCTGACTAGGGGTCTATAGAGTGACAATAGTACCTCTCTATATGTGACTGGGGGTCTATAGAGTGACATTAGTACCTATCTATATCTGAATGTGGGTCTATAGAGTGACATTAGTACCTCTCTATATCTGACTGGTGGTCTATAGAGTGACATTAGTACCTCTCTATATGTGACTGGGGTTCTATAGTGTGACATTAGTACCTCTCTATATATTACTGGGGGTCTATACAGTGACATTAGTACCTCTCTATATCTGACTGGGGGTCTATAGAGTGACATTAGTACCTCTCTATATCTGACTAGGGGTCTATAGAGTGACAATAGTACCTCTCTATATGTGACTGGGGGTCTATAGAGTGACATTAGTACCTATCTATATCTGAATGTGGGTCTATAGAGTGACATTAGTACCTCTCTATATCTGACTGGTGGTCTATAGAGTGACATTAGTACCTCTCTATATCTGACTGGTGGTCTATAGAGTGACATTAGTACCTCTCTATATGTGACTGGGGTTCTATAGTGTGACATTAGTACCTCTCTATATATTACTGGGGGTCTATACAGTGACATTAGTACCTCTCTATATCTGACTGGGGGTCTATAGAGTGACATTAGTACCTCTCTATATCTGACTAGGGGTCTATAGAGTGACAATAGTACCTCTCTATATGTGACTGGGGGTCTATAGAGTGACATTAGTACCTATCTATATCTGAATGTGGGTCTATAGAGTGACATTAGTACCTCTCTATATCTGACTGGTGGTCTATAGAGTGACATTAGTACCTCTCTATATCTGACTGGGGATCTATAGAGTGACATTAGTACCTCTCTATATGTGACTGGGGTTCTATAGTGTGACATTAGTACCTCCCTACATGTGACTTGGGTCTATACAGTGACATTAGTACCTCTCTATATATTACTGGGGGTCTATACAGTGACATTAGTACCTCTTTATATATGACTGGGGTCTATAGAGTGACATAAGTACCTCTCTATATGTGACTGGGGGTCTATAGAGTGACCTTAGTACCTCTATATATCTGACTTGAGGTCTATAGAGTGACATTAGTACCTCTCTATATGTGACTGGGGTTCTTTAGAGTGACATTAGTACCTCTCTATATCTGACTGGGGGTCTATAGAGTGACATTAGTACCTCTCTATATGTGACTGGACGTCTATAGAGTGACATTAGTACCTCTCTATATCTTACTGGGGGTCTATAGAGTGACATTAGTACCTCTCTGTATCTGACTGGGAGTCTATAGAATGACATTAGTACCTCTCTATATATTACTGGGGGTCTATAGTGTGACATTAGTACCTCTCTATATCTGACTGGGGGTCTATAGAGTGACATTAGTACCTCTCTATATGTGACTGGGGTCTATAGAGTGACATAAGTACCTCTCTATATGTGACTGGGGGTCTATAGAGTGACCTTAGTACCTCTATATATCTGACTTGAGGTCTATAGAGTGACATTAGTACCTCTCTATATGTGACTGGGGTTCTTTAGAGTGACATTAGTACCTCTCTATATCTGACTGGGGGTCTATAGAGTGACATTAGTACCTCTCTATATGTGACTGGGGGTCTATAGAGTGACATTAGTACCTATCTATATCTGACTGGGGGTCTATAGAGTGACATTAGTACCTCTCTATATCTGACTGGGGTCTATAGAGTGACATAAGTACCTCTCTATATGTGACTGGGGGTCTATAGAGTGACCTTAGTACCTCTATATATCTGACTTGAGGTCTATAGAGTGACATTAGTACCTCTCTATATGTGACTGGGGTTCTTTAGAGTGACATTAGTACCTCTCTATATCTGACTGGGGGTCTATAGAGTGACATTAGTACCTCTCTATATGTGACTGGGGGTCTATAGAGTGACATTAGTACCTATCTATATCTGACTGGGGGTCTATAGAATGACATTAGTACCTCTCTATATATTACTGGGGGTCTATAGTGTGACATTAGTACCTCTCTATATCTGACTGGGGGTCTATAGAGTGACATTAGTACCTCTCTATATCTGTCTGGTGGTCTATAGAGTGACATTAGTACCGCTCTATATCTGACTGGGGTCTATAGATTGACATTAGTACCTCTCTATATCTGACTGGGGGTCTATAGAGTGACATTAGTACCTCTCTATATCTGACTGGGGGTCTATAGAGTGACATTAGTACCTCTCTATATCTGTCTGGTGGTCTATAGAGTGACATTAGTACCTCTCTATATATGACTGGGGGTCTATAGAGTGACTTTAGTACCTCTCTATATGTGACTGGGGTCTAGAGAGTGACATAAGTATCTCTCTATATGTGACTGGGGGTCTATAGAGTGACATTAGTACCTCTCTATATCTGACTGGGGTCTATAGAGTGACATTAGTACCTCTCTATATATTACTTGGGGTCTATAGAGTGACATTAGTACCTCTCTATATGTGACTGGGGTCTATAGAGTGACATTAGTACCTCTCTATATATTACTTGGGGTCTATAGAGTGACATTAGTACCTCTCTATATGTGACTGGGGGTCTATAGAGTGACATTAGTACCTCTCTATATCTGACTGGGGGTCTATAGAGTGACATTAGTACCTCTCTATATGTGACTGGGGGTCTATAGAGTGACATTAGTACCTCTCTATATCTGACTGGGGGTCTATAGAGTGACATTAGTACCTCTCTATATCTGACTGGGGGTCTATAGAGTGACATTAGTACCTCTCTATATGTGACTGGGGTCTATAGAGTGACATTAGTACCTCTCTATATCTGACTGGGGGTCTATAGAGTGACATTAGTACCTCTCTATATCTGACTGGGGGTCTATAGAGTGACATTAGTACCTCTCTATATCTGACTGGGGGTCTATAGAGTGACATTAGTACCTCTCTATATGTGACTGGGGTCTATAGAGTGACATTAGTACCTCTCTATATCTGACTGGGGGTCTATAGAGTGACATTAGTACCTCTCTATATCTGACTGGGGTCTATAGAGTGACATTAGTACCTCTCTATATCTGACTGGGGGTCTATAGAGTGACATTAGTACCTCTCTATATGTGACTGGGGTCTATAGAGTGACATTAGTACCTCTCTATATCTGACTGGGGTCTATAGAGTGACATTAGTACCTCTCTATATCTGACTGGGGTCTATAGAGTGACATTAGTACCTCTCTATATGTGACTGGGGTCTATAGAGTGACATTAGTACCTCTCTATATCTGACTGGGGGTCTATAGAGTGACATTAGTACCTCTCTATATCTGACTGGGGTCTATAGAGTGACATTAGTACCTCTCTATATCTGACTGGGGGTCTATAGAGTGACATTAGTACCTCTCTATATGTGACTGGGGTCTATAGAGTGACATTAGTACCTCTCTATATCTGACTGGGGGTCTATAGAGTGACATTAGTACCTCTCTATATCTGACTGGGGTCTATAGAGTGACATTAGTACCTCTCTATATATGACTGGGGGTCTATAGAGTGACATTAGTACCTCTCTATATCTGACTGGGGGTCTATAGAGTGACATTAGTACCTCTCTATATCTGACTGGGGGTCTATAGAGTGACATTAGTACCTCTCTATATGTGACTGGGGTCTATAGAGTGACATTAGTACCTCTCTATATCTGACTGGGGGTCTATAGAGTGACATTAGTACCTCTCTATATGTGACTGGGGGTCTATAGAGTGACATTAGTACCTCTCTATATCTGACTGGGGGTCTATAGAGTGACATTAGTACCTCTCTATATCTGACTGGGGGTCTATAGAGTGACATTAGTACCTCTCTATATCTGACTGGGGGTCTATAGAGTGACATTAGTACCTCTCTATATCTGACTGGGGTCTATAGAGTGACATTAGTACCTCTCTATATGTGACTGGGGTCTATAGAGTGACATTAGTACCTCTCTATATATGACTGGGGTCTATAGAGTGACATTAGTACCTCTCTATATCTGACTGGGGTCTATAGAGTGACATTAGTACCTCTCTATATCTGACTGGGAGTCTATAGAGTGACATTAGTACCTCTCTATATGTGACTGGGGTCTATAGAGTGACATTAGTACCTCTCTATATATGACTGGGGGTCTATAGAGTGACATTAGTACCTCTCTATATCTGACTGGGAGTCTATAGAGTGACATTAGTACCTCTCTATATGTGACTGGGAGTCTATAGAGTGACATTAGTACCTCTCTATATCTGACTGGGGTCTATAGAGTGACATTAGTACCTCTCTATATGTGACTGGGGTCTATAGAGTGACATTAGTACCTCTCTATATCTGACTGGGGGTCTATAGAGTGACATTAGTACCTCTCTATATCTGACTGGGGGTCTATAGAGTGACATTAGTACCTCTCTATATCTGACTGGGGGTCTATAGAGTGACATTAGTACCTCTCTATATCTGACTGGGGGTCTATAGAGTGACATTAGTACCTCTCTATATCTGACTGGAGGTCTATAGAGTGACATTAGTACCTCTCTATATCTGACTGGGGGTCTATAGAGTGACATTAGTACCTCTCTATATCTGACTGGGGGTCTATAGAGTGACATTAGTACCTCTCTATATTTGACTGGGGTCTATAGAGTGACATTAGTACCTCTCTATATATTACTGGGTGTCTATAGGGTGACATTAGTACCTCTCTATATGTGACTGGGGGTCTATAGAGTGACATTAGTAGCTCTCTATATCTGACTGGAGGTCTATAGAGTGACATTAGTACCTCTCTATATCTGACTGGGGGTCTATAGAGTGACATTAGTACCTCTCTATATCTGACTGGGGGTCTATACAGTGACATTAGTACCTCTCTATATCTGACTGGGGGTCTATAGAGTGACATTAGTACCTCTCTATATGTGACTGGGGGTCTATAGAGTAGCATTAGTACCTCTCTATATGTGACTGGGAGTCTATAGAGTGACATTAGTACCTCTCTATATCTGACTGGGGGTCTATAGAGTGACATTAGTACCTCTCTTTATGTGACTGGGGGTCTATAGAGTAGCATTAGTACCTCTCTATATGTGACTGGGAGTCTATAGAGTAACATTAGTACCTCTCTATATCTGACTGGGGGTCTATAGAGTGACATTAGTACCTCTTTGTCACAATCTGCTTCTTCTAGGGGGCTTGATATGAACCTAGTTCAAACCTACCCCAGCAGAATCATGAGGTTCCTGTTCTCTGTGGCACAAAAGATGGCTTCTGAAGAGGTACAGGCAGAGAATACTGGATACAGGTTACTAGTGGCCCATGGCAAGACCCCTCCCCAAGTCAGGATACAACACACAGAAATAGTCTCACACCTTGTTTATGTGAAAACTATCTCAAAAACCTTTATTGAATGATAAAAACAACATATTTATACTCTCCAATACCACACCCTTGTGTACATTTGTGTATGTGTGTGATGTCAGACCATCTGGCTTCCAACCTCGGGCTATCAAAGCTCTTGACATCAAATTCATCTACTGAACAAACATTTATGTTAAACTCAAGTGTTTTCTTAGGATTACTTGTAGTACATGCAATTGTCTTGACCCAAGGTCTGTATGTGAGTGTGCAATAATCTGCAGCTAACTTCTATGCAGAGCATTTCTACCAATTCCACATGTTCTATATAACATTTCCCTCATATAATATAGAATAACTAGGATACATAATAACCATGTACAGACAACATATAACCACACAATCACATATAATCCCAATGTAACAATGTCATGCTCCCTGAGACATATAAGTCATGACACTCTCTATATATGACTGTGGTCTATAGAGTGACATTAGTACCTCTCCATATAGGACTGGGGTCTATAGAGTGACATTATTACCTCTCTATATGTGACTGGGGGGTCTATAGAGTGACATTAGTACCTCTCTATATGTGACTGGGGGGTCTATAGAGTGACATTAGTACCTCTCTATATGTGACTGGGGGGTCTATAGAGTGACATTAGTACCTCTCTATATGTGACTGGGGGTCTATAGAGTGATATTAGTACCTCTCTATATGTGACTGGGGTCTATAGAGTGACATTAGTACCTCTCTATATGTGACTGGGGTCTATAGAGTGACATTAGTACCTCTCTATATGTGACTGGGGGTCTATAGAGTGACATTAGTACCTCTCTATATGTGACTGAGGTCTATAGAGTGACATTAGTACCTCTCTATATCTTACTGGGGGTCTATAGAGTGACATTAGTACCTCTCTATATGTGACTGGAGGTCTATAGAGTGACATTAGTACCTCTCTATATCTGACTGGGGTCTATAGAGTGACATTAGTACCTCTCTATATGTGACTGGAGGTCTATAGAGTGACATTAGTACCTCTCTATATCTGACTGGGGTCTATAGAGTGACATTAGTACCTCTCTATATGTGACTGGGGTCTATAGAGTGACATTAGTACCTCTCTATATCTGACTGGTGTCTATAGAGTGACATTAGTACCTCTCTATATGTGACTGAGGTCTATAGAGTGACATTAGTACCTCTCTATATCTGACTGGGGTCTATAGAGTGACATTAGTACCTCTCCATATGTGACTGGGGATCTATAGAGTGACATTAGTACGTCTCTATATATTACTGGGGTCTATAGAGTGACATTAGTACCTCTCTATATGTGACTGGGGGTCTATAGAGTGACATTAGTACCTCTCTATATGTGACTGGGGGTCTATAGAGTGACATTAGTACCTCTCTATATATTACTGGGGGTATATACAGTGACATTAGTACCTCTCTATATGTGACTGGGGATCTATAGAGTGACATTATTACCTTTCTATATATTACTGGGGGTCTATACAGTGACATTAGTACCTCTCTATATGTAACTGGGAGGTCTATAGCGTGACATTAGTACCTCTCTATATCTGACGGGGGTTCTATAGAGTGACATTAGTACCTCTCTATATCTGACTTGAGGTCTATAGGGTGACATTAGTACCTCTCTATATATGACTGGGGTCTATAGAGTGACATTAGTACCTCTCTATATCTGACTGGGGTCTATAGAGTGACATTAGTACCTCTCTATATCTGACTGGAGGTCTATAGAGTGACATTAGTACCTCTCTATATCTGAATGGAGGTCTATAGAGTGACATTAGTACCTCTCTATATGTGACTGGGATTATATACAGCGACATTAGTACCTCTCTATATGTGACTGGGGGTCGATAGAGTGACATAAGTACCTCTCTATATATATTACTAAGGGTCTATAGAGTGACATTAGTACCTCTCTATATGTGACTGGGGGTCTATAGAGTGACATTAGTACCTCTCTATATCTGACTGGGGGTCTATAGAGTGACATTAGTACCTCTCTATATCTGACTGGAGGTCTATAAAATGACATTAGTACCTCTCTATATCTGACTGGAGGTCTATAGAGTGACATTAGTACCTCTCTATATGTGACTGGGAGTCTATAGAGTGACATTAGTACCTCTCTATATCTGACTGGGGGTCTATAATGTGACATTAGTACCTCTCTATATCTGACTGGGGGTCTATAGAGTGACATTAGTACCTATCTATATCTGACTGGGAGTCTATAGAGTGACATCAGTCCCTCTCTATATCTCACTGGGGGTCTATAGAGTGACATTAGTACCTCTCTATATATTACTGGGTGTCTATAGGGTGACATTAGTACCTCTCTATATCTGACTGGGGGTCTATAGAGTGACATTAGTACCTCTCTATATGTGACTGGGGGTCTATAGAGTGATATTAGTACCTCTCTATACATGAATGGGGTCTATAGAGTGACATTAGTACCTCTCTATATGTGACTGGGGTCTATAGAGTGACATTAGTACCTCTCTATATGTGACTGGGGGTCTATAGAGTGATATTAGTAGCTCTCTATATATGAATGGGGTCTATAGAGTGACATTAGGACCTCTCTATATCTGACTGGAGGTCTATAGAGTGACATTAGTACCTCTCTATATGTGACTGTGAGTCTATAGAGTGTCATTAGTACCTCTCTATATCTGACTGGAGGTCTATAGAGTGACATTAGTACCTCTCTATATATGACTGGGGGTCTATAGAATGACATTAGTACCTCTCTATATATGACTGGGGTCTATAGAGTGACATTAGTACCTCTCTATATGTGACTGGGGTCTATAGAGTGATATTAGGACCTCTCTATATCTGACTGGAGGTCTATAGAGTGACATTAGTACCTCTCTATATGTGACTGTGAGTCTATAGAGTGACATTAGTACCTCTCTATATCTGACTGGAGGTCTATAGAGTGACATTAGTACCTCTCTATATCTTACTGGGGGTCTATAGAATGACATTAGTACCTCTCTATATATGACTGGGGGTCTATAGAGTGACATTAGTACCTCTCTATATCTGACTGGGTGTCTATAGAGTGACATTAGTACCTCTCTATATGTGACTGGGGGTCTATAGAGTGACATTAGTACCTCTCTATATGTGACTGGGGTCTATAGAGTGACATTAGTACCTCTCTATATCTGACTGGTGGTCTATAGAGTGACATTAGTACCTCTCTATATCTGACTGGGGGTCTATAGAGTGACATTAGTACCTCTCTATATCTGACTGGGGGTCTATAGAGTGACATTAGGAACTCTCTATATCTGACTGGGGGTCTATAGCTTGACATTGGTACCTCTCTATATGTGACTGGAGGTCTATAGAGTGACATTAGTACCTCTCTATATCTGACTGGAGGTCTATAGAGTGACATTAGTACCTCTCTATATCTTACTGGGGGTCTATAGAGTGACATTAGTACCTCTCTACATGTGACTGGGGGTCTATAGAGTGACATTAGTACCTCTCTATATATGACTGGGGGTCTATAGAGTGACATTAGTACCTCTCTATATATTACTGGGTTTCTATACAGTGACATTAGTACCTCTCTATATCTGACTGGGGGTCTATAGCGTGACATTAGTACCTCTCTATATGTGACTGGGGTCTATAGAGTGGCATTAGTACCTCTCTGTATGTGACTGGGGGTCTATAGAGTGACATTAGTACCTCTCTATATCTGACTGGGTGTCTATAGAGTGACATTAGTATCTCTCTATATGTGACTGGGGGTCTATAGAGTGACATTAGAACCTCTCTATATATGACTGGGGGTCTATAGAGTGACATTAGTACCTCTCTATATATTACTGGGTTTCTATACAGTGACATTAGTACCTCTCTATATCTGACTGGGGGTCTATAGCGTGACATTAGTACCTCTCTATATCTGACTGGGGGTCTATACAGTGACATTAGTACCTCTCTATATCTGACTGGGGGTCTATAGAGTGACATTAGTACCTCTCTATATGTGACTGGGGTCTATAGAGTGACATTAGTACCTCTCTGTATGTGACTGGGGGTCTATAGAGTGACATTAGTACCTCTCTATATCTGACTGGGTGTCTATAGAGTGACATTAGTATCTCTCTATATGTGACTGGGGGTCTATAGAGTGACATTAGTACCTATCTGTATGTGACTGGGGGTCTATAGAGTGACATTAGTACCTCTCTATATCTGACTGGGGGTCTATAGAGTGACATTAGTACCTCTCTTTATCTGACTGGGGGTCTATAGAGTGACATTAGTACCTCTCTATATCTGACTGGGGGTCTATAGAGTGACATTAGTACCTATCTGTATGTGACTGGGGGTCTATAGAGTGACATTAGTACCTCTCTATATCTGACTGGGGGTCTATAGAGTGACATTAGTACCTCTCTATATCTGACTGGGGGTCTATAGCTTGACATTAGTACCTCTCTATATGTGACTGGAGGTCTATAGAGTGACATTAGTACCTCTCTATATCTGACTGGAGGTCTATAGAGTGACATTAGTACCTCTCTATATCTGACTGGGGGTCTACAGAGTGACATTAGTACCTCTCTATATCTGACTGGAGGTCTATAGAGTGACATTAGTACCTCTCTATATCTGACTGGGAGTCTATAGAGTTACATTAGTATCTCTGTATATGTGACTGGGAGTCTATAGGGTTACATTAGTACCTCTCTATATCTGACTGGGAGTCTATAGGGTTACATTAGTACCTCTCTATATCTGACTGGGGGTCTATAGAGTGACATTAGTACCTCTCTATATGTGACTGGGGGTCCATAGAGTGACATTAGTACCTCTCTATATCTGACTGGGGGTCTATAGATTGACATTAGTACCTCTCTATATCTGACTGGAGGTCTATAGATTGACATTAGTACCTCTCTATATCTTACTGGGGGGTCTATAAAGTGACATTAGTACCTCTCTATATGTGACTGGGAGTCTATAGAATGATATTAGGACCTCTCTATATCTGACTGTGGTCTATAGAGTGACATTAGTACCTCTCTATATCTTACTGGGGGGTCTATAAAGTGACATTAGTACCTCTCTATATGTGACTGGGAGTCTATAGAATGATATTAGGACCTCTCTATATCTGACTGTGGTCTATAGAGTGACATTAGTACCTCTCTATATCTTACTGGGGGGTCTATAAAGTGACATTAGTACCTCTCTATATCTGACTGGGGGTCTATAGAGTGACATTAGTACCTCTCTATATATGAATGCGGTCTATAGAGTGACATTAGTACCTCTCTATATGTGACTGGGGGTCTATAGAGTGACATTAGTACCTCTCTATATCTGACTGGGGTCTATAGAATGATATTAGGACCTCTCTATATGTGACTGTGGTCTATAGAGTGACATTAGTACCTCTCTATATCTGACTGGAGGTCTATAGAGTGACATTAGTACCTCTCTATATATGACTGAGGGTCTATAGAATGACATTAGTACCTCTCTATATATGAATGGGGTCTATAGAGTGACATTAGTACCTCTCTATATCTGACTGGTGGTCTATAGAGTGACATTAGTACCTCTCTATATATGACTGAGGGTCTATAGAATGACATTAGTACCTCTCTATATATGAATGGGGTCTATAGAGTGACATTAGTACCTCTCTATATCTGACTGGAGGTCTATAGAGTGACATTAGTACCTCTCTATATCTGACTGGAGGTCTATAGGGTGACATTAGTACCTCTCTATATGTGACTGTGAGTCTATAGAGTGACATTAGTACCTCTCTATATCTGACTGGAGGTCTATAGAGTGACATTAGTACCTCTCTATATGTGACTGGGAGTCTATTGAGTGACATTAGTACCTCTCTATATCTGACTGGGTGTCTATAGAGTGACATTAGTACCTCTCTATATGTGACTGGGGGTCTATAGAGTGACATTAGTACATCTCTATATATGACTGGGGTCTATAGAGTGACATTAGTACCTCTCTATATCTGACTGGAGGTCTATAGAGTGACATTAGTACCTCTCTATATCTGACTAGGGGTCTATAGAGTGACATTAGTAACTCTCTATATCTGACTAGGGGTCTATAGAGTGACATTAGTACCTCTCTATATCTGACTAGGGGTCTATAGAGTGACATTAGTACCTCTCTATATCTGACTGGAGGTCTATAGAGTGACATTAGTACCTCTCTATATCTGACTGGGGGTCTATAGAATGACATTAGTACCTCTCTACATGTGACTGGGGGTCTATAGAGTGACATTAGTACC
The DNA here is from genome assembly GCA_027410445.1 of Discoglossus pictus. NCBI lineage: Eukaryota > Metazoa > Chordata > Amphibia > Anura > Alytidae > Discoglossus > Discoglossus pictus. The sequence continues at coordinate 2,304,618 of JAPZIH010000011.1, read as the reverse complement.
TCTCTATATCTGACTGGGGGTCTATAGCGTGACATTAGTACCTCTCTATATGTGACTGGGGTCTATAGAGTGGCATTAGTACCTCTCTGTATGTGACTGGGGGTCTATAGAGTGACATTAGTACCTCTCTATATCTGACTGGGTGTCTATAGAGTGACATTAGTACCTCTCTATATCTGACTGGGGATCTATAGCGTGACATTAGTACCTCTCTATATCTGACTGGGGGTCTATAGAGTGACATTAGTACCTCTCTATATCTGACTGGAGGTCTATAGAGTGACATTAGTACCTCTCTATATCTGACTGGGAGTTTATAGAGTGACATTAGTACCTCTCTATATGTGACTGGGGGTCTATAGAGTGACATTAGTACCTCTCTATATCTGACTGGCGGTCTATAGAGTGACATTAGTACCTCTCTATATATGACTGGGGTCTATAGAGTGACATTAGTACCTCTCTATATCTGACTGGGGGTCTATAGAGTGACATTAGTACCTCTCTATATCTGACTGGGGGTCTATAGAGTGACATTAGTACCTCTCTATATCTGACTGGGGTCTATAGAGTGACATTAGTATCTCTCTATATCTGACTGGGGGTCGATAGAGTGACATTAGTACCTCTCTATATATTACTGGGGGTCGATAGAGTGACATTAGTACCTCTCTATATATTACTGGGGGTCTATAGAGTGACATTAGTACCTCTCTGTATGTGACTGGTGGTCTATAGAGTGACATTAGTACCTCTCTATATCTGACTGGGGGTCTATGGAGTGACATTAGTACCTCTCTATATATAACTGGGGTCTATAGAGTGACATTAGTACCTCTCTAAATCTGACTGGGGGTCTATAGAGTGACATTATTCCCTTTTTTAAATCTGACTTGGGGTCTATAGAGTGACATTAGTACCTCTCTATATCTGACTGGGAGTTTATAGAGTGACATTAGTACCTCTCTATATCTGACTGGGGGTCTATAGAGTGACATTAGTACCTCTCTATATCCGACTGGGGGTCTATAGAGTGACATTAGTACCTCTATATATCTGACTAGGGTCTATAGAGTGACATTAGTACCTCTCTATATCTGACTGGGGTCTATAGAGTGACATTAGTATCTCTCTATATCTGACTGGGGTCTATAGAGTGACATTAGTACCTCTCTATATGTGACTGGGGGTCTATAGAGTGACATTAGTACCTCTCTATATATGACTGGGGTCTATAGAGTGACATTAGTACCTCTCTATATCTGACTGGGGTCTATAGAGTGACATTAGTACCTCTCTATATCTGACTGGGGTCTATAGAGTGACATTAGTACCTCTCTATATGTGACTGGGGTCTATAGAGTGACATTAGTATCTCTCTATATCTGACTGGGGTCTATAGAGTGACATTAGTACCTCTCTATATGTGACTGGGGGTCTATAGAGTGACATTAGTACCTCTCTATATATGACTGGGGTCTATAGAGTGACATTAGTACCTCTCTATATGTGACTGGGGTCTATAGAGTGACATTAGTATCTCTCTATATCTGACTGGGGTCTATAGAGTGACATTAGTACCTCTATATATGTGACTGGGGGTCTATAGAGTGACATTAGTACCTCTCTATATCTGACTGGGGTCTATAGAGTGACATTAGTACCTCTCTATATCTGACTGGGGTCTATAGAGTGACATTAGTATCTCTCTATATCTGACTGGGGTCTATAGAGTGACATTAGTACCTCTCTATATGTGACTGGGGGTCTATAGAGTGACATTAGTACCTCTCTATATATGACTGGGGTCTATAGAGTGACATTAGTACCTCTCTATATGTGACTGGGGTCTATAGAGTGACATTAGTACCTCTCTATATGTGACTGGGGTCTATAGAGTGACATTAGTACCTCTCTATTTATTACTGGGGGTCTATACAGTGACATTAGTACCTCTCTATATATGACTGAAGGGGTCTATAGAGTGACATTAGTACCTTCCTATATTTAACTGGGGGTCTATAGAGTGACATTAGTACCTCTCTATATATGAATGGGAATCTATAGAGTGACATTAGTACCTCTCTATATGTGACTGGGGGTCTATAGAGTGACATTAGTACCTCTCTATATATTACTGGGGGTCTATACAGTGACATTAGTATCTCTCTATATCTGACTGGGGGGGTCTATAGAGTGACATTAGTACCTCTCTATATCTGACTGGGGGTCTATAGAGTGACATTAGTACCTCTCTATATCTGACTGGGGGTCTATAGAGTGACATTAGTACCTCTCTATATCTGACTGGGGGTCTATAGAGTGACATTAGTACCTCTATATATATGACTGGGGTTCTATAGAGTGACATTAGTACCTCTCTATATCTGACTGGGGGTCTATAGAGTGACATTAGTACCTCTCTATATCTGACTGGGGGTCTATAGAGTGACATTAGTACCTCTCTATATCTGACTGGGGGTCTATAGAGTGACATTAGTACCTCTCTATATGTGACTGGGGGTCTATAGAGTGACATTAGTAACTCTCTATATGTGACAGGGGTCTGTAGAGTGACATTAGTACCTCTCTATATCTGACTGGGGGTCTATAGAGTGACATTAGTACCTCTCTATATCTGACTGGGGGTCTATAGAATGACATTAGTACCTCTCTATATCCGACTGGGAGTCTATAGAGTGACATTAGTACCTCTCTATATGTGACTGGGAGTCTATAGAGTGACATTAGTACCTCTCTATATCTGACTGGGAGTCTATAGAGTGACATTAGTACCTCTCTATATCTTACTGGGGGTCTACAGAGTGACATTAGTACCTCTCTACATCTGACTGGGAGTCTATAGAGTGACATTAGTACCTCTCTATATCTTACTGGGGGTCTATAGAGTGACATTAGTACCTCTCTATATCTGACTGGGGATCTATAGAGTGACATTAGTACCTCTCTATATCTGACTGGGGGTCTATAGAGTGAAATTAGTACCTCTCTATATGTGACTTGGGGTCTATAGAGTGACATTAGTACCTCTCTATATCTGACTGGAGGTCTATAGAGTGACATTAGTACCTCTATATAGGACTAGGGGTCTATAGAGTGACATTAGTACCTCTTTATATCTGACTGGGGGTCTATAGAGTGACATTAGTACCTCTCTATATCTGACTGGAGGTCTATAGAGTGACATTAGTACCTCTCTATATGTGACTGGGGATCTATAGAGTGACATTAGTACCTCTCTATATGTGACTGGAGGTCTATAGAGTGACATTAGTACCTCTCTATATCTGACTGGGGGTCTATAGAGTAACATTAGTACCTCTCTATATGTGACTGGGAGTCTATAGAGTGACATTAGTACCTCTTTATATCTGACTGGGGGTCTATAGAGTGACATTAGTACCTCTCTATATCTGACTGGAGGTCTATAGAGTGACATTAGTACCTCTCTATATGTGACTGGGGATCTATAGAGTGACATTAGTACCTCTCTATATGTGACTGGAGGTCTATAGAGTGACATTAGTACCTCTCTATATCTGAATGGGGGTCTATAGAGTGACATTAGTACCTCTCTTTATTTGACTGGGAGTCTATAGAGTGACATTAGTACCTCTCTAAATCTGACTGGCGGTCTATAGAGTGAAATTAGTACCTCTCTATATCTGACTGGGGGTCTATAGAGTGACATTAGTACCTCTATATATGTGTCTGCGGTTCTATAGAGTGACATTAGTACCTCTCTATATCTGACTGGGGGTCTATAGAGTGACATTAGTACCTGTCTATATCTTACTGGGGGTCTATAGATTGACATTAGTACCTGTCTATATCTTACTTGGGGTCTATAGAGTGACATTAGTACCTCTCTATATCTGAAAGGAGGTCTATAGAGTGACATTAGTACCTCTCTATATATGACTGGGGTCTATACAGTGACATTAGTACCTCTCTATATCTGACTGGAGGTCTATAGAGTGACATTAGTACCTCTCTATATGTGACTGGAGGTCTATAGAGTGACATTAGTACCTGTCTATATCTTACTTGGGGTCTATAGAGTGACATTAGTACCTCTCTATATCTGACTGGGGGTCTATAGAGTGACATTAGTACCTCTCTATATATGACTGGGTGTCTCTAGAGTGACATTAGTACCTCTCTATATCTGACTGGGAGTCTATAGAGTGACATTAGTACCTCTCTATATATGACTGGGTGTCTCTAGAGTGACATTAGTACCTCTCTATATCTGACTGGGGGTCTATAGAGTGACATTAGTACCTGTCTATATCTTACTTGGGGTCTATAGAGTGACATTAGTACCTCTCTATATCTGAAAGGAGGTCTATAGAGTGACATTAGTACCTCTCTATATATGACTGGGGTCTATACAGTGACATTAGTACCTCTCTATATGTGACTGGAGGTCTATAGAGTGACATTAGTACCTCTCTATATATGACTGGGGTCTATAGAGTGACATTAGTACCTCTCTATATCTGACTGGGGGTCTATAGAGTGACATTAGTACCTCTCTATATCTGACTGGGGGTCTATAGAGTGACATTAGTACCTCTCTATATCTGACTGGGGGTCTATAGAGTGACATTAGTACCTCTCTATATCTGACTGGGGGTCTATAGAGTGGCATTAGTACCTCTCTATATGTGACTGGGGGTCTATAGAGTGACATTAGTACCTCTCTATATCTGACTGGGGGTCTATAGAGTGACATTAGTACCTCTCTATATGTGACTGGGGTCTATAGAGTGACATTAGTACCTCTCTATATCTGACTGTGGGTCTATAGAGTGACATTAGTACCTCTCTATATCTGACTGGGGGTCTATACAGTAACATTAGTACCTCTCTATATCTGACTGGGGGTCTATAGAGTGACATTAGTACCTCTCTATATCTGACTGGAGGTCTATAGAGTGACATTAGTACCGCTCTATATGTGACAGGGGGTCTATAGAGTGACATTAGTATCTCTCTATATCTGACTGGGGGTCTATAGAGTGACATTAGTACCTCTCTATTAGTGACTGGGGGTCTATAGAGTGACATTAGTAACTCTCTATATCTGACTAGGGGTCTATAGAGTGACATTAGTACCTCTCTATATCTGACTAGGGGTCTATAGAGTGACATTAGAACCTCTCTATATCTGACTGGAGGTCTATAGAGTGACATTAGTACCTCTCTATATCTGACTGGGGGTCTATAGAATGACATTAGTACCTCTCTACATGTGACTGGGGGTCTATAGAGTGACATTAGTACCTCTCTATATCTGACTGGGGGTCTATAGCGTGACATTAGTACCTCTCTATATGTGACTGGGGTCTATAGAGTGGCATTAGTACCTCTCTGTATGTGACTGGGGGTCTATAGAGTGACATTAGTACCTCTCTATATCTGACTGGGTGTCTATAGAGTGACATTAGTACCTCTCTATATCTGACTGGGGATCTATAGCGTGACATTAGTACCTCTCTATATCTGACTGGGGGTCTATAGAGTGACATTAGTACCTCTCTATATCTGACTGGAGGTCTATAGAGTGACATTAGTACCTCTCTATATCTGACTGGGAGTTTATAGAGTGACATTAGTACCTCTCTATATGTGACTGGGGGTCTATAGAGTGACATTAGTACCTCTCTATATCTGACTGGCGGTCTATAGAGTGACATTAGTACCTCTCTATATATGACTGGGGTCTATAGAGTGACATTAGTACCTCTCTATATCTGACTGGGGGTCTATAGAGTGACATTAGTACCTCTCTATATCTGACTGGCGGTCTATAGAGTGACATTAGTACCTCTCTATATCTGACTGGGGTCTATAGAGTGACATTAGTATCTCTCTATATCTGACTGGGGGTCTATAGAGTGACATTAGTACCTCTCTATATATTACTGGGGGTCGATAGAGTGACATTAGTACCTCTCTATATATTACTGGGGGTCTATAGAGTGACATTAGTACCTCTCTGTATGTGACTGGTGGTCTATAGAGTGACATTAGTACCTCTCTATATCTGACTGGGGGTCTATGGAGTGACATTAGTACCTCTCTATATATAACTGGGGTCTATAGAGTGACATTAGTACCTCTCTAAATCTGACTGGGGGTCTATAGAGTGACATTAGTACCTCTCTATATCTGACTGGGAGTTTATAGAGTGACATTAGTACCTCTCTATATCTGACTGGGGGTCTATAGAGTGACATTAGTACCTCTCTATATCCGACTGGGGGTCTATAGAGTGACATTAGTACCTCTATATATCTGACTAGGGTCTATAGAGTGACATTAGTACCTCTCTATATCTGACTGGGGTCTATAGAGTGACATTAGTATCTCTCTATATCTGACTGGGGTCTATAGAGTGACATTAGTACCTCTCTATATGTGACTGGGGGTCTATAGAGTGACATTAGTACCTCTCTATATATGACTGGGGTCTATAGAGTGACATTAGTACCTCTCTATATCTGACTGGGGTCTATAGAGTGACATTAGTACCTCTCTATATCTGACTGGGGTCTATAGAGTGACATTAGTACCTCTCTATATGTGACTGGGGTCTATAGAGTGACATTAGTATCTCTCTATATCTGACTGGGGTCTATAGAGTGACATTAGTACCTCTCTATATGTGACTGGGGGTCTATAGAGTGACATTAGTACCTCTCTATATATGACTGGGGTCTATAGAGTGACATTAGTACCTCTCTATATGTGACTGGGGTCTATAGAGTGACATTAGTATCTCTCTATATCTGACTGGGGTCTATAGAGTGACATTAGTACCTCTATATATGTGACTGGGGGTCTATAGAGTGACATTAGTACCTCTCTATATCTGACTAGGGTCTATAGAGTGACATTAGTACCTCTCTATATCTGACTGGGGTCTATAGAGTGACATTAGTATCTCTCTATATCTGACTGGGGTCTATAGAGTGACATTAGTACCTCTCTATATGTGACTGGGGGTCTATAGAGTGACATTAGTACCTCTCTATATATGACTGGGGTCTATAGAGTGACATTAGTACCTCTCTATATGTGACTGGGGTCTATAGAGTGACATTAGTACCTCTCTATATGTGACTGGGGTCTATAGAGTGACATTAGTACCTCTCTATATAGTACTGGGGGTCTGTACAGTGACATTAGTACCTCCCTATATCTTACTGGGGGTCTATAGAGTGACATTAGTACCTTCCTATATTTAACTGGGGGTCTATAGAGTGACATTAGTACCTCTCTATATATGAATGGGAATCTATAGAGTGACATTAGTACCTCTCTATATGTGACTGGGGGTCTATGGAGTGACATTAGTACCTCTCTATATATTACTGGGGGTCTATACAGTGACATTAGTATCTCTCTATATCTGACTGGGGGGGTCTATAGAGTGACATTAGTACCTCTCTATATCTGACTGGGGATCTATAGAGTGACATTAGTACCTCTCTATATCTGACTGGGGGTCTATAGAGTGACATTAGTACCTCTCTATATCTGACTGGGGGTCTATAGAGTGACATTAGTACCTCTCTATATCTGACTGGGGGTCTATAGAGTGACATTAGTACCTCTCTATATCTGACTGGGGGTCTATAGAGTGACATTAGTACCTCTATATATATGACTGGGGTTCTATAGAGTGACATTAGTACCTCTCTATATCTGACTGGGGGTCTATAGAGTGACATTAGTACCTCTCTATATCTGACTGGGGGTCTATAGAGTGACATTAGTACCTCTCTATATCTGACTGGGGGTCTATAGAGTGACATTAGTACCTCTCTATATGTGACTGGGGGTCTATAGAGTGACATTAGTAACTCTCTATATGTGACAGGGGTCTGTAGAGTGACATTAGTACCTCTCTATATCTGACTGGGGGTCTATAGAGTGACATTAGTACCTCTCTATATCTGACTGGGGGTCTATAGAGTGACATTAGTACCTCTCTATATCCGACTGGGAGTCTATAGAGTGACATTAGTACCTCTCTATATGTGACTGGGAGTCTATAGAGTGACATTAGTACCTCTCTATATCTTACTGGGGGTCTACAGAGTGACATTAGTACCTCTCTATATCTGGCTGAGGGTCTATAGAGTGACATTAGTACCTCTCTACATCTGACTGGGAGTCTATAGAGTGACATTAGTACCTCTCTATATCTTACTGGGGGTCTATAGAGTGACATTAGTACCTCTCTATATCTGACTGGGGATCTATAGAGTGACATTAGTACCTCTCTATATCTGACTGGGGGTCTATAGAGTGAAATTAGTACCTCTCTATATGTGACTTGGGGTCTATAGAGTGACATTAGTACCTCTCTATATCTGACTGGAGGTCTATAGAGTGACATTAGTACCTCTATATAGGACTAGGGGTCTATAGAGTGACATTAGTACCTCTTTATATCTGACTGGGGGTCTATAGAGTGACATTAGTACCTCTCTATATCTGACTGGAGGTCTATAGAGTGACATTAGTACCTCTCTATATGTGACTGGGGATCTATAGAGTGACATTAGTACCTCTCTATATGTGACTGGAGGTCTATAGAGTGACATTAGTACCTCTCTATATCTGACTGGGGGTCTATAGAGTAACATTAGTACCTCTCTATATGTGACTGGGAGTCTATAGAGTGACATTAGTACCTCTTTATATCTGACTGGGGGTCTATAGAGTGACATTAGTACCTCTCTATATCTGACTGGAGGTCTATAGAGTGACATTAGTACCTCTCTATATGTGACTGGGGATCTATAGAGTGACATTAGTACCTCTCTATATGTGACTGGAGGTCTATAGAGTGACATTAGTACCTCTCTATATCTGAATGGGGGTCTATAGAGTGACATTCGTACCTCTCTTTATTTGACTGGGAGTCTATAGAGTGACATTAGTACCTCTCTAAATCTGACTGGCGGTCTATAGAGTGAAATTAGTACCTCTCTATATCTGACTGGGGGTCTATAGAGTGACATTAGTACCTCTATATATGTGTCTGCGGTTCTATAGAGTGACATTAGTACCTCTCTATATCTGACTGGGGGTCTATAGAGTGACATTAGTACCTGTCTATATCTTACTGGGGGTCTATAGATTGACATTAGTACCTCTCTATATCTGACTGGGGGTCTATAGAGTGACATTAGTACCTCTCTATATCTGAAAGGAGGTCTATAGAGTGACATTAGTACCTCTCTATATATGACTGGGGTCTATACAGTGACATTAGTACCTCTCTATATCTGACTGGAGGTCTATAGAGTGACATTAGTACCTCTCTATATGTGACTGGAGGTCTATAGAGTGACATTAGTACCTGTCTATATCTTACTTGGGGTCTATAGAGTGACATTAGTACCTCTCTATATCTGACTGGGGGTCTATAGAGTGACATTAGTACCTCTCTATATATGACTGGGTGTCTATAGAGTGACATTAGTACCTCTCTATATCTGACTGGGAGTCTATAGAGTGACATTAGTACCTCTCTATATATGACTGGGTGTCTATAGAGTGACATTAGTACCTCTCTATATCTGACTGGGGGTCTATAGAGTGACATTAGTACCTGTCTATATCTTACTTGGGGTCTATAGAGTGACATTAGTACCTCTCTATATCTGAAAGGAGGTCTATAGAGTGACATTAGTACCTCTCTATATATGACTGGGGTCTATACAGTGACATTAGTACCTCTCTATATGTGACTGGAGGTCTATAGAGTGACATTAGTACCTCTCTATATATGACTGGGGTCTATAGAGTGACATTAGTACCTCTCTATATCTGACTGGGGGTCTATAGAGTGACATTAGTACCTCTCTATATCTGACTGGGGGTCTATAGAGTGACATTAGTACCTCTCTATATCTGACTGGGGGTCTATAGAGTGACATTAGTACCTCTCTATATCTGACTGGGGGTCTATAGAGTGGCATTAGTACCTCTCTATATGTGACTGGGGGTCTATAGAGTGACATTAGTACCTCTCTATATCTGACTGGGGGTCTATAGAGTGACATTAGTACCTCTCTATATGTGACTGGGGTCTATAGAGTGACATTAGTACCTCTCTATATCTGACTGTGGGTCTATAGAGTGACATTAGTACCTCTCTATATCTGACTGGGGGTCTATACAGTAACATTAGTACCTCTCTATATCTGACTGGGGGTCTATAGAGTGACATTAGTACCTCTCTATATCTGACTGGAGGTCTATAGAGTGACATTAGTACCGCTCTATATGTGACAGGGGGTCTATAGAGTGACATTAGTATCTCTCTATATCTGACTGGGGGTCTATAGAGTGACATTAGTACCTCTCTATTAGTGACTGGGGGTCTATAGAGTGACATTAGTACCTCTCTTTATCTGACTGGGCATCTATAGAGTGACATTAGTACCTCTCTATATCTGACTGGAGGTCTATAGAGTGACATTAGTACCTCTCTATATCTGACTGGAGGTCTATAGAGTGACATTAGTACCGCTCTATATGTGACAGGGGGTCTATAGAGTGACATTAGTATCTCTCTATATCTGACTGGGGGTCTATAGAGTGACATTAGTACCTCTCTATTAGTGACTGGGGGTCTATAGAGTGACATTAGTACCTCTCTTTATCTGACTGGGCATCTATAGAGTGACATTAGTACCTCTCTATATGTGACTGGGGTCTCTTTAATTTTACGATTTAATTGTCTATCTATATGGTGGATGGGTGTCTCTGTCTCTCTCCTGCATGGGATCCTCTGACTGTCTCTTACATGTTGGGTATGTCCAGCTGTCTTTCTGGGACTGTGATGTCTCTTTTGGGACAGGGAGGGGCAGGGTGTTTGTTATTATTACAGGTGAGGGAGGGACACTCAGGTATAAAGTGACTGAGAGACAAAGAGAGAGCGAGAGGATCAGCAAACAGTCTGCGAGACATCATGAGACCCGTCATCCTATGTGTGGGGATCCTGGCTGTCCTACTGCAGGGTGAGACATCCCGAGGGAGACAGCATGAGACAGAGAGAGAGAGAGAGAGACAGGAGAGGGGGATGAGAGAGAGAGACAGGAGAAAGAGAGAGAGGCGGGAGAAAGAGAGAGAGGCGGGAGAAAGAGAGAGAGACAGGAGAAAGGGAGAGAGACAGGAGAAAGAGAGAGAGACTGGAGAGGGGGGCGAGAGAGAGAGACAGGAGAAAGAGAGAGAGATGGGATAGAGAGGGGTAGAGAGGCATAGAGAGGGATAGAGAGGGATAGAGAGGGATAGAGAGATTGGGAAAGAAACTGGAGAGGGGGAGAGAGGAGAAAGTTGTGAAACACGTGGGAGAGACAGACAGAGAAAATAAGAGTGATGAGAATAAGATGAAAACAAAGAGAAAGAAAGAGAGAGAAAATCAGGTGATGCAGTGAGACGCTCTGATACTAAACTCTATCTCTTTCTCTCTCCAGTGGCCTTATCTGCAGAGGTACCATGTGAGTATAAAATACTAAAAGAAATATATTTATAATGTATAGTGTGGGGTGGGTGTAACATGTATATGTATAGTGTGGGGTGGGTGTAACATGTATATGTATAGTGTGGAGTGGGTGTAACATGTACATGTATACTGTGGTGTGATAGTGTAACATGTATATGTATAGTGTGGAGTGGGTGTAACATGTATATGTATAGTGTGGAGTGGGTGTAACATGTATATGTATAGTGTGGAGTGGGTGTAACATGTACATGTATACTGTGGTGTGATAGTGTAACATGTATATGTATAGTGTGGAGTGGGTGTAACATGTATATGTATAGTGTGGGGTGGGTGTAACATGTACATGTATACTGTGGTGTGATAGTGTAACATGTATATGTATAGTGTGGAGTGGGTGTAACATGTATGTGCATAGTGTGCAGTGGGTGTAACATGTACATGTATACTGTGGTGTGATAGTGTAATATGTATATGTATAGTGTGGAGTGGGTGTAACATGTATATGTATAGTGTGGAGTGGGTGTAACATGTACATGTATACTGTGGTGTGATAGTGTAACATGTATATGTATAGTGTGGAGTGGGTGTAACATGTATATGTATAGTGTGGAGTGGGTGTAACATGTACATGTATACTGTGGTGTGATAGTGTAACATGTATATATATAGTGTGGAGTGGGTGTAACATGTATATGTATAGTGTGGAGTGGGTGTAACATGTACATGTATACTGTGGTGTGATAGTGTAACATGATTATATATAGTGTGGAGTGGGTGTAACATGTATATGTATAGTGTGGAGTGGGTGTAACATGTATATGTATAGTGTGGAGTGGGTGTAACATGTACATGTATACTGTGGTGTGTTAGTGTAACATGTATATGTATAGTGTGGAGTGGGTGTAACATGTATATGTATAGTGTGGGGTGGGTGTAACATGTACATGTATACTGTGGTGTGATAGTGTAACATGTATATGTATAGTGTGGAGTGGGTGTAACATGTATGTGCATAGTGTGCAGTGGGTGTAACATGTACATGTATACTGTGGTGTGATAGTGTAATATGTATATGTATAGTGTGGAGTGGGTGTAACATGTATATGTATAGTGTGGAGTGGGTGTAACATGTACATGTATACTGTGGTGTGATAGTGTAACATGTATATGTATAGTGTGGAGTGGGTGTAACATGTATATGTATAGTGTGGAGTGGGTGTAACATGTACATGTATACTGTGGTGTGATAGTGTAACATGTATATATATAGTGTGCAGTAGGTGTAACATGTACATGTATACTGTGGTGTGATAGTGTAATATGTATATGTATAGTGTGGAGTGGGTGTAACATGTATATGTATAGTGTGGAGTGGGTGTAACATGTACATGTATACTGTGGTGTGATAGTGTAATATGTATATGTATAGTGTGGAGTGGGTGTAACATGTATATGTATAGTGTGGAGTGGGTGTAACATGTACATGTATACTGTGGTGTGATAGTGTAACATGTATATGTATAGTGTGGAGTGGGTGTAACATGTATGTGCATAGTGTGCAGTGGGTGTAACATGTATATGTATAATGTGGAGTGGGTGTAACATGTACATGTATACTGTGGTGTGATAGTGTAATATGTATATGTATAGTGTGGAGTGGGTGTAACATGTATATGTATAGTGTGGAGTGGGTGTAACATGTACATGTATACTGTGGTGTGATAGTCTAACATGTATATGTATAGTGTGGAGTGGGTGTAACATGTATATGTATAGTGTGGAGTGGGTGTAACATGTACATGTATACTGTGGTGTGATAGTGTAATATGTATATGTATAGTGTGGAGTGGGTGTAACATGTATATGTATAGTGTGGAGTGGGTGTAACATGTACATGTATACTGTGGTGTGATAGTGTAACATGTATATATATAGTGTGGAGTGGGTGTAACATGTATATGTATAGTGTGGAGTGGGTGTAACATGTACATGTATACTGTGGTGTGATAGTGTAACATGTATATGTATAGTGTGGGGTGGGTGTAACATGTATATGTATAGTGTGGAGTGGGTGTAACATGTACATGTATACTGTGGTGTGATAGTGTAACATGTATATGTATAGTGCGGAGTTGGTGTAACATGTATATGTATAGTGTGGGGTGGGTGTAACATGTATGTGTATAGTGTGGAATGAGAGTGTAAGACATTTATATACTTACAAATCTGATTAGCATCTTATTTCTTTCACAGCTGGAGGAAAACCTGGCGAGTAAAATGTGTGTGATAGAGAGGGGCGTGGAGTGTAAGGGGCACTGTCCTGAGTGTGTAAGGTGGCAATATGGTGACTAAGTGTGCAAGTGGGGCAATATATTGAGTGAGTATGTAAGGGGGGCACTCTTTGAGTGAGTATGTAAGGGGGGCACTCTTTGAGTGAGTGTGTAAGGGGGCACTCTATGAGTGAGTGTATAAGGGGGGCACTCTTTGAGTGAGTGTGTAAGGGGGGCACTATCTTGAATGAGTATGTAAGGGGGGCAGTCTATGAGTGAGTGTGTAAGGGGGCACTCTTTGAGTGAGTGTGTAAGAAGGCACTCTATGAGTGAGTATGTAAGGGGGCACGCTATGAGTGAGTGTGTAAGGGGGACACACTATGAGTGAGTGTGTAAGGGGGGCACTCTATGAGTGAGTGTGTAAGGGGGGCACTCTATGAGTGAGTGTGTAAGGGGGGCACACTATGAGTGAGTGTGTAAGGGGGGCACACTATGAGTGAGTGTGTAAGGGGGGCACTCTATGAGTGAGTGTGTAAGGGGGGCACACTATGAGTGAGTGTGTAAGGGGGGCACACTATGAGTGAGTGTGTAAGGGGGGCACTCTATGAGTGAGTGTGTAGGGGGGGGCACACTATGAGTGAGTGTGTAAGGGGGGCACTCTATGAGTGAGTGTGTAAGGGGGACACTCTATGAGTGAGTGTTTAAGGGGGGCACACTATGAGTGAGTGTGTAAGGGGGGCACTCTATGAGTGAGTGTGTAAGGGGGACACTCTATGAGTGAGTGTGTAAGGGGGGCACACTATGAGTGAGTGTGTAAGGGGGGCACTCTATGAGTGAGTGTGTAAGGGGGGCACTCTATGAGTGAGTGTGTAAGGGGGGCACTCTATGAGTGAGTGTGTAAGGGGGGTACACTATGAGTGAGTGTGTAAGGGGGCACTATCTTGAATGAGTATGTAAGGGGGGCAGTCTATGAGTGAGTGTGTAAGAGGGGCACACTATGAGTGAGTGTGTAAGGGGGGCACTCTATGAGTCAGTGTGTAAGGGGGGCACTCTATGAGTGTATAAGGGGGCACACTATGAGTGAGTGTGTAAGGGGGCACTCTATGAGTGAGTGTGTAAGGGGGCACTATCTTGAATGAGTATGTAAGGGGGGCACTCTATGAGTGAGTGTGTAAGGGGGGCACACTATGAGTGAGTGTGTAAGGGGGGCACTCTATGAGTGAGTGTGTAAAGGGGGTACACTATGAGTGAGTATGTAAGGTGGACGCTCTATGAGTGAGTGTGTAAGGGGGGCACACTCTAAGTGAGTATGTAAGGGGGGCACACTATGAGTGAGTGTGTAAGGGGGGCACTCTATGAGTGATTGTGTAAGGGGGGCACTCTATGAGTGAGCGTGTAAGGGGGGCACTCTATGAGTGAGTGTGTAAGGGGGGCACACTATGAGTGAGTGTGTAAGGGGGGCACACTATGAGTGAGCGTGTAAGGGGGGCACTCTATGAGTGAGTGTGTAAGGGGGGCACTCTATGAGTGAGTGTGTAGGGGGGGCACTCTATGAGTGAGTGTGTAAGGGGGGCACACCATGAGTGAGTGTGTAAGGGGGGCACTCTATGAGTGAGTGTATAAGGGGGGCACACTATGAGTGAGTGTGTAAGGGGGGCACACTATGAGTGAGTGTGTAAGGGGGGCACTCTATGAGTGAGTATGTAAGGGGGCACTCTATGAGTGAGTGTGTAAGGGGGACACACTATGAGTGAGTGTGTAAGGGGGGCACACTATGAGAGAGTGTGTAAGGGGGGCAATCTATGAGTGAGTGTGTAAGGGGGGCACACTATGAGTGAGTGTGTAAGGGGGGCACACTATGAGTGAGTGTGTAAGGGGGGCACTCTATGAGTGAGTGTGTAAGGGGGGCACACTATGAGTGAGTGTGTAAGGGGGGGCACACTATGAGTGAGTGTGTAAGGGGGGCACTCTATGAGTGAGTGTGTAAGGGGGGCACACTATGAGTGAGTGTTTAAGGGGGGCACTCTATGAGTGAGTGTGTAAGGGGGGCACACTATGAGTGAGTGTGTAAGGGGGGCACTCTATGAGTGAGTGTGTAAGGGGGGCACTCTATAAGTGTATAAGGGGGGCACACTATGAGTGAGTGTGTAAGGGGGGCACTCTATGAGTGAGTGTGTAAGGGGGCACTATCTTGAATGAGTATGTAAGGGGGGCAGTCTATGAGTGAGTGTGTAAGAGGGGCATTTTTTGAGTGAGTATGTAAGGGGGGCACTCTATGAGTGAGTGTATAAGGGGGGCACACTATGAGTGAGTGTGTAAGGGGGGCACACTATGAGTGAGTGTGTAAGGGGGGCACTCTATGAGTGAGTATGTAAGGGGGCACTCTATGAGTGAGTGTGTAAGGGTGACACACTATGAGTGAGTGTGTAAGGGGGGCACACTATGAGAGAGTGTGTAAGGGGGGCACTCTATGAGTGAGTGTGTAAGGGGGGCACACTATGAGTGAGTGTGTAAGGGGGGCACACTATGAGTGAGTGTGTAAGGGGGGCACTCTATGAGTGAGTGTGTAAGGGGGGCACTCTATGAGTGAGTGTGTAAGGGGGGCACACTATGAGTGAGTGTGTAAGGGGGGGCACACTATGAGTGAGTGTGTAAGGGGGGCACTCTATGAGTGAGTGTGTAAGGGGGGCACAATATGAGTGAGTGTGTAAGGGGGGCACTCTATGAGTGATTGTGTAAGGGGGGCACACTATGAGTGAGTGTGTAAGGGGGGCACTCTATGAGTGAGTGTGTAAGGGGGGCACTCTATGAGTGTATAAGGGGGGCACACTATGAGTGAGTGTGTAAGGGGGGCACTCTATGAGTGAGTGTGTAAGGGGGCACTATCTTGAATGAGTATGTAAGGGGGGCAGTCTATGAGTGAGTGTGTAAGAAGGGCATTTTTTGAGTGAGTATGTAAGGGGGGCACTCTATGAGTGAGTGTGTAAGGGGGGCACACTATGAGTGAGTATGTAAGGGGGGCACACTATGAGTGAGTGTGTAAGGGGGGCACTCTATGAGTGAGTATGTAAGGGGGGCACTCTATGAGTGAGCGTGTAAGGGGGGCACACTATGAGTGAGTGTGTAAGGGGGGCACTCTATGAGTGAGTGTGTAAGGGGGGCACTCTATGAGTGAGTGTGTAAGGGGGGCACACTATGAGTGAGTGTGTAAGGGGGGGCACACTATGAGTGAGTGTGTAAGGGGGGCACTCTATGAGTGAGTGTGTAAGGGGGGCACACTATGAGTGAGAGTGTAAGGGGGGCACTCTATGAGTGAGTGTGTAAGGGGGGCACACTATGAGTGAGTGTGTAAGGGGGGCAGTCTATGAGTGAGTGTGTAAGGGGCTCACACTATGAGTGAGAGTGTAAGAGGGGCACTCTATGAGTGAGTGTGTAAGGGGGCACTCTATGAGTGAGTGTGTAAGGGGGGCACTCTATAAGTGAGTGTGTAAGGGGGGCACACTATGAGTGAGTGTGTAAGGGGGGCACACTATGAGTGAGTGTGTAAGGGGGGGCACTCTATGAGTGAGTGTGTAAGGGGGGCACTCTATGAGTGAGTGTGTAAGGGGGGGCACTCTATGAGTGAGTGTGTAAGGGGGGCACACTATAAGTGAGTGTGTAAGGGGGGGCACTCTATGAGTGAGTGTTTAAGGGGGGCACTCTATGAGTGAGTGTGTAAGTGGGGGCACACTATGAGTGATTGTGTAAGGGGGGCACACTATAAGTGAGTGTGTAAGGGGGGGCACTCTATGAGTGAGTGTGTAAGGGGGGCACACTATGAGTGAGTGTGTAAGGGGGGCACACTATGAGTGAGTGTGTAAGGGGGGCACACTATGAGTGAGTGTGTAAGGGGGACACACTATGAGTGAGCGTGTAAGGAGGGCACTCTATGAGTGAGTGTGTAAGGGGGGCACTCTATGAGTGAGTGTGTAAGGGGGGCACTCTATGAGTGAGTGTGTAAGGGGGGGCACACTATGAGTGAGTGTGTAAGGGGGGCACTCTATGAGTGAGTGTATAAGGGGGGCACACTATGAGTGAGTGTGTAAGGGGGCACACTATGAGTGAGTGTGTAAGGGGGGCACTCTATGAGTGAGTATGTAAGGGGGCACTCTATGAGTGAGTGTGTAAGGGGGACACACTATGAGTGAGTGTGTAAGGGGGGCACACTATGAGAGAGTGTGTAAGGGGGGGCACTCTATGAGTGAGTGTGTAAGGGGGGCACACTATGAGTGAGTGTGTAAGGGGGGCACACTATGAGTGAGTGTGTAAGGGGGGCACTCTATGAGTGAGTGTGTAAGGGGGGCACTCTATGAGTGAGTGTGTAAGGGCGGCACTCTATGAGTGAGTGTGTAAGGGGGGCACACTATGAGTGAGAGTGTAAGGGGGGCACTCTATGAGTGAGTGTGTAAGGGGGGCACACTATGAGTGAGTGTGTAAGGGGGGCAGTCTATGAGTGAGTGTGTAAGGGGGTCACACTATGAGTGAGAGTGTAAGAGGGGCACTCTATGAGTGAGTGTGTAAGTGGGCACTCTATGAGTGAGTGTGTAAGGGGGGGCACTCTATAAGTGAGTGTGTAAGGGGGGCACACTATGAGTGAGTGTGTAAAGGGGGCACACTATGAGTGAGTGTGTAAGGGGGGCACACTATGAGTGAGTGTGTAAGGGGGGGCACTCTATGAGTGAGTGTGTAAGGGGGGCACTCTATGAGTGAGTGTGTAAGGGGGGGCACTCTATGAGTGAGTGTGTAAGGGGGGCACACTATAAGTGAGTGTGTAAGGGGGGGCACTCTATGAGTGAGTGTGTAAGGGGGGCACTCTATGAGTGAGTGTGTAAGTGGGGGCACACTATGAGTGATTGTGTAAGGGGGGCACACTATAAGTGAGTGTGTAAGGGGGGGCACTCTATGAGTGAGTGTGTAAGGGGGGGCACACTCTTGAGTCTCTCTGACCTATCGTCCTTCAGCCAATGTCCTGAGCTGATTAGATGACCGGGTATAATGAGCCCCCCCCCCCCCCCCCCCGTGTAATCATTATCACATATATAGTTGTGAGCAGGCGAGCCAGCCAGAGTCGTTGCTCACGCTTGCGGGCTCGCGAGCCGGGGCCCTCGCATAGCGAGGGCCGCGGGCGAGGGCCTCAGTTGCTGGCATGGAGCGCGGAAGAAAACGAGGGCGCTCCATGTCAGCAACTGCGACCCTCGCAAACTTTACCTCACTTACCGACAGCAAGAGGGAGCATCCACCACCTCAAAAAAGCAACTTACACCTTCATAAAAAATTCTCTAAGCCAGAGAAAAAATGGCCGCCGAACAAAACGAAAACGAGGCTACAGCACTGTAAACACCACAAGCAACTCGCAAAACACCACAAAAGACCTACGGATATTCCGCTAAGACGCATACCACACATTACCCACCATTTTACAACAATGCGGAAGTACACCACTACGCTAACGGTTTCGTCTCGCGCACGCACACTATTACACTGCACACATTCATGACGCTTACACAGCACCTCCACAACACTAATGCTCCAGTAACATCAACACAGATAGCCAGCTCTTCAACACAATTCTTCCTGCATATATTACTTCACAATAGGTAAAGTATATTACTTTATTAATCTATTAGTTATTTTATTATTATACACCAAACACCATTAGCTCACTAACAATTTCATTGGCGTCATTTTTTGACGTGCAATTCGCTAGTATATAATAACATTCTGCCCTCCAGGCTTGACATGTTACAGCTGTGGAGGGAAAATGAGGGACTGTAAGAAGAGCAAGGAGGAGAAGACGTGCGCACCCGGCGAAGACACCTGCCAGTACACCTGGAGGAAAATAACTGGGTTTGACCCCTCCGACTACAATCCCAGTGACCTAGGAATGACCCCAGATGGAAAAAGAAGTAAGTGCCCCCTCCACCCATATAATCCACTGAGTGCCCCCTCCACCCATATAATCCACTGATTGCCCTCTGCACCCATCTACTCCACTAAGTGTCCTCTGCACCCATATAATCCACTGAGTGTCCTCTGCACCCATCCACTCCACTGAGTGTCCTCTGCACCCATCCACTCCACTGAGTGTCCTCTGCACCCATCTACTCCACTAAGTGTCCTCTGCACCCATCCACTCCACTGAGTGTCCTCTGCACCCATCTACTCCACTGAGTGTCCCCTCCACCCATATACTCCACTGAGTGTCCTCTGCACCCATCTACTCCACTGAGTGTCCTCTGCACCCATCCACTCCACTGAGTGTCCCCTACACCCATATACTCCACTGAGTGTCCTCTGCACCCATCCACTCCACTGAGTGTCCCCTACACCCATATACTCCACTGAGTGTCCTCTGCACCCATCCACTCCACTGAGTGTCCTCTGCACTGGTGCTCTCCTCTGAGTTCTACCTACACCTCTATGATCCTCTAAGTATTATCTGCACCCATGTACCCCACTACTGAACCTCTGCCCTCCAAGTATCCTCTGTGTCCTGTACTCCTCTCTTCACTCCAATCCCTGAGTGCACTCGCTCTCCTGCACTCCTCTGAGTGTCTCTCTTTCTCTCTCCACAGTCTATGAACGTTTATGCGCCACCTCCAAGGCATGCGCAGATAAAAAGAAGAAAACTTCCAAGCTGTACACTGTGGAGTGCTGCAATTACTCAAAGTGCAACCAATAAGGAGGGGCCTAGAGACCACAGGGGAGGGGCCCAGGGTCAGCAGGGGAGGGGCCCAGGGACCGCAGGGGAGGGGCCCAGGGAAAGCCGGGGTGTTGCCAGGGGACAGCTTGGGAGGGGCATAGGGACAGCTGGGGAGGGGCATTGCGACATGATGGGTGGGAGAGGATAATGAGTGAACGTAACAAGTGTAAACAAAACAATATAAAATTGTAATAAAGACAAAGCTTACAAAACAACCACAATGGAGTGAAAAAATTATTATAAATATCAAACCAAGTGCGAGTTTGAGTCCAGTCAGTGGGAGATCAATGAGTGTGAGTGCAGTCAGTATGAGTGTGAGACCGAACAGTATGCGCGCAGTCAGTGTCCAGCCGGTGTGAGTGTGAGCTCAGTCTGTGTAATGATCTAGACCCCTCAAGCCGTATCACAGGACCCCCCATGTTGCATCTAGACCCCTCAAGCCGTATCACAGGACCCCCCACTCGTCACACAGTAGACTCCTGTGACATGAGAAGACCCAATGTGCCTTCAGTGAGTGTCATCTGATTAGACCTGATACGTCTGCCACTAGTGAGTACCAGTTGATTAGACCTCATATGCCACCAGTAAATGAAACCTAAGTAGACCTGATATCCACATTGGAGGGCCACCTGAGTAACCCTGATCTCCACCAGTGAGTGCCACCTGAGTAGCCCTGATCTCCACCAGTGAGTGCCAGCTGAGTAGCACTGATATGTTACCAGTGAGTGCCACCTGAATAGATCTGATATGTTACCAGTGAGTGCCACCTGAGTAGACCTGATATCCACCTGTGAGTGAGAGCGGAGTAGACCTGATATCCACCAGTAAGTGCCACCTGAATAGACCTGATATGTTACCAGTGAGTACCACCTGAGTAGACCTGATATGTTACCAGTGAGTGCCACCTGAGTAGACCTGACATGTTACCAGTGAGTGCCACCTGAGCAGACCTGATATCCACCATTGAGTGCTACCTACATTGACCTGATATCCACCAGTGAGTGCCACCTGAGTAGACCTGATATCCACCAGTGAGTGTCAGCTGAGTATACCTTATATCCATCAGTGAGTGCCACCTGAATAGACCGAATTTCCAACAGTGAGTGCTGTCTTAGTAGACCTGATATCCAACATTGAGTGCCATCGGAATAGATCTGATATCCATCAGTGTGTGCCAGCTGAGTAGACCTGATATGTTACCAGTGAGTGCCACCTGAATAGACCTAATATCCAACAGTGAGTGCCAACTTAGTAGACCTGATATCCATCAGTGATCCTGATATCCACCTGAGTAAAACTGATATGTCACTGGTGAGTGCCACCTAATTTTACTTGACATCCACCAGTGAGTGTCAGCTGAGTCTACCTGATATCCATCATTGAGTGCCAGTTGAGTAGACCTGATATCCACCAGTGAGTGTCACCTGAGTAGACCTTATATCCATCAGTGAGGGCCACTTGAGTAGAACTGATATGTTACCAGTGAGTGCCACCTAATTAGACCTGATATGTTACCAGTGAGTGCCACCTGAGTAGACCTTATATCCATCAGTGAGTGCCACCTGAATAGACCTAATATCCAACAGTGAGTGCTGTCTTAGTAGAACTGATATCCAACATTGAGTGCCATCGGAATAGATCTGATATCCATCAGTGTGTGCCAGCTGAGTAGACCTGATATGTTACCAGTGAGTGCCACCTGAATATACCTAATATCCAACAGTGAGTGCCAACTTAGTAGACCTGATATCCATCAGTGATCCTGATATCCACCTGAGTAAAACTGATATGTCACTGGTGAGTGCCACCTAATTTTACTTGATATCCACCAGTGAGTGTCAGCTGAGTCTACCTGATATTCATCAGTGAGGGCCACCTGAGTAGAACTGATATGTTACCAGTGAGTGCCACCTAAGTAGACCTGATATCCATCATTGAGTGCCAGCTGAGTAGACCTGATATCCACCAGTGAGTGCCACCTGAGTAGACCTTATATCCACCAGTGAGGGCCACTTGAGTAGAACTGATATGTTACCAGTGAGTGCCACCTAATTAGACCTGATATGTTACCAGTGAGTGCCACCTGAGTAGACCTTATATCCACCAGTGAGGGCCACTTGAGTAGAACTGATATGTTACCAGTGAGTGCCACCTAATTAGACCTGATATGTTACCAGTGAGTGCCACCTGAGTAGTCCTGAAATCCACCAGTGAGTGCCAGCTGAGTAGACCTTATATCCACCAGTGAGGGCCACTTTAGTAGAACTCATATCCATCAGTGATTGTCAGCTGACTAAACTTGATATTCACTAGTAAGTGCCAGCTGAGTAGACCTTATGTCCACCAGTTATTGCCATTTGAGTAGACCTGATATCCACCAGTGAGTTCCACCTTAGTAGACCTGATACTTTACCAGTGAGAGCCACCGGAGTAGACCTGATATGTTACCAGTATGTGCCAGCAGAGTAGACCTGATATCCACTAGTGAGTGACAGCTTAGTAGACCTGATATCCACCAGTGAGTGTCAGCTGAGTAGACCTTATATCCATCAGTGAGTGCCACCTGAATAGACCTAATATCCAACAGTGAGTGCTGTCTTAGTAGACCTGATATCCAACATTGAGTGCCATCGGAATAAATCTGATATCCATCAGTGTGTGCCAGCTGAGTAGACCAGATATCCATGGGTGAGTGCCACCTACGTTGACCTGATATGTTACCAGTGAGTGCCACCTGAGTAGACCTGATATCCACCATTGAGTGTCAGCTGAGTAGACCTGATATCCACCAGTGAGTGTCACCTGAGTAGACCTTATATCCACCAGTGAGGGCCACTTGAGTATAACTGATATGTTACCAGTGAGTGCCACCTAATTAGACCTGATATGTTACCAGTGAGTGCCACCTGAGTAGACCTTATATCCATCAGTGAGTGCCACCTGAATAGACCTAATATCCAACAGTGAGTGCTGTCTTAGTAGAACTGATATCCAACATTGAGTGCCATCGGAATAGATCTGATATCCATCAGTGTGTGCCAGCTGAGTAGACCTGATATGTTACCAGTGAGTGCCACCTGAATATACCTAATATCCAACAGTGAGTGCCAACTTAGTAGACCTGATATCCATCAGTGATCCTGATATCCACCTGAGTAAAACTGATATGTCACTGGTGAGTGCCACCTAATTTTACTTGATATCCACCAGTGAGTGTCAGCTGAGTCTACCTGATATTCATCAGTGAGGGCCACCTGAGTAGAACTGATATGTTACCAGTGAGTGCCACCTAAGTAGACCTGATATCCATCATTGAGTGCCAGCTGAGTAGACCTGATATCCACCAGTGAGTGCCACCTGAGTAGACCTTATATCCACCAGTGAGGGCCACTTGAGTAGAACTGATATGTTACCAGTGAGTGCCACCTAATTAGACCTGATATGTTACCAGTGAGTGCCACCTGAGTAGACCTTATATCCACCAGTGAGGGCCACTTGAGTAGAACTGATATGTTACCAGTGAGTGCCACCTAATTAGACCTGATATGTTACCAGTGAGTGCCACCTGAGTAGTCCTGAAATCCACCAGTGAGTGCCAGCTGAGTAGACCTTATATCCACCAGTGAGTGCTACCTGAGTAGACCTTATATCCACCAGTGAGGGCCACTTTAGTAGAACTCATATCCATCAGTGATTGTCAGCTGACTAAACTTGATATTCACTAGTAAGTGCCAGCTGAGTAGACCTTATGTCCACCAGTTATTGCCATTTGAGTAGACCTGATATCCACCAGTGAGTTCCACCTTAGTAGACCTGATACTTTACCAGTGAGAGCCACCGGAGTAGACCTGATATGTTACCAGTATGTGCCAGCAGAGTAGACCTGATATCCACTAGTGAGTGACAGCTTAGTAGACCTGATATCCACCAGTGAGTGTCAGCTGAGTAGACCTTATATCCATCAGTGAGTGCCACCTGAATAGACCTAATATCCAACAGTGAGTGCTGTCTTAGTAGACCTGATATCCAACATTGAGTGCCATCGGAATAAATCTGATATCCATCAGTGTGTGCCAGCTGAGTAGACCAGATATCCATGGGTGAGTGCCACCTACGTTGACCTGATATGTTACCAGTGAGTGCCACCTGAGTAGACCTGATATCCACCATTGAGTGT
Organism: Discoglossus pictus; assembly: GCA_027410445.1. Classification (NCBI taxonomy): domain Eukaryota; kingdom Metazoa; phylum Chordata; class Amphibia; order Anura; family Alytidae; genus Discoglossus; species Discoglossus pictus. The sequence goes on along the minus strand of JAPZIH010000011.1, from coordinate 2,279,875 downwards.
CAGCTGAGTAGACCTTATATCCATCAGCGAGTGCCACCTGAATAGACCGAATTTCCAACAGTGAGTGCTGTCTTAGTAGACCTCATATCCAACATTGATTGCCATCGGAATAGATCTGATATCCATCAGTGTGTGCCAGCTGAGTAGACCTGATATGTTACCAGTGAGTGCCACCTGAATAGACCTAATATCCAACAGTGAGTGCCAACTTAGTAGACCTGATATCCATCAGTGATACTGATATCCACCTGAGTAAAACTGATATGTCACTGGTGAGTGCCACCTAATTTTACTTGACATCCACCAGTGAGTGTCAGCTGAGTCTACCTGATATCCATCAGTGAGGGCCACCTGAGTAGAACTGATATGTTACCAGTGAGTGCCACCTAAGTAGACCTGATATATCCATCAGTGAGTGCCAGCTGAGTAGACCTGATATCCAACAGTGAGTACAACCTGAGTAGACCTTATATCCACCAGTGAGGGCCACTTGAGTAGAACTGATATGTTACCAGTGAGTGCCACCTAATTAGACCTGATATGTTACCAGTGAGTGCCACCTGAGTAGTCCTGAAATCCACCAGTGAGTGCCAGCTGAGTAGACCTTATATCCACCAGTGTGTGCTACCTGAGTAGACCTTATATCCACCAGTGAGGGCCACTTTAGTAGAACTCATATCCATCAGGGATTGCCAGCTGACTAAACTTGATCTTCACTAGTAAGTGCCAGCTGACTAGACCTTATATACACCAGTTATTGCCATTTGAGTAGACCTGATATCCACCAGTCAGTTCCACCTTAGTAGACCTGATATGTTACCAGTGAGTGTCACCTGAGTAGACCTGATATCCACCAGTGAGTGTTAGCTGAGTAGACCTTATATCCATCAGTGAGTGTCACCTGAATAGACCTAATATCCAACAGTGAGTGCTCTCTTAGTAGACCTGATATCCAACATTAAGTGCCATCGGAATAGATCTGATATCCATCAGTGTGTGCCAGCTGAGTAGACCAGATATCCATGGGTGAGTGCCACCTACGTTGACCTGATATGTTACCAGTGAGTGTCACCTGAGTAGACCTGATATCCACCAGTGAGTGTCAGCTGAGTAGACCTTATATCCATCAGTGAGTGCCACCTGAATAGACCGAATTTCCAACAGTGAGTGCTGTCTTAGTAGACCTGATATCCAACATTGAGTGCCATCGGAATAGATCTGATATCCATCAGTGTGTGCCAGCTGAGTAGACCTGATATGTTACCAGTGAGTGCCACCTGAATAGACCTAATATCCAACAGTGAGTGCCAACTTAGTAGACCTGATATCCATCAGTGATCCTGATATCCACCTGAGTAAAACTGATATGTCACTGGTGAGTGCCACCTAATTTTACTTGACATCCACCAGTGAGTGTCAGCTGAGTCTACCTGATATCCATCATTGAGTGCCAGCTGAGTAGACCTGATATCCACCAGTGAGTGTCACCTGAGTAGGCCGTATATCCACCAGTGAGGGCCACTTGAGTAGAACTGATATGTTACCAGTGAGTGCCACCTAATTAGACCTGATATGTTACCAGTGAGTGCCACCTGAGTAGACCTTATATCCACCAGTGAGGGCCACTTGAGTAGAACTGATATGTTACCAGTGAGTGCCACCTGAGTAGTCCTGAAATGCATCAGTGATTGCCAGCTGACTAAACTTGATATTCACTAGTAAGTGCCAGCTGAGTAGACCTTATATCCACCAGGTATTGCCATTTGAGTAGACCTGATATCCACCAGTCAGTTCCACCTTAGTAGACCTGATACTTTACCAGTGAGTGCCAGCAGAGTAGACCTGATATCCACTAGTGAGTGACAGCTTAGTAGACCTGATATCCACCAGTGAGTGCCATCTGAGTAAACCTGAAATCAACCAGTGAGTGACACCTGAGTAGACCTGTTTTGTTACCAGTAAATGTAAGCTGAGTAGACCTGATATCCACCAGCTAGTGCCAGCTGAGTAGACCTGATATCCAACAGTGAGTACAACCTGAGTAGACCTTATATCCACCAGTGAGGGCCACTTGAGTAGAACTGATATGTTACCAGTGAGTGCCACCTAATTAGACCCGATATCTTACCAGTGAGTGCCACCTGAGTAGACCTTATATCCACCAGTGAGGGCCACTTGAGTAGAACTGATATGTTACCAGTAAGTGCCACCTAATTAGACCTGATATGTTACCAGTGAGTGCCACCTGAGTAGTCCTGAAATCCACCAGTGAGTGCCAGCTGAGTAGACCTTATATCCACCAGTGTGTGCTACCTGAGTAGACCTTATATCCACCAGTGAGGGCCACTTTAGTAGAACTCATATCCATCAGGGATTGCCAGCTGACTAAACTTGATATTCACTAGTAAGTGCCAGCTGACTAGACCTTATATCCACCAGTTATTGCCATTTGAGTAGACCTGATATCCACCAGTCAGTTCCACCTTAGTAGACCTGATATGTTACCAGTGAGTGTCACCTGAGTAGACCTGATATCCACCAGTGAGTGTCAGCTGAGTAGACCTTATATCCATCAGTGAGTGTCACCTGAATAGACCTAATATCCAACAGTGAGTGCTCTCTTAGTAGACCTGAGATCCAACATTAAGTGCCATCGGAATAGATCTGATATCCATCAGTGTGTGCCAGCTGAGTAGACCAGATATCCATGGGTGAGTGCCACCTACGTTGACCTGATATGTTACCAGTGAGTGTCACCTGAGTAGACCTGATATCCACCAGTGAGTGTCAGCTGAGTAGACCTTATATCCATCAGTGAGTGCCACCTGAATAGACCGAATTTCCAACAGTGAGTGCTGTCTTAGTAGACCTGATATCCAACATTGAGTGCCATCGGAATAGATCTGATATCCATCAGTGTGTGCCAGCTGAGTAGACCTGATATGTTACCAGTGAGTGCCACCTGAATATACCTAATATCCAACAGTGAGTGCCAACTTAGTAGACCTGATATCCATCAGTGATCCTGATATCCACCTGAGTAAAACTGATATGTCACTGGTGAGTGCCACCTAATTTTACTTGACATCCACCAGTGAGTGTCAGCTGAGTCTACCTGATATGCATCATTGAGTGCCAGTTGAGTAGACCTGATATCCACCAGTGAGTGTCACCTGAGTAGACCTTATATCCACCAGTGAGGGCCACTTGAGTAGAACTGATATGTTACCAGTGAGTGCCACCTAATTAGACCTGATATGTAACCAGTGAGTGCCACCTGAGTAGACCTTATATCCATCAGTGAGTGCCACCTGAATAGACCTAATATCCAACAGTGAGTGCTGTCTTAGTAGAACTGATATCCAACATTGAGTGCCATCGGAATAGATCTGATATCCATCAGTGTGTGCCAGCTGAGTAGACCTGATATGTTACCAGTGAGTGCCACCTGAATATACCTAATATCCAACAGTGAGTGCCAACTTAGTAGACCTGATATCCATCAGTGATCCTGATATCCACCTGAGTAAAACTGATATGTCACTGGTGAGTGCCACCTAATTTTACTTGACATCCATCAGTGAGTGCCACCTGAATAGACCTAATATCCAACAGTGAGTGCTGTCTTAGTAGACCTGATATCCAACATTGAGTGCCATCGGAATAAATCTGATATCCATCAGTGTGTGCCAGCTGAGTAGACCAGATATCCATGGGTGAGTGCCACCTACGTTGACCTGATATGTTACCAGTGAGTGCCACCTGAGTAGACCTGATATCCACCATTGAGTGTCAGCTGAGTAGACCTGATATCCACCAGTGAGTGTCACCTGAGTAGACCTTATATCCACCAGTGAGGGCCACTTGAGTAGAACTGATATGTTACCAGTGAGTGCCACCTAATTAGACCTGATATGTTACCAGTGAGTGCCACCTGAGTAGACCTTATATCCATCAGTGAGTGCCACCTGAATAGACCTAATATCCAACAGTGAGTGCTGTCTTAGTAGAACTGATATCCAACATTGAGTGCCATCGGAATAGATCTGATATCCATCAGTGTGTGCCAGCTGAGTAGACCTGATATGTTACCAGTGAGTGCCACCTGAATATACCTAATATCCAACAGTGAGTGCCAACTTAGTAGACCTGATATCCATCAGTGATCCTGATATCCACCTGAGTAAAACTGATATGTCACTGGTGAGTGCCACCTAATTTTACTTGATATCCACCAGTGAGTGTCAGCTGAGTCTACCTGATATTCATCAGTGAGGGCCACCTGAGTAGAACTGATATGTTACCAGTGAGTGCCACCTAAGTAGACCTGATATCCATCATTGAGTGCCAGCTGAGTAGACCTGATATCCACCAGTGAGTGCCACCTGAGTAGACCTTATATCCACCAGTGAGGGCCACTTGAGTAGAACTGATATGTTACCAGTGAGTGCCACCTAATTAGACCTGATATGTTACCAGTGAGTGCCACCTGAGTAGACCTTATATCCACCAGTGAGGGCCACTTGAGTAGAACTGATATGTTACCAGTGAGTGCCACCTAATTAGACCTGATATGTTACCAGTGAGTGCCACCTGAGTAGTCCTGAAATCCACCAGTGAGTGCCAGCTGAGTAGACCTTATATCCACCAGTGAGTGCTACCTGAGTAGACCTTATATCCACCAGTGAGGGCCACTTTAGTAGAACTCATATCCATCAGTGATTGTCAGCTGACTAAACTTGATATTCACTAGTAAGTGCCAGCTGAGTAGACCTTATGTCCACCAGTTATTGCCATTTGAGTAGACCTGATATCCACCAGTGAGTTCCACCTTAGTAGACCTGATACTTTACCAGTGAGAGCCACCGGAGTAGACCTGATATGTTACCAGTATGTGCCAGCAGAGTAGACCTGATATCCACTAGTGAGTGACAGCTTAGTAGACCTGATATCCACCAGTGAGTGTCAGCTGAGTAGACCTTATATCCATCAGTGAGTGCCACCTGAATAGACCTAATATCCAACAGTGAGTGCTGTCTTAGTAGACCTGATATCCAACATTGAGTGCCATCGGAATAAATCTGATATCCATCAGTGTGTGCCAGCTGAGTAGACCAGATATCCATGGGTGAGTGCCACCTACGTTGACCTGATATGTTACCAGTGAGTGCCACCTGAGTAGACCTGATATCCACCATTGAGTGTCAGCTGAGTAGACCTTATATCCATCAGCGAGTGCCACCTGAATAGACCGAATTTCCAACAGTGAGTGCTGTCTTAGTAGACCTCATATCCAACATTGATTGCCATCGGAATAGATCTGATATCCATCAGTGTGTGCCAGCTGAGTAGACCTGATATGTTACCAGTGAGTGCCACCTGAATAGACCTAATATCCAACAGTGAGTGCCAACTTAGTAGACCTGATATCCATCAGTGATACTGATATCCACCTGAGTAAAACTGATATGTCACTGGTGAGTGCCACCTAATTTTACTTGACATCCACCAGTGAGTGTCAGCTGAGTCTACCTGATATCCATTAGTGAGGGCCACCTGAGTAGAACTGATATGTTACCAGTGAGTGCCACCTAAGTAGACCTGATATATCCATCAGTGAGTGCCAGCTGAGTAGACCTGATATCCAACAGTGAGTACAACCTGAGTAGACCTTATATCCACCAGTGAGGGCCACGTGAGTAGAACTGATATGTTACCAGTAAGTGCCACCTAATTAGACCTGATATGTTACCAGTGAGTGCCACCTGAGTAGTCCTGAAATCCACCAGTGAGTGCCAGCTGAGTAGACCTTATATCCACCAGTGTGTGCTACCTGAGTAGACCTTATATCCACCAGTGAGGGCCACTTTAGTAGAACTCATATCCATCAGGGATTGCCAGCTGACTAAACTTGATATTCACTAGTAAGTGCCAGCTGACTAGACCTTATATACACCAGTTATTGCCATTTGAGTAGACCTGATATCCACCAGTCAGTTCCACCTTAGTAGACCTGATATGTTACCAGTGAGTGTCACCTGAGTAGACCTGATATCCACCAGTGAGTGTTAGCTGAGTAGACCTTATATCCATCAGTGAGTGTCACCTGAATAGACCTAATATCCAACAGTGAGTGCTCTCTTAGTAGACCTGATATCCAACATTAAGTGCCATCGGAATAGATCTGATATCCATCAGTGTGTGCCAGCTGAGTAGACCAGATATCCATGGGTGAGTGCCACCTACGTTGACCTGATATGTTACCAGTGAGTGTCACCTGAGTAGACCTGATATCCACCAGTGAGTGTCAGCTGAGTAGACCTTATATCCATCAGTGAGTGCCACCTGAATAGACCGAATTTCCAACAGTGAGTGCCACTTGAGTAGAACTGATATGTTACCAGTGAGTGCCACCTAATTAGACCTGATATGTTACCAGTGAGTGCCACCTGAGTAGACCTTATATCCACCAGTGAGGGCCACTTGAGTAGAACTGATATGTTACCAGTGAGTGCCACCAGAGTAGTCCTGAAATGCATCAGTGATTGCCAGCTGACTAAACTTGATATTCACTAGTAAGTGCCAGCTGAGTAGACCTTATATCCACCAGGTATTGCCATTTGAGTAGACCTGATATCCACCAGTCAGTTCCACCTTAGTAGACCTGATACTTTACCAGTGAGTGCCAGCAGAGTAGACCTGATATCCACTAGTGAGTGACAGCTTAGTAGACCTGATATCCACCAGTGAGTGCCATCTGAGTAAACCTGAAATCAACCAGTGAGTGACACCTGAGTAGACCTGTTTTGTTACCAGTAAATGTAAGCTGAGTAGACCTGATATCCACCAGCTAGTGCCAGCTGAGTAGACCTGATATCCAACAGTGAGTACAACCTGAGTAGACCTTATATCCACCAGTGAGGGCCACTTGAGTAGAACTGATATGTTACCAGTGAGTGCCACCTAATTAGACCCAATATCTTACCAGTGAGTGCCACCTGAGTAGACCTTATATCCACCAGTGAGGGCCACTTGAGTAGAACTGATATGTTACCAGTAAGTGCCACCTAATTAGACCTGATATGTTACCAGTGAGTGCCACCTGAGTAGTCCTGAAATCCACCAGTGAGTGCCAGCTGAGTAGACCTTATATCCACCAGTGTGTGCTACCTGAGTAGACCTTATATCCACCAGTGAGGGCCACTTTAGTAGAACTCATATCCATCAGGGATTGCCAGCTGACTAAACTTGATATTCACTAGTAAGTGCCAGCTGACTAGACCTTATATCCACCAGTTATTGCCATTTGAGTAGACCTGATATCCACCAGTCAGTTCCACCTTAGTAGACCTGATATGTTACCAGTGAGTGTCACCTGAGTAGACCTGATATCCACCAGTGAGTGTCAGCTGAGTAGACCTTATATCCATCAGTGAGTGTCACCTGAATAGACCTAATATCCAACAGTGAGTGCTCTCTTAGTAGACCTGATATCCAACATTAAGTGCCATCGGAATAGATCTGATATCCATCAGTGTGTGCCAGCTGAGTAGACCAGATATCCATGGGTGAGTGCCACCTACGTTGACCTGATATGTTACCAGTGAGTGTCACCTGAGTAGACCTGATATCCACCAGTGAGTGTCAGCTGAGTAGACCTTATATCCATCAGTGAGTGCCACCTGAATAGACCGAATTTCCAACAGTGAGTGCTGTCTTAGTAGACCTGATATCCAACATTGAGTGCCATCGGAATAGATCTGATATCCATCAGTGTGTGCCAGCTGAGTAGACCTGATATGTTACCAGTGAGTGCCACCTGAATAGACCTAATATCCAACAGTGAGTGCCAACTTAGTAGACCTGATATCCATCAGTGATCCTGATATCCACCTGAGTAAAACTGATATGTCACTGGTGAGTGCCACCTAATTTTACTTGACATCCACCAGTGAGTGTCAGCTGAGTCTACCTGATATCCATCATTGAGTGCCAGCTGAGTAGACCTGATATCCACCAGTGAGTGTCACCTGAGTAGACCGTATATCCACCAGTGAGGGCCACTTGAGTAGAACTGATATGTTACCAGTGAGTGCCACCTAATTAGACCTGATATGTTACCAGTGAGTGCCACCTGAGTAGACCTTATATCCACCAGTGAGGGCCACTTGAGTAGAACTGATATGTTACCAGTGAGTGCCACCTGAGTAGTCCTGAAATGCATCAGTGATTGCCAGCTGACTAAACTTGATATTCACTAGTAAGTGCCAGCTGAGTAGACCTTATATCCACCAGGTATTGCCATTTGAGAAGACCTGATATCCACCAGTCAGTTCCACCTTAGTAGACCTGATACTTTACCAGTGAGTGCCAGCAGAGTAGACCTGATATCCACTAGTGAGTGACAGCTTAGTAGACCTGATATCCACCAGTGAGTGCCATCTGAGTAAACCTGAAATCAACCAGTGAGTGACACCTGAGTAGACCTGTTTTGTTACCAGTAAATGTAAGCTGAGTAGACCTGATATCCACCAGCTAGTGCCAGCTGAGTAGACCTGATATCCAACAGTGAGTACAACCTGAGTAGACCTTATATCCACCAGTGAGGGCCACTTGAGTAGAACTGATATGTTACCAGTGAGTGCCACCTAATTAGACCCGATATCTTACCAGTGAGTGCCACCTGAGTAGACCTTATATCCACCAGTGAGGGCCACTTGAGTAGAACTGATATGTTACCAGTAAGTGCCACCTAATTAGACCTGATATGTTACCAGTGAGTGCCACCTGAGTAGTCCTGAAATCCACCAGTGAGTGCCAGCTGAGTAGACCTTATATCCACCAGTGTGTGCTACCTGAGTAGACCTTATATCCACCAGTGAGGGCCACTTTAGTAGAACTCATATCCATCAGGGATTGCCAGCTGACTAAACTTGATATTCACTAGTAAGTGCCAGCTGACTAGACCTTATATACACCAGTTATTGCCATTTGAGTTGACCTGATATCCACCAGTCAGTTCCACCTTAGTAGACCTGATATGTTACCAGTGAGTGTCACCTGAGTAGACCTGATATCCACCAGTGAGTGTCAGCTGAGTAGACCTTATATCCATCAGTGAGTGTCACCTGAATAGACCTAATATCCAACAGTGAGTGCTCTCTTAGTAGACCTGATATCCAACATTGAGTGCCATCGGAATAGATCTGATATCTATCAGTGTGTGCCAGCTGAGTAGACCAGATATCCATGGGTGAGTGCCACCTACGTTGACCTGATATGTTACCAGTGAGTGTCACCTGAGTAGACCTGATATCCACCAGTGAGTGTCAGCTGAGTAGACCTTATATCCATCAGTGAGTGCCACCTGAATAGACCGAATTTCCAACAGTGAGTGCTGTCTTAGTAGACCTGATATCCAACATTGAGTGCCATCGGAATAGATCTGATATCCATCAGTGTGTGCCAGCTGAGTAGACCTGATATGTTACCAGTGAGTGCCACCTGAATAGACCTCATATCCAACAGTGAGTGCCAACTTAGTAGACCTGATATCCATCAGTGATCCTGATATCCACCTGAGTAAAACTGATATGTCACTGGTGAGTGCCACCTAATTTTACTTGACATCCACCAGTGAGTGTCAGCTGAGTCTACCTGATATCCATCATTGAGTGCCAGCTGAGTAGACCTGATATCCACCAGTGAGTGTCACCTGAGTAGACCGTATATCCACCAGTGAGGGCCACTTGAGTAGAACTGATATGTTACCAGTGAGTGCCACCTAATTAGACCTGATATGTTACCAGTGAGTGCCACCTGAGTAGACCTTATATCCACCAGTGAGGGCCACTTGAGTAGAACTGATATGTTACCAGTGAGTGCCACCTGAGTAGTCCTGAAATGCATCAGTGATTGCCAGCTGACTAAACTTGATATTCACTAGTAAGTGCCAGCTGAGTAGACCTTATATCCACCAGGTATTGCCATTTGAGTAGACCTGATATCCACCAGTCAGTTCCACCTTAGTAGACCTGATACTTTACCAGTGAGTGCCAGCAGAGTAGACCTGATATCCACTAGTGAGTGACAGCTTAGTAGACCTGATATCCACCAGTGAGTGCCATCTGAGTAAACCTGAAATCAACCAGTGAGTGACACCTGAGTAGACCTGTTTTGTTACCAGTAAATGTAAGCTGAGTAGACCTGATATCCACCAGCTAGTGCCAGCTGAGTAGACCTGATATGCTACCAGTAAGTGCCACCTGATTAGACCTGATATGTTACCAGTGAGTGCCACCTGAGTAGACCTGATATGTTACCAGAGAATGTCAGCTGAGTAGACCTGATATACACCAGTGAGTGCCACCCGATTAGACCTGATATTTCATAAATCAGTAAAATTGGACTTTTGAAGGACTCTGGAGACAATGACAGAATAGTCAGTGTCATGACCCCTGGTGAGGGGATCAGGTACACCCCTAACGGTCCGTCTTTAGCTTACAGGAACAGTACCTCAGTGGTGAGATTTTGTAGTTATCTCATCACTCAGCATGCCAGTTCTGAGACATCAATCATGGAGAAGGAAAATTGCAGCTTATTGCCAACTAGAATGTAGTTCCTTTAGTTAGGATAGCACAGAATACAAGAAATAGAAGCACATTCTATTGCTTGGTGCATCAGACTCTCTGTTTATTCTTCTCACACAGATATTTAACAAAACCCTAAAACCATCCCCAGTATTGTCCAGCCCTCTTCTGCAACCAAGGCTTCTTTGATCTCCCAACATGGTTTCCAGTTGTCTCGGGGCAGTCTGGAAAGTTCCCTTATTGTGATTCCTCATTTCCTATTGGCACTCTTTTATCTGTGTTCCTTGTCTCTGACTCTCTCCTACATGCTATCCTTGGGGTGGGGGAATGGAATTCCTAATATTATACCACTGAACATATCATATAAACCATTGTTGACCTCTATCAGTATCATACAGTGAATATCATACAGGATAATAATGAGACACACAGAGTAAATACTCTCCCCAATTCTATATTAACACTAGAAGTCTCTGCCTAATGTATTACCCCACATCTCCCCCTTAGCGCACTCTCTGACAGAACAAACATCCCAGGGGGTAATAAACAATCTTGGTCCTGTTTGCAATATTTTGGTTTATCTGAGGGGCCACATATCCAGCTAAATACTTGCAGAAACTTTGTGTTAACCGTTTGCTGTCACTCTAACAAACATGGGGGGCTGAACACAACATGGCAGAATCAGGAAAGTGTATCTCTGTTAGTTACCGGTAACATAATATTATTACAGTAATGACAGATGCTACTAGATTATTTATACGTCCCTCCAACCAGTAATATAAGCGCAGAGCACACTGTGACACACAGAAATGCTTTACACATTACACACACATGAAAGACAACTTGTCACAGTCCTTAGAACATAATTTATTTCCATTTTGTGACAGCTTGCGTTTAGGGGTCCGATATATGATCAGACTCGCAATCCCGCAATGTACAAAATAATACAATTGACTGCCAATACTGTTCTAGTCCATGTGGGCGGCCTGATATGTATTAACTCATTGATTCCTGAGATTGATATAACACGGAAATTACACGTTAAAAAATATATATTTTTTGCTGATTTGCGGGCTTGAGACTTGTGCAATTAATTATATGTCTGTCATTGATGTCCCCGCCATTTACAGTGCAGTAGTGATTTTTTATTTGCACTTATAGTGCTACGGACAGAGGTTTAACCTCCTAGCGGGTCCTATCTAATACTCATAGGATTTTCTGTATCTTTTACCATATACGGGTGTGAAAACATTTGCGGGCTTGGGGACATTGAGCAATTGAATAGCAATGTGTGATTTTAGCCTTGCGACAGTGACAGATCAAAGGCTTCTAAAGGCTGTAAGTTACGGGTTTAACCATTGCCACTTTTTCAAGGCTTTAACTCGTAACCCATTCAGAGCCCGCAAAAAAACGCCAATTGAATAGCAAATTAACTTGCGACCTCACTTATGGGCTATCGGATCCCACGAAAACCCAATTGAATGAGGCCCTAAATCTTTACCTTGGTGTGTTGTGAGGAAACAGAAATACAACTGAAATCTATTCATAACAAAGGGACCATAATCTGTGTAATCTGTCATAGAACTGCAGACATATCTGCAAAGTGGCCCCAGATATTGAATGGCATCCAATAGGAGGATGCATTATATGTGTGCGCGGGTGAATACGTCCCAGCCCCCCCACACCAGGCGAATATGGCGGCTATACCATACCGGACTAAAATACCAGTTTATCCAGTTTTAAATTCACTTTAAAAATGAATGTGCAAAAAAAAACCAGCAAAACAAATGATTAGCCAGAAAATATAATTTATAAAGACAGTTTAGCTCCTTAATGGCATTGCCTTACTCCCGAGACGTCTTGGATAATGTCATCAGAGGTGAAACCTTCCAGACAAGAAGCAAACGGTGCATAGAAATTATATTTTGGGGCTAAAGCTTTGATTTGCTGCTGTTTGCACATTTATTATTAGTGTTAACTAGCGACTTGCCTGTCAAAAAATGACGGCAATGAGATGTGTATGTTTGTAAAGTTGTTTAGTTATTAATATACATATTTGACACTTGTAAGTATTGTGATATTAAAACATGGTTAGTTTTGTAAAATGTTCTCTTGGTGAACAATAAGACTTAAAGCATTTTGTATTGAAAGTATTAACATTTTAATGTAAGAACAGTCGAACTTGAAATTAATCAGTATTGTAAACTTTAGGCAATGGTTTCTTAAGATGTAATTTATATATGAAGAATTGTTAACTTCAATATACATGAAATCCAGAGGAAAGTAAACAGTAAAAAGCGTTGTTGAAACGTACACAATTTTAACATGAACTTTGTAATATATGTAAGTAAGAAACTTAAAAGTATATTTTTTGAAACTTTAACTTTATTATTAGTGTGACTTTGGAACTTGACAAAACATTTGTATAACTTTGAACATTATAAACAGTAACATAGTGAATACATTTTTTAACATAATTTTGTATTAAAAGTATTAACAGTTGAATGTAAAAACAGTTTAACTTTAAACTAATCAGTATTGTAAACTTGAGGTAATGTTTTTTTAACATGCAATTTGTATCTGAAGAATTGTTAACTTCAATATTATACATTTAATCCGGAGGAAGACAAACAGTAAAAACCCTCCTTGAAAAGTACCCAATTTTAACATGAACTTTGTAATATATTTAACGAAGAAACTTGACATAATATTTTTTAAAACTTCAACTTTCTTATTTGTGTAAGTTTGGAACTTGAAAAAACATTTTTACAACTTGGAACATTATAAACAGTAACATAGTGAAATAATATTTTAACATAATTTTGTCTTAAAAGTATTAACATTTGAATGTAAAAACAGTTGAACTTTAAACTAATCAATATTGTAAACTTGATGCAATGGTTTTTTAACATGCATTTTCTATCCGAATAATTGTTAACTTCAATATACATTGAATGCAGAGGAAGGCAAACAGTAAAAACTCTCTTTAAAACGTACCCAATGAAATTAATTGCTTCTTGACCACATGAACTGTCGATAAACCTTAATACAGTGAGTAATCTTAACATAACAGACAATATTGACATTGTGTCTTAAAACGTGGTTGAGCTGTTAACATGAACTTTGTAATATGTTGAAGTAAAGAACTTGAAAATATTTTTTTCCAACTTGTAACATTATAAACAGTAACCTAGTTATTTACCATAATTTGTAAAAATGATGCAAGGCAAGTGTTTTGTGAAGCAAATCATCCATAAAGAGTACTTTCATAAATTATGACTGAAATTGTTTATTGTTTAGTATTTTTGAATGCTTTTAAATTTGTTTTGCTTGGGTTTTATTTCTTTACTGAAAAGTTATAGTACTTCATAGTAGACAATGTTTTTAGTAAAAATACGTCAATCTTCTAATAAATCACCTTGACTTTCATTCTTTTCAATGTAAACTTTAATAGCCTGTGGATTTTTGCACCGTGACAACGCAACGTACAATTGACCATGTGCAAATACTGGTTCTTCCAAGAAAATACCCACAGATTTGAACGTTTGACCTTGTGATTTATTAATGGTCATGGCAAATGCCATAATAATGGGAAATTGTCTTCTTTGAAGTATAAAAGGGAGACTACTTTCACTTGGTGCTAAATCTATTCTTGGTATGAAAATTCTCTCTCCTTTATGGGTACCAGTTAAAATTTCATCATCTATAAAATGGTCCTTTAATTGTTGAACAATTAATCTTGTCTCATTGCATAGGCCTTTTTGGGGGTTCATATTTTGCAGTAACATGATAATTGCACCTTTTTTTAGCTGCAAAATATGTGGTGGCATTCCAGAAGGAGTTAGTGAGTTTATGAATTCAGTAGAAAAGTTAGCCTGACTTTCATTGTCATCAGCAAGTACAGAATCAGCACTGTGATAATTTCTTTGTGGTGCATTAATTTTTTTAAAGATTTCATTATTGAGTATTAATGCATCCTTATTTTTACACGTTAGTATGACTTGGTTGGCAAGCTCTGAATATTCCTCGTTATTTATGCTCCCTTCAAATATAGACGATATAATATCTTGTTGACAAATCATATGAGGTGGGATTTCTACAGTGTCGTCAGGTAAATGTGGTATTTTTAATAGAAAAATAATATTATGCTTACGAATGTGAAACAGTTGTTAATAACATTCATAATGTAGATTAATTAATTAATGATTAATATCAAAATTAGTTAACGTTTAACAATGTGAATACAAAAGCAACACATTGATTAATTAATTATTAATGTACATTAATTTATTAATTATTTTGTTATATATCATGATTACCTGGGGGAAAGAATTGTAAATAACATTCATAATGTATCATTACTAATCATTAATATCAAAAAAGGTTAACGTTTAAGCAAGTGCATAAAAAAAGGAACACGTTGGTTAATTAATTATTAATGTATGTACAATTTTTAAATAATTCAGTTCTAATATATTTTGTATAAAATAAACCAAAAATAAACATTAAAGGCTATATACTCATGCTTACATGTTGATGTTAGATTTAGTCACACATTACTTTAATATTAATGAACATAAATTGATTCTTATTTAATTAGTAATGTACATTATTTTAAGAATTCAGTTGTAACATACTCATTTTAAAATACCACTCAAACAAAAAAAAAGGGAAGAGACTCATGCTTATGTCTTGACGTTATATTTAGTCAGACATTAAATTAAGATTAATACAGATTCATTGATTCTTATTTAAAGACTAACAGTAATATTGAGTGTCACAACCTACAATGATGATGGAGTATAGAGGACCCTAGTCCTCTTATCTCCTGTAGGTTTTAGACCTAAGATTTGGGTGACTCAGACCAATGGACCTTCCTTGCGGATGCAAGAGCATAAGTCCCAGCTTTTGGTAGTGTGCCTGGGAAAACCTTGGTAGGGAGTCAGAAACGATCTCCTCTGACAGCATATGCCCCTGGGTCAATAATACACCTGCACACAAAGTCTTGATGAAAATTATGAACCATGTTTTATTTTAGAACAGCATATTTAAGAATGGGGGAAGTGGCTACCGTTAGCCAGCCCCAAATGATGTCTGGCCAATCATGAAGGGGAACTGTGCGTGAACCAATAGTCCCCTCCCAGGTCCGCCCACTAGGCGAGGCCAACTAATTAATTTGGGCTTTGAATGTCCAGGGGAAAGCATGTCTTTTACTCTCCTGTGCCCATGCTATGAAGGCTGAGAAGCCTTCAGGCCATCCCATTGTTTCTGGGTGCCTGCCTGTCTGCTCTCCAGCTGTGAGCTTCCCATTGTTAGTTCTATGCTGGATACTTAGCTAATGGGATTAACAGGCCTTTGGGAACAAAGGAGGCTTGCCTGTATTCAACGGCTTCCCCTCTACAATATAATAACCTACTAATATAATAACATACATTCATATTTACAAATACAACACACAATGTTTCACACACATACAACCAACACATCCCACCAGCTCCCTCACATGACACCCATTACAATGAGCCTAAACATGGAAGGGATGGGGATATGCTAAGGGGTAAACTTATAATACTTTATTCCCTAGACCACAAAATAACAATATAACCTTATAACAGTATAACAGGGTGTCTGGGAGCCCCAAACCCCCAGGTATCGTCTCTTGTGTCAACAGTCTGTGACAGACATCTGTCCAAGTCCCAGATGACTGCCAAGTGAGCCATGACATTGAGTGTATGTTTATAATCTATGCTTACATATGTGTGTTCATGCTGATTGATTGATATATTTATTTCATGTTTTTAATCTATGCAAACATATGTATGTTAAGCCTCATTGATTGATACAGATGAAGCAACATATTATACATTAATTTTACTCTTTTGTATAATTGCAGTGAACTGTAGCTGAATGAACAGAGATAGTGACGTTTGCACACATTGAACATCATAAGGATAATTTGGACAGGTACAGAATTTGAATTATATTACTACAGCAAGATATTTAAAAATATGATTTTAGGTTTTTAATGTAGCCAAATATATGTCTGTTGATGGTTATTTAATGATATCGATGAAGCAAAAGATTAAAAAAATTCTCAATTTGATTTTACAGTTTATTTGGATCTGCAAGGGAATAAACAGACAGTGTGACGTTTGCAGCCTTTGAACAACATCAACATCATCCTCACAGGTATAAAATTAAATTTTGTAGTGATGCATAGAAAAAGGCTATATATTATATATTTGGTGAAAATGGATATTTGTTTAAAATGGAGAGTACTTATTGAGTCATTAATGTATGATATTTAGTCATAACTTGAAAAAAGTTGAAAAGACAATACTAATTAATAATAATATTTAAAGAAAATAAGAAGCTTACAACACTTGCAAAAAAAAAAAGAAATTGATGGCATGCTGTGAATTCAATCAAGAAGGAATGGAATTGAAGGATTAATAATATAAAGATAGATATGTGCAGCTATTTCCGATTTCATATATGTCAATAAAATACTTTGAAAAATGGTTTCATTTCTTTGTCTAAAGTGCAATATTTGAAAATGTTTTATTAGTTTATTCATCTACTTTAATGGAACAGTACAAAAAGGAAAAAAAATGTATACAAAACAAAGAACAAACAATAATTAGATCTCTATTTACAATTACAGATTAAAATGGTGGAGAATGGAGAAGACAAAATTGAACGCAAAAGAAGATTGGCAAGGGAAAGGAAGCAAAGGTGGAGAGATGCTCAGAAACCGTAAACTTCACAACGCTTGCGAGAAGAAGATCGACAGAGACTTTTAAATAAAAGAAAGATGAGTAAGAAAGCCGCAAGTGAGTGTGTTGGGGCTTCCAAGAAACGTAAAAGTAAACAAAAACATCTCTGTGAACCATTGTCCAATGATTCTATTTTGCAGAATGACTTAAATGTAGACACACAAAAAAAAAAATGTACATATAGAAATTGGGTCTGATATCTATGTTGAAGAAATGCATGACAATGTGTTTACAACTGCAGTAGAAGTAGATACTCATTATTTTACCTGCATCTGGTTTCAGAAGGCCTCACTTGTTACTCTGAATTCTGGGAGTTCTATACACACCATCAGCCCCAAATTTTACCTGCATCTGGTTTCAGAAGGCCTCACTTGTTACTCTGAATTCTGGGAGTTCTATACACACCATCAGCCCCAAATTTTACCTGCATCTGGTTTCAGAAGGCCTCACTTGTTACTCTGAATTCTGGGAGTTCTATACACACCATCAGGTATGGAGGAGACCCTTGAAAGCTGCATCTTCCCAGGATCCAATATCTTTTATTAATATTTCTACTATATGCTTGTTATTATATTTGCTGACATAGAATTATTTCTAAAATTAGTTCAAACTTTTTCATATGTTTACTGTATCTTGTCTGGCTTTACTTCCCCCTCCCCCTTTTTATGGCCTGTATAATTTGCCTAGATCTCCTCCTTTCCACATGTCTTTGCATTTCCTCTCTGTTAACTCTCTCTATCCCTCTCTATCCCTCTCTATCCCTCTCTATCCCTCTCTATCCCTCTCTATCCCTCTCCCTCTCCCTCTCTCTCTCTCTCTCTCTCTCTCTCTCTCTCTCTCTCTCTCTCTCTCTCTCCCTCCCTCTCTGTTCTATTGGTCCCTTATACCATATTTTATTGTTTTCTTTTAGCCCCAAATTTTACCTGCATCTGGTTTCAGAAGGCCTCACTTGTTACTCTGAATTCTGGGAGTTCTGCCCTCCCTCCCTGCCCCTCACCCTCCCACCCCAATTCTGATTAAATATATAGTGAAATGGGAATCACCTGACTTTCCTACTTGCATATATTATCTCACCACTAGGGGCAGACAACATTTTAAATGCTAGAGCCCTCACCACTGTTCCTTCTCTCTCTCTCTAAATGAAAAACTTTTCTAACTTTCACTTCTCTTCTGACCCTTTGTATTCCTTATCTGTTTAATCTTTACCTGACTTCTGCCCCTTCCATTCCCTTTAGATTGTAAGTGGCGAGTTTTCAGTCTTCTAGGATGCTTTGGGAAAAAGCACCTTCTGCAAAGATTCTAAGCTCAAAACAGGGTCCTCCATTTTTTGAATTTTGTTAATGCTGTATTTTCCCTTGTTTTTATCCCCTGTATTGCGCTACGGAATATGTCGGCGCGTTACAAATAAAAGTTAATAATAATAATAAATTGTGGGTTACTTAATGTGGTTTGTCAGTTTTGTGGGCCTATCATTTTATAAAGGAAAGACCTACTGACGGAAATTTCATTAGTTGCTGTCAGAAAGGAAAGGTGAAACTTCCACTAAGACACCCATTTCCATATTATTTAGAATGCATTATGAGCGATCCAACATTTCCAAATTATAATAATTTCAAACAAAACATAAGGTCTTATAACAGTGCAATTTAATTTGCTTCAATGGGTGCAACATTAGCAGAAAATGTACCAGGACATGGTCCTTACTGTTTCAGAGTTCAAGGTCAAATATACCACCGAACTTCACATTTACACCCACAAGAAGGAGAGCAAAGGAAATTTGCACAGTTATATGTCTTAGATACGATGGAAGCTGTGGAACAAAGAATGGCACTTCCAGAAAATAGACAGTGTTTGCTCATAGTCTTTGAACAGCTGGATAAAATTATGCAAAAAAAAAACATATAGTCAAGCATACAAACAATTAGCACAGCTTGAAAAAGAACAACAGGAACATGCTGAAAGACATCAATTGCCTACACCAAGAGTCAATATGGTGTTAAAAAGAGATCACAACACTGATCAAAGAAGATATAATTTACCTACTGTAAATGAGGTTGCCATGGTGTTTAAAAATGAAGATGGTGAACCACCTTTTCAGCGGGGTATTAGAATATATCCACGCAATGAAGAACAACCATTTATCAACATCAATATATTAAGCTGTAATTTAGATCCAATGACATATCCCATTTTCTTTCCAAATGGGGAAGCAGGATGGGAACCAAAATTACAATTGAAAAGTTATCCCAATACTAAACTTCGTATTAGATCTAATATTTCCATGCTGGAATATAAAGTGGCACAAACTGCTATCCGTGGTTGTTTTAATCCAATTTTACATGGAGGAAAACTCACTCAACAATGGATTATTGATTCATATTTACAAGTTGAAGCCAATAATCTAAATTTCATTAAATATCAACAAAATAAATTACGAGTTGAACAGTATGGGGGATTAATGGATTATGTGGCAGATTTAGCTTCCAACAGAGACATTCCAGCTGGAAGAGCAAATTTTTTGCCATCCTCTTTCCAAGGATCTCCTCGCAATATGCGAGAAAGGTATAATGATGCCATGGCTATTGTTACAAAATTTGGAAAACCAGATTTATTTATTACATTCGCGTGTAATCCACAATGGCCAGAGATCAAGGAAAATTTAAATCTGGGACAAACTACTTCTGACCGACCAGATTTAGTGGCAAGAGTATTTAAAATCAAACTCAATTCATTAATACATGATATCACTAAAGCACACTTATTTGGACAATGTGTGGCTTTTGTTTACACCATTGAATTTCAAAAAAGAGGACTGCCACATGCTCACATACTTTTAATACTGCAGGAAAAAGACAAGTTGAACAATGCAGAGAGAGTGGATTCAGTAATTTCTGCACAATTGCCAGACCAAGAAAAATATACAAAACTTTGGGAGATTGTTACACATATAATGATTCATGGCCTATGTGGAGAGATGAATCCGAATTCACCATGTATGGAAAATAAAAAATGTACTAAAGAATTTCCAAAACAATTTCAAATGCAAACTTATGCAAATTGTGATGGATATCCTTTGTATAAAAGAACACAAGGACAAACAGCTATTATCCGTGGCCAAAAGGTTCATAATAGATTTGTCGTTCCATACAATCCACATTTGCTCATTAAGTACAATGCACACATCAGTGTGGAAGCTTGCACTTCGATTAAATCAATTAAGTATGTGTATAAATATATATACAAAGGATATGATGCAGCTACTGTTGTTGTACAAGGTGCTGGAAATGAAAACGAAAATCCAATTTTACATGATGAAGTATCAAATTATTTAGATGCTCGGTATGTGAGTGCTCCTGAAGCAATGTGGCGCCTTTTGAAATTTGAGATGCATGATTGGTCACATGCTATCTATCGTTTAGCTGTACATTTGCCTCAAAGTCAGATGGTTTGCTTTACTCAAGGAAATGAAAGAACTGCATTATATCAAAGTGAAGACAGAGATACCACACTTACTGCGTGGTTTAAATTAAACTGTCAGGATACGCAGGCCAGACAATTTTTATACATAGAGATACCATATCACTATGTATTTGTAAATGGTCTATGGCGACAACGAAGAAGAGATACACATAAAATCATACCACGCATTTATACCATCAGTCCAAGGGATATTGACCGTTTCAGCTTAAGATTACTTCTGCTACATGTTCCCGGTGCACAGAGTTTGGAGCATTTACGTACAGTGAATGACATAGTTTATGATACATTCCTATTAGCTGCAAGACATCAAAATTTCATAGCTGATGATACAGAATGGGAGAGGTGTCTGGAAGAAGCAGCACTATGTCAAATGCCTAAGCAAATGAGACAACAATGTGCATTCATTTGTATATTTTGCAATGTACCTGATGCTTTCACTTTGTGGGAAACATTTAAATTAAACATGTCAGAAGATTTCTTGAAACGTTACAGAGAACCAATAGCTCTGTTAAAAACATTGATGGAAATCCAAGAAATATTTTTGGCTCATGGATTAAATTGTGCTAGTTTTGATGATTATGACACTGAGCTTCAAAAACAAAAAACCCAAGAAAAACTGGCAACTTTAAATATTTTACAGTTAGAAGCATTTCATGCTATCACAAATGCTACAGATGATGAAATGGTCAAAGACTGGTATTTCTATCTAGACGGACCAGGTGGATCAGGAAAAACGTATCTGTACAATTGTTTGATGAGTTATATTCGATCACAGGGTCAGATAGCTATGCCATTTGCAATAACTGGAATTGCTGCACTTTTGTTAGATGGTGGTAGAACTGTGCATAGTGGATTTAAGCTGCCAGTTCCCATTTTGGAAACATCAGTATCAGATATTCGACTCAATTCCATACAAGCAAAAAAATTAAAACTAACAAAACTAATTATCATCGATGAGGCAACAATGATGTCATGTCATGCACTGCAATGTATTGACAGATTCTTAAAAGAAGTGATGGATAATAAGTTGCCATTTGGTGGAAAGGTGATGCTGTTAGGAGGCGATTTTAGGCAAACATTACCTGTTGTGCCACACGGAAATAGAACAGAGATCATTGAAACATGTATCAAGACCACTAAATTGTGGCAAATATTTACACATCTCAAATTAGAATTAAATATGAGATCTGAAGGCCAAAATGAATTCAATGACTGGCTCATTAAAATCGGAGATGGAAAACATCCAGAAATACAGCATTTACCAAATGATACCATTGAAATTCCATCAGAAATGGTTTGCAATGAATCACTCATATGAGCCATATTTCTAAACACTCTTAATAATGAGGATTACACAGACATTGCAAACAAAGTTATATTAACATAAAAAAATATCGATGCCTTGAATGTAAATAACGAAATTTTAAAATATATCAATGCACCACGAAATAATTATTACAGTGCAGATTCATTTCTGTCAGATGATAAAGACAGTGAATCGAATTTTAGTATCGAATTTATTAATTCGTTAACACCATCTGGAATGCCCCCACATATTTTATAATTGAAAAAAGGTGCAATTGCGAAATATGAATCCAAAAAAAGGACTTTGTAATGGGACCCGATTAATTGTGCATGAGTTAAAAGATCATTTTATACATGCAGAAATTATAACTGGTACCCATAAAGGTGAACGAGTTTTTATACCAAGAATTGATTTAGCTCCAAGTGAGAGTGGTTTGCCCTTTGTCCTTCAACTGAGACAATTTCCAGTTATCATGGCATTTGCTTTGACCATCAATAAATCCCAAGGACAAACTTTTAAGTCAGTTGGGATTTTTTTAAAGGAACCAGTTTTTGCACATGGACAACTCTATGTGGCTTTTTCAAGGTGCACTAATCCAAAAGAAATTAAAGTGCATGTTGAAGAAAATGAAACTCAAGGTCATTTATTGGACGATGGATGTGTTTACACAAAAAATATTGTCTACTATGAGGTGTTGGAAAGATAGAGGACAATGGTTTCATTTTAATGCCAACGTTTTATGGGACTCAATATGATTGCAAAAAAAAAAAAATATTTCACGTAAAACATCTAAAGAATGGACAAAAAAACATAGAGAACAGTGGTTTGACTTCCAGTACAAAATTAAAGTACTCTGGGATTCTTTAAATAGGGGACCACTATTTCACTTATGAAAATCTATGTGATATTTGCAGAATGGACAAACTGAAAAAAACAAAAAAAAATAACAACAAAAACAACAGTAAAATATCCTTAAAAAGATTTGAATGGGTTCAAAGTTTTATATTTACATGATTGCCCCCACAAAACTATTAACTGAATTTTTCAGGATTTACAAGAGTTAAATGTTATTGTTTGATGTTACAATTTCAGATGTTAAATATGTGTTTTTTTAATTTTTAAAAAAGTTTGTTAAATATATATGTGGTATAGTCAAACATGTATTGTTAGTATAAAGTTGAAGTATTTTAATAATAATTGGAAATGTATTATTTAAAGACACATTATTGATTCAGGGAGAAATTCGATCGCCAGTTAATGGGGTCAGGAAGGAATTAATTTTTTTCCCTCTTTGATACAATTGGACAAGTTTCAATAGGGTTTTTTTATTGTTTGCCTTCCTCTGGATTCAATGCTAATTTAGTTTAACAAGAGTTTAACAAATATGTTACAAATGATAAAAAGCATGTTATTGTTAAAACTATTTACTTACTCTAAGTTAATATAGTCCGCAGTTACTCAGTGATAAATATGTATTGAAAAGTGTTAGTATTGTTAACAAAATGTTGAACAAATGTTTCATTTACAAGTTGCATGTTACAAAGTTTAATGTTTGTGAAATATAAAAAAAAAATTAGTTAAAAAAATAAAAAGTTAAAAAAATTAATGTGTTTTTATTTTTAGAAAATAAAAAAGGGACAAATGTAGGTGACTCATTTTGTGTTGCAAACAAATTTCACAACATTTACAGCCTTATTAAATTGCCATTTGACCAATTGAATAAGGCTCTGTTCAAGCACAGAGCATATTTTTTTACAGAAGTTTTTAGTTAGTGAACTTTTATCCAAAGGCAAGGTTTTCACTAACTAAAAATTTCTGTAAAAAAAATATGCTGTGTGCTTATATAGAGCCCTATTCAATTGGTCGAATCCCAATTTAATAAGGCTGTTAATTTTTATTGACCGTCATTTTTTGACGGTCAAGTCGCTAGTATTGATATAATAACAAATGTTGGAATAGGGCAACCTTTGGGAAACAGTGATCACAACACAGTCTCATTTGAGATTGAATTAAAAAAACAAAATTTTAAGGGGCCAACAAAAACTCTTAATTTTAAAAGGGCAGATTTTAACGGTCTAAGGGCAGCAATACAAAGTATAGACTGGGACAGAGGCATGATGGGTAAAAATACTGACCATAAATGGACAACATATAAATCCTTACTAAATATACATACACATCGGCATATACCGTGTGGGAATAAAAGTAAAAGGAGTAAATCCCATCCAATGTGGCTTAACAATGACTTAAAGATCAAAATACGGAGTAAAAAACAGGCATTTAAATTATACAAACAAGAGGGGACAGAGACTGCTTTACGGGAATACAAGGAAATCACCAAGGCAGCAAAAGGGCCATTAGACTGGCTAAAATAGAAAAATAAATATTAATTGCAAAAGAGAGTAAGACTAACCCTAAAATATATTTTAAATATATTAATGGGAAGAAGGCAAGGAAGGAAGCTATAGGAACATTAGAATGTGACACAGTCTGATAATTAGTGACCAGGAAAAGGCAGATGAGCTAAATAGGTTCTTTTCTTCGGTAGCTGATGTGATACCTATATTTAAGAAGGTAGCAAGAGCAAATCCGGGGAATTATAGACCAGTGAGTCTCAATTCTGTAGTGGTGAAGCTTTTAGAAGGGTTAATAAGGAATAATATATACAAGAATATGTCTATTTGAACAGGATTATAAGTAGGAGTCAACATGGATTTATGAGGGATAGGTCATGTCAAACAAATCTAATTTGTTTCTATGAGGAGGTTAGTAGGAACCTGGATCAAGGCAACTCAGTGGATGTAGTCTTTTTGGATTTTGCAAAGGCTTTTGATACAGTGCCACATGGGAGACTATTGGGTAAACTAAGGGATACAGGAATTGCAGTAAATATCTGCTCATGGATTGAGAGCTGGCTAAAAGACAGGAAGCAAAGGGTTGTTGTAAATGGAACATACTCCAATTGGACTAATGTGGTAAGTGGGGTTCCTCAGGGTTCAGTATTAGGTCCTCTCCTTTTTAACATATTTATTAATGACTTAGAGGTAGGATTGGAGTGTGGTGTCTCCATTTTGCTGATGACACAAAGTTGTGCAAGTTAATTAAATCAGATAATGATGTGCTTTCTCTCCAAGGGGATTTACATAAAATTGAGGAATGGGTGTCTAAATGGCAGATGAGATTCAATACGAATAAAAGTAAAGTTATGCATCTGGGAAGGAAAAATAGCCATGCAATTTATAATCTTAATGGAGCAAATCTAGGGGTATCAGATATTGAAAGGGATTTGGGAGCTTGTGGACAACCACCTAGGTAACAGTGCTCAATGCCAAACAGCAGCTGCAAAGGCAAATAAAATATTAGCATGTATTAAGAAGGGGATAGAAGCCAGGGAAGCAAATATAATTCTGCCACTATACAAATCTCTAGTACGCCCTCATTTGGAATATGGAGGACCATTTTGGGCACCACTTCATAAAAAGGACTTTTTAGAGCTGGAAAAGGTACAGAGGAGGGCAACAAAAGTAATAAGGGGAATGGAGGGGCTAAGTTATGAAGAAAGACTAACCAAATTAAACTTATTTTCTCTAGAAAAAAGGCCCCTAAGAGGAGATATGATTACCTTATATAAATACATCCAGGGTCAGTATAAAGATTTGTCACGTGAGCTTTTTGTGCCAAGAGGTTTCCTACTGACAAGAGGACATCCTGAGGTTAGAAGTAAAAAGATTCCACCTCAAAGAAAGAAAAGGGTTCTTCACAGTAAGGGTGGTTAATCTGTGGAATTCTCTACCAGAGGAGGTGGTGGCAGCGGATTCGATAGATAACTTTAAAAGGAACCTAGATTTATTTCTAATTAAAAAGGGAATTCAGGGTAATCATCGATAATTAGAGAGACAGTATTGATCCAAATTTTTAAAATTTCCCTTTTTAGAGGATTGGTTAAGTCTCGCTTTTTTTTTTTTTTTTTCTATTTGCCTTCCTCTGGACTATTAAATAATTTAAACAATTAAATAATTGATTAATAATTATTTAACAACTAAAGAATTAACAATTAATCTGCATATTGCAGGTCAGCAGAGATCTTAAAAGGTTGAACTTGATGGACTGAAAGTCTTTTTTCAACCTTAAATACTATGTAACTATGTAACTATGTAACCATAAAAAACATTGGAGAGACAGTCATATCCACCTAAACATCAGAGAGACAGACAGAACCATAAAAAACATTGGAGAGACAGTCATATCCACCTAAACATCAGAGAGACAGACAGAACCATAAAAAACATCGGAGAGACAGTCAGAACCATCTAAACATCAGAGAGACAGACAGAACCATCAAAACATTGGAGAGACAGCCAGAACCATCCAAACATCGGAGAGACAGACAGAACCATCCAAACATCAGAGAGACAGACAGAACCATCCAAACATCAGAGAGACAGATAGAACCGTCAAAACATCGGAGAGACAGACAGAACCGTCAAAACATTGGAGATACAGACAGAACCATCAAAACATCGGAGAGACAGTCAGAACCATAAAAAAAATCGGAGAGACAGTCAGAACCATCCAAACATCGAAGAGACAGACAGAACCATAAAAAACATTGGAGAGACAGTCAGAACCATCCAAACATCGGAGAGACAGATAGAACCATAAAAAAACATTGGAGAGACAGCCAGAACCATAAAAACATCGGAGAGACAGTCAGAACCATAAAAAACATCGGAGAGACAGTCAGAACCATCCAAACCTCGAAGAGAAAGATAGAACCATAAAAAACATTGGAGAGACAGACAGAACCATCAAAACATCGGAGAGACAGTCAGAACCATAAAAAACATCGGAGAGACAGCCAGAAACATAACATCGGGAGACAGACAGAACCATCCAAACATCAGAGAGACAGTCAGAACCATCAAATCATCGGAGAGACAGACAGAACCATCAAAACATTGGAGAGACAGACAGAACCATCCAAAAAAAAAGAGAGAAAGACAGAACCATCCAAACATCGGAGAGACAGCCAGAAACCTCAAAAAAAATGGAGAGACAGACAGAACCATCTAAACATCGGAGAGACAGACAGAACCATCCCAAAAAACGGAGAGACAGAAAGAACCATCCAAACATCAGAGAGACAGTCAGAACCATAAAAAACATCGGAGAGACAGACAAAACCATCCAAACATCAGAGAGACAGACAGAACCATCCAAACATCGGAGAGACAGACAGAACCATCCAAACATCGGAGAGACAGACAGAACCATCCAAACATCGGAGAGACAGACAGAACCTTTAAAACATCGGAGAGAAATTCAGAACCATTCAAACATCGGAGAGACAGACAGAACCATAAAAAACATTGGACAGACAGCCCGAACCATCAAAACATCGGAGAGACAGCCATAAACATCCAAACATCGGAGAGACAGACAGAACAATCCAAAGATCAGAGAGACAGACAGAACCATCCAAACATCAGAGAGACAGACAGAACCATCCAAACATCGGAGAGACAGACAGAACCATAAAAAACATTGGACAGACAGCCCGAACCATCAAAACATCGGAGAGACAGCCATAAACATCCAAACATCGGAGAGACAGACAGAACAATCCAAAGATCAGAGAGACAGACAGAACCATCCAAACATCAGAGAGACAGACAGAACCATCCAAACATCGGAGAGACAGACAGAAACATCAAAACATCGGAGAGACAGACAAACCATCAAAACATCGGAGAGACAGACAGAACCATAAAAAACATCGGAGAGACAGACAGAACCATCCAAACATCGGAGAGACAGACAGAACCGTCAAAACATCGGAGAGACAGACAGAACCGTCAAAACATCGGAGAGACAGACAGAACCATCTAAACATCGGAGAGACAGTCAGAACCATCTAAACATCGGAGAGACAGACAGAACCATCAAAACATTGGAGAGACAGCCAGAACTATCCAAACATCGGAGAGACAGTCAGAACCGTCAAAACATCAAAAAGACAGACAGAACCATAAAAAACATCGGAGAGACAGACAAACCATCAAAACATCGGAGAGACAGACAGAACCATCAAAACATTGGAGAGACAGCCAGAACTATCCAAACATCGGAGAGACAGACAGAACCGTCAAAACATCGGAGAGACAGACAGAACCATCAAAACATCGGAGAGACAGTCAGAACCATAAAAAAAATCGGAGAGACAGTCAGAACCATCCAAACAGCAAAAAGACAGACAGAACCATAAAAAACATTGGAGAGACAGCCAGAACCATCCAAAGATCGGAGAGACAGTCAGAACCATAAAAAACATTGGAGAGATAGACAGAACCAGCAAAACATCGGAGAGACAGTCAGAACCATAAAAAACATCGGAGAGACAGTCAGAACCATACAAACATCGAAGAGACAGACAGAACCATAAAAAACATTGGAGAGACAGCCAGAACCATAAAAAACATTGGAGAGACAGTCAGAACCATACAAACATCGAAGAGACAGCCAGAACCATAAAAAACATCGGTGAGACAGCCAGAACCATCCAAACATCAGGAGACAGACAGAACCATCCAAACATCAGAGAGACAGCCAGAAACATCCAAGCATCGGAGAGACAGCCAGAACCATCAAATCATCGGAGAGACAGACAGAACCACCAAAAAAACCGAGAGACAGACAGAACCATCCAAACATTGGAGAGACAGACAGAACCATCCAAAAAAACGGAGAGACAGACAGAACCATCCAAATATCAGAGAGACAGTCAGAACCATAAAAAACATCGGAGAGACAGACAGAACTTTAAAACATCAGAGAGACAGTCAGAACCATAAAAAACATTGGAGAGACAGTCAGAACCATACAAACATCGGAGAGACAGACAGAACCATAAAAAACATCGGTGAGACAGCCAGAACCATCCAAACATCAGGAGACAGACAGAACCATCCAAACATCAGAGAGACAGCCAGAAACATCCAAGCATCGGAGAGACAGCCAGAACCATCAAATCATCGGAGAGACAGACAGAACCACCAAAAAAACCGAGAGACAGACAGAACCATCCAAACATTGGAGAGACAGACAGAACCATCCAAAAAAACGGAGAGACAGACAGAACCATCCAAATATCAGAGAGACAGTCAGAACCATAAAAAACATCGGAGAGACAGACAGAACTTTAAAACATCAGAGGGACAGTCAGAACCATAAAAAACATTGGAGAGACAATCAGAACCATCCAAACATCGGAGAGACAGACAGAACCATAAAAAACATTGGACAGACAGCCCGAACCATCCAAACATCGGAGAGACAGCCATAAACATCCAAACATCGGAGAGACAGACAGAACAATCCAAAGATCAGCGAGACAGACAGAACCACCCAAACATCGGAGAGACAGACAGAAACATAAAAAACATTGGAGAGACATCCAGAACCATCCAAACATCAGAGAGACCAACAGAACCATAAAAAACATTGGAGAGACAGACAAACCATCAAAACATCGGAGAGACAGACAGAAGCATAAAAAACATCGGAGAGACAGACAGAACCATCTAAACATCGGAGAGACAGTCAGAACCATCCAAACATCTGAGAGACAGTCAAAACCATAAAAAACATCGGAGAGACAAACAGAACCATCTTAACATCGGAGAGACAGTCAGAACCATAAAAAACATCAGAGAGACAGACAGAACCATATAAACATCGAAGAGACAGCCAGAACCATCTAAATATTGGAGAGACAGACAGAAACATCCAAACTTCGGAGAGACAGACAGAACCAGAGATACAGACAGAACCAGATAGACAGTCAGAACCATCCAAACATCGGAGAGACAGACAAAATGATCTAAACATCGGAGAGTCAGAAACATCCAAACATAAGAGAGACAGACAGAACCAGAGACACAGTCAGCACCATCAAAACATCAGAGAGAGAGACAAAATGATCTAAACATCAGAGAGACAGCCAGAAACATCCAAACATCGGAGAGACAGACAGAACCAGAGAGAAAGACAGAACCAGAGAGACAGTCAGAACCATCCAAACATCAGAGAGAGAGAAAGAAACATCTAAACATCAGAGAGACAGACAGAACCATCCAAACATCAGAGAGACAGACAGAACCATCCAAACATCAGAGAGACAGACAGAAACATCCAAACATAGGAGAGACAGACAGAAACATCCAAACATCGGAGAGACAGACAGAAACATAAAAAACATCGGAGAGACAGACAGAACCATCCAAACATCGGAGAGACAGACAGAACCATCCAAACATCGGAAAGACAGTCACAACCACCCAAACATCAGAGAGACAGACAGAACCATCTAAACATTGGAGAGACAGCCAGAACCATCTAAACATCGGAGAGACAGTCAGAACCATCTAAACATCGGAGAGACAGACAGAACCACCCAAACATCAGAGAGACAGACAGAACCATCAAAACATCGGAGAGACAGACAGAACCACCCAAACATCAGAGAGACAGACAGAACCATCAAAACATCGGAGAGACTGACAGAACCATCTAAACATCGGAGAGACAGACAAACCATCAAAACATCGGAGAGACAGACAAACCATCAAAACATCGGAGAGACAGACAGAACCATAAAAAACATCGGAGAGACAGACAGAACCATCTAAACATCGGAGAGACAGACAAACCATCAAAACATCGGAGAGACAGACAAACCATCAAAACATCGGAGAGACAGACAGAACCATAAAAAACATCGGAGAGACAGACAAACCATCAAAACATCGGAGAGACAGACAGAACCATCAAAACATTGGAGAGACAGCCAGAACTATCCAAACATCGGAGAGACAGACAGAACCGTCAAAACATCGGAGAGACAGACAGAACCATCAAAACATCGGAGAGACAGTCAGAACCATAAAAAAAATCGGAGAGACAGTCAGAACCATCCAAACAGCAAAAAGACAGACAGAACCATAAAAAACATTGGAGAGACAGCCAGAACCATCCAAAGATCGGAGAGACAGTCAGAACCATAAAAAACATTGGAGAGATAGACAGAACCAGCAAAACATCGGAGAGACAGTCAGAACCATAAAAAACATCGGAGAGACAGTCAGAACCATACAAACATCGAAGAGACAGACAGAACCATAAAAAACATTGGAGAGACAGCCAGAACCATAAAAAACATTGGAGAGACAGTCAGAACCATACAAACATCGAAGAGACAGCCAGAACCATAAAAAACATCGGTGAGACAGCCAGAACCATCCAAACATCAGGAGACAGACAGAACCATCCAAACATCAGAGAGACAGCCAGAAACATCCAAGCATCGGAGAGACAGCCAGAACCATCAAATCATCGGAGAGACAGACAGAACCACCAAAAAAACCGAGAGACAGACAGAACCATCCAAACATTGGAGAGACAGACAGAACCATCCAAAAAAACGGAGAGACAGACAGAACCATCCAAATATCAGAGAGACAGTCAGAACCATAAAAAACATCGGAGAGACAGACAAACCATCAAAACATCGGAGAGACAGACAGAACCATAAAAAACATCGGAGAGACAGACAGAACCATCCAAACATCGGAGAGACAGTCAGAACCATCTAAACATCGGAGAGACAGACAGAACCACCCAAACATCAGAGAGACAGACAGAACCATCAAAACATCGGAGAGACAGACAGAACCATAAAAAACATCGTAGAGACTGACAGAACCATCTAAACATCGGAGAGACAGTCAGAACCATCTAAACATCGGAGAGACAGACAGAACCACCCAAACATCAGAGAGACAGACAGAACCATCAAAACATTGGAGAGACAGACAGAACCATCTAAACATCAGAGAGACAGACAGAACCATCCAAAGATCGGAGAGACAGTCAGAACCATCAAAACATCGGAGAGACAGTCAGAACCATAAAAAAAATCGGAGAGACAGTCAGAACCATCCAAACATCAAAGAGACAGACAGAACCATAAAAAACATTGGAGAGACAGACAGAACCATCCAAACATAGGAGAGACAGATAGAACCATCCAAAGATCGGAGAGACAGTCAGAACCATAAAAAACATCGGAGAGACAGTCAGAACCATACAAACATCGGAGAGACAGTCAGAACCATACAAACATCGAAGAGACAGACAGAACCATAAAAAACATTGGAGAGACAGCCAGAACCATAAAAAACATTGGAGAGACAGCCATAAACATCCAAACATCGGAGAGACAGTCAGAACCATAAAAAACATCGAAGAGACAGACAGAACCATAAAAAACATTGGAGAGACAGCCAGAACCATAAAAAACATTGGAGAGACAGCCATAAACATCCAAACATCGGAGAGACAGCCAGAACCATCCAAACATCAGGAGACAGACAGAACCATCCAAACATCAGAGAGACAGCCAGAAACATCCAAGCATCGGAGAGACAGCCAGAACCATCAAATCATCGGAGAGACAGACAGAACCACCAAAAGAACGGAGAGACAGACAGAACCATCCAAATATCAGAGAGACAGTCAGAACCATAAAAAACATCGGAGAGACAGACAGAACTTTAAAACATCAGAGAGACAGTCAGAACCATAAAAAACATCGGAGAGACAATCAGAACCATCCAAACATCGGAGAGACAGACAGAACCATAAAAAACATTGGACAGACAGCCCGAACCATCCAAACATCAGAGAGACCAACAGAACCATAAAAAACATTGGAGAGACATCCAGAACCATCCAAACATCTGAGAGACAGTCAAAACCATAAAAAACATTGGAGAGACAGACAGAACCATCCAAACATTAGAGAGTCAGTCAGAAAAAGTGATACATTGGAGAGTAAGCCAGAAACATCCAAACATCGGAGAGACAGACAGAACCAGAGAGAAAGACAGAACCAGAGAGACAGTCAGAACCATCCAAACATCAGAGAGACAGACAGAACCATCCAAACATCAGAGAGACAGACAGAACCATCCAAACATAGGAGAGACAGACAGAACCATCCAAACATCAGAGAGACAGTCAGAAATATCCAAATATGGGAGAGACAACAAAACCAGAGAGACTGACAGAACCAGAGACAATCAGAACCATCCAAACATCAGAGAGACAGACAGAACCATCCAAACATCAGAGAGACAGACAGAACCATAAAAAACATCGGAGAGACAGTCACAACCACCCAAACATCAGAGAGACAGACAGAACCATCTAAACATTGGAGAGACAGCCAGAACCATCTAAACATCAGAGAGACAGACAGAACCATAAAAAACATTGGAGAGACAGCCAGAACCATCCAAACATCCGAGAGAAAGACAGAAACATAAAAAACATCGGAGAGACAGTCAGAACCATAAAAAAAATCGGAGAGACAGCCAGAACCATAAAAAACATTGGAGAGATAGACAGAACCAGCAAAACATCGGAGAGACAGTCAGAACCATAAAAAACATCGGAGAGATAGACAGAACCAGCAAAACATCAGAGAGACAGTCAGAACCATCCAAAGATCGGAGAGACAGTCAGAACCATAAAAAACATTGGAGAGATAGACAGAACCAGCAAAACATCGGAGAGACAGTCAGAACCATAAAAAACATCGGAGAGACAGTCAGAACCATACAAACATCGAAGAGACAGACAGAACCATAAAAAACATTGGAGAGACAGCCAGAACCATAAAAAACATTGGAGAGACAGACAGAACCATCAAAACATCGGAGAGACAGTCAGAACCATAAAAAACATCGATGAGACAGCCAGAACCATCCAAACATCAGGAGACAGACAGAACCATCCAAACATCAGAGAGACAGCCAGAAACATCCAAGCATCGGAGAGACAGCCAGAACCATCAAATCATCGGAGAGACAGACAGAACCACCAAAAAAACGGAGAGACAGACAGAACCATCCAAACATTGGAGAGACAGACAGAACCATCCAAAAAAACGGAGAAACAGACAGAACCATCCAAATATCAGAGAGACAGACAGAACCATCCAAACATCAGAGAGACAGACAGAACCATCCAAACATCAGAGAGACAGACAGAACCATCCAAACATCAGAGAGACAGACAGAACTTTAAAACATCAGAGAGACAGACAGAACCATCCAAACATCAGAGAGACAGACAGAACCATAAAAAACATCGGAGAGACAATCAGAACCATCTAAACATCGGAGAGACAGACAGACCCATCCAAACATCAGAGAGACAGACAGAACCATCCAAACATCAGAGAGACAGACAGAACCATCTAAACATTGGAGAGACAGCCAGAACCATCTAAACATCGGAGAGACAGACAGAACCATAAAAAACATTGGAGAGACAGCCAGAACCATCCAAACATCGGAGAGACAGTCAGAACCATAAAAAAAATCGGAGAGACAGCCAGAACCATCCAAACATAGGAGAGACAGATAGAACCATCCAAAGATCGGAGAGACAGTCAGAACCATAAAAAACATTGGAGAGATAGACAGAACCAGCAAAACATCGGAGAGACAGTCAGAACCATAAAAAACATCGAAGAGACAGACAGAACCATAAAAAACATTGGAGAGACAGCCAGAACCATAAAAAACATTGGAGAGACAGACAGAACCATCAAAACATCGGAGAGACAGTCAGAACCATAAAAAACATCGGTGAGACAGTCATAAGCATAAAAAACCTCGTGGAGACAGACAGAATCATCCAAACATCAGAGAGACAGCCAGAACCATCAAATCATCGGAGAGACAGACAGAACCACCAAAAAAACGGAGAGACAGCCAGAACCATCCAAACATTGGAGAGACAGACAGAACCATCCAAAAAAACGGAGAGACAGACAGAACCATCCAAATATCAGAGAGACAGACAGAACCATCCAAACATCAGAGAGACAGACAGAACCATCCAAACATCAGAGATACAGACAGAACCATCCAAACATCAGAGAGACAGACAGAACCATCCAAACATCAGAGAAACAGAAAGAACCACCAAAAAAACGGAGAGACAGACAGAACCATCAAATCATCGGAGAGACAGACAGAACCACCAAAAAAACGGAGAGACAGACAGAACCATCCAAACATTGGAGAGACAGACAGAACCATCCAAACATTGGAGAGACAGACAGAACCATCCAAAAAAACGGAGAGACAGACAGAACCATCCAAATATCAGAGAGACAGACAGAACCATCCAAACATTGGAGAGACAGACAGAACCATCCAAAAAAACGGAGAGACAGACAGAACCATCCAAACATCAGAGAGACAGACAGAACCATAAAAAACATCGGAGAGACAATCAGAACCATCCAAACATCGGAGAGACAGACAGAACCATAAAAAACATTGGACAGACAGCCCGAACCATCCAAACATCGGAGAGACAGTCAGAACCATAAAAAACATTGGAGAGACAGACAAACCATCAAAACATCGGAGAGACAGCCAGAACCATAAAAAACATCGGAGAGACAGTCAGAAGCATAAAAAACCTCGTGGAGACAGACAGAACCATAAAAAACATTGGAGAGACAGACTGAACCATCTAAACATCGGAGAGACAGCCAGAACCATCTAAACATCGGAGAGACAGTCAGAAACATCCAAACATCAGAGAGAAAGACAGAACCATATAAACATCGAAGAGACAGACAGAACCATCCAAACATCAGAGAGACAGACAGAACCATCCAAACATCGGAGAGACAGACAGAACCCTCCAAACATCGGAGAGACAGACAGAACAATCCAAACACCAGAGAGACAGCCAGAACCATCCAAACATAGGAGAGACAGCCAGAACCATCCAAACATCAGAGAGACAGACAGAACCATCCAAACATCAGAGAGACAGACAGAACCATCCAAACACCACCCAGCTGGCACGCACTGGTAACATATCAGGTCTACTCAGGTGTCACTCACTGGTAAAGTATCAGGTCTACTAAGGTGGAACTGACTGGTGGATATCAGATCTACTCAAATGGCAATAACTGGTAGATATTAGGTTTACTCAGCTGGCACTGTCTGATGGATATCAGTTCTACTAAAGTGGCTCACACTGGTGTATATCAGGTCTACTCAGCTGGCACTCACTGGTAAAATATCAGTTCTACTCAGGTGGCCCTAACTGATGGATATCAGGTCTACTCAGCTGACACTCACTGGTGGATATTCAGGTCTACTCAGGTGGCATTTACTGGTGGATATCAGGTCAACTCAGCTCGCACTCACTGGTGGATTTCAGGTCAACTCAGGTGGCTTTCACTGGTGGATATCAGGTCTACTCAGCTGACAATCGCTGGTGGATATTAGGTCTTCTCAGGAAGCACTCACTGGTGGATATTAGGTCTACTTACCTCCCACTCACTGGTGGATTTCAGGTCTACTCAGGTGGCATTCACTGTTGGAAATCAGGTCTATTCAGCTAGCACTCACTGTGGATATCAGGTCTACTCAGGTGGCATTCAATGGTGGATATCAGGACTACTCAGTTGGCACTCACTGGTGGATATCAGGTCTACACTGCTCGCACTCACTGGGGTATTTCAGGTCTACTCAGGTGACACTCACTGATGGGTATCAGGTCTACTCAGCTGGAAACACTGGTGGATATCAGTTCTACTCAGGTGGCATTCACTGGTGGATATCAGGTCTACTCAGGTGGCACTCACTGGTAACATATCAGGTCTTCTCACGTTGCACCCTCTGGTGGAAATCAGGTCTACTCAGCTGACACTCACTGGTAATATATAAGTTCTACTCAGGTGGCTCTCACTGGTGGATATCAGATCTACTTAGCTGGCACTCACTGGTAACACATCAGGTCTTCTCAGGTTGCACCCTCTGGTGGAAATCAGGTCTACTCAGCTGACACTCACTGGTAATATATAAGTTCTACTCAGGTGGCTCTCACTGGTGGATATCAGATCTACTTAGCTGGAACTCACTGGTAACACATCAGGTATAGTCAGGTGGCACTCACTGGTAACATATTAGGTCTATTTAGGTGGCTTTCACTGGTGGATATCAGGTCTACTTAGTTGACATTCACTGGTAACATTTTACGTCTACTCATTTGGAACTCACTAATGAATATCAGGTCTACTCAGTTGGCACTCACTGGTAACATATCAGGTCTACTAAGGTGGCACTCACTGGTGGATATCAGGTTTACTAATTTTTCATTTACTGGTAACAAATCAGGTCTCCTCAGGTGGCTCTCACTTGTGGATATCAGGTCTACTTAGGTGGCATTCACTGGTGGATATTAGGTCTACTCAGCTGGCACTCACTGGTAACATATCACGTCTACTCAGGTGGCACTCACTGGTTTAAATCAGGTCTATTTAGCTGACATTCACTTGTAATATTTCAGTTCTACTAAGGTGGCACTCACTGTTTGATATAAAGTCTACTTAGCTGGCACTCACTGGTAACACATAAGGTCTACGTAGGTGGCACTTACTAGTAAAATATCAGGTCTACTCAGGTGGCATTTACTGGTGGATATCAAGTCTACTCAGTTGGCACTCACTGGTGGATATCAGGTCTACTCTACTGGAAATCACTGGTAACACACCAGGTCTACTCAGGTGGCACTCACTGGTGGATATCAGGTCTATTCATTTTGCACTCACTGGTAACATATCAGGTCTACGTAGGTGGCACTTAAAAGTAAAATATCAGGTCTACTCAGGTGGCATTTACTGGTGGATATCAAGTCTACTCAGTTGGCACTCACTGGTGGATATCAGGTCTACTCTACTGGCAATCACTGGTAACATATCAGGTCAACTCAGATTGCACTCACTTGTGGATATCAGGTCTACTCAGGTGGCACTCACTGGTAACATATCAGGTCTATGTAGGTGGCACTCACTGGTAACATATCAGGTCGACTCAGGTGGCATTTACTGGTAGATATCAGGTCGGCTCAGGTGGCACTCACTGGTGTATATCAGGTCTAATCAGCTGACACACACTGGTAGATATCAGGTCTACTCAGGTGGCACTCACTGATAGATATCAGGTCTACTCAGGTGGCACTCACTGATAGATATCAGGTCTGCTCAGGTGGCACTCACTGGTGTATATCAGGTCTAATCAGCTGACACACACTGGTAGATGTCAGGTCTACTCAGGTGGCACTCACTTGTTGAATTTAGGTTTACTCAGCTGACACTCACTG
This sequence comes from Discoglossus pictus, assembly GCA_027410445.1. Lineage (NCBI taxonomy): Eukaryota > Metazoa > Chordata > Amphibia > Anura > Alytidae > Discoglossus > Discoglossus pictus. The sequence goes on along the minus strand of JAPZIH010000011.1, from coordinate 2,241,467 downwards.
ATAGATATCAGGCCTACTCAGGTGGCACTCACTATTAATTTATATAAGGTCTACTCAATTGGCACACTGGCACTCACTGGTGGATTTCATGTCTACTCAAGTGGCCCTCACTGATAACATATTAGGTCTAATTAGGTGGCACATACTGGTAACATATCAGTACTACTCATTTGACCCTCATTGGTCGATATCAGGTCTTCTCAGTTCGCACTCACTGATGGATATGAGGTCTACTCAGGTGGCACTCACTGGTGGATATGAGGTCCACTCAGCTGCACTCACTGGTGGATATCAAGTATAATTAGGTGGCACTCACTGATGGATATCAGGTCTACTAAGGTGGCACTCACTGATGGATATCAGGTCTACTAACGTGGCACTCACTGGTGGATATCAGGTCTACTAAAGTAGCACTCACTGTGGGATATCAGCTCTCTTCAGGTGGCACTCACTTGCAGATATAAGGTCTACTCAGGTAGATATAAGGTCTACTGGGGGATATTAGGTCTACTCAGCTGACACTCACTGGTGGATCTGAAGTCTACTCAGCTGGCACTCACTGGTAGCATATCACGTCTTCTCAGGTGGCACTCACTGGTAACATATCAGGTCGACTCAGGTGGCATTTACTGGTAGATATCAGGTCGGCTCAGGTGGCACTCACTGGTGTATATCAGGTCTAATCAGCTGACACACACTGGTAGATATCAGGTCTACTCAGGTGGCACTCACTGGTAGATATCAGGTCTACTCAGCTGGCACTCACTGATAGATATCAGGTCTGCTCAGGTGGCACTCACTGGTGTATATCAGGTCTAATCAGCTGACTCACACTGGTAGATGTCAGGTCTACTCAGGTGGCACTCACTTGTTGAATTTAGGTTTACTCAGCTGGCACTCACTGATAGATATCAGGCCTACTCAGGTGGCACTCACTATTAATTTATATAAGGTCTACTCAATTGGCACACTGGCACTCACTGGTGGATTTCATGTCTACTCAAGTGGCCTTCACTGATAACATATTAGGTCTAATTAGGTGGCACATACTGGTAACATATCAGTACTACTCATTTGACCCTCATTGGTCGATATCAGGTCTTCTCAGTTCGCACTCACTGATGGATATCAGGTCTACTCAGGTGGCATTCACTGGTAAATATCAGTTCTAATAAGGTGGCACTCACTGGTAACACATAAGGTCTACTCAGGTGGCACGCACTGGGGTATATCAGTTCTGCTCAGCTGGCATTCACTGGTAACATATTAGGTTTAATCAGGTTTCACTCACTGGTAGTGTATCAGGTATACTGACGCAGATCTCACTAGTGGATATCAGGTCTACTAAGGTGGTACTAACTGGTGGATATCAGGTCTATTCAGCTGACACACACTGGTGGATATCAAGTCTACTCAGCTGACACTCACCGATGGATATCAGGTCTACTCAGGTGGCATTCACAGGTGGATATAAGGTCTACTCAGCTGGCACTCACTGGTGGATATCATGTCTAATAAGTTGGCATTAACTAGTAGATATCAAGTCTACTCAGCTGGCACTCACTGATGGATATCAGGTCTACTCAGGTGGTACTTACTGGTGGATATCAGGTCTATTCAGCTGACACTCACTGGTGTGTTTCTGGTTTACTCAGGTGGCATTCACTGGTGGATATGAGGTCTACTCCGCTGACTCTCACTTGTGGATATTAGGCCTAATTAGGTGGCACTTACTGGTAACATATCAGGTCTACTCGGGTCGCTCTCACTTGTGGATATCAGGTCTACTCAGCTGTCACTCACTGGTGGATTTAAGGTCTACTTAGGTAGCATTCACTGGTGGATATTAGGTCCACTCAATTGGTACTCACTGGTGGATTTAAAGTCTACTCAGCTGGCACTCACTGGTAACATATCGCTTCTTCTCAGGTGGTACTCACTGGTGGATATCAGGTCTATTTAGCTGACACTCACCGGTAAAATTTTAGTTCTACTAAGGAGGTACTCACTGTTTGATATAAAGTTTTCTTAGCTGGCACTCACTGTTAACACATCAGGTCTACTCAGGTGGTATTTACTAGTGGATATCAGGTCCACTTAGGTGGCATTCACTGGTGGATATTAGGTCTACTCAGCTGGCACTCACTGGGGGATATCAGGTCTACTCAGCTGGCACTCACTGGTAACATATCACGTCTTCTCAGGTGGCACTCACTGGTGTAAATTAGGTCTATTTAGCTGACACTCACTTGTAATATTTCAGTTCTACTAAGGTGGCACTCACTGTTTGATATAAAGTCTACTTAGCTGGCACTCACTGGTAACACATAAGGTCTACTCAGGTGGCACTCACTGGTGGATATCAGGTCTATTCATTTTGAACTCACTGGTAACATATCCTGTCTATGTAGGTGGCACTTACTTTTAAAATATCAGGTCTACTCAGGTGGCATTTACTGGTGGATATCAAGTCTACTCAGCTGGCACTCACTGATGGATATCAGGTCTACTCAGGTGGCATTCACTGGTGGATATAAGGTCTACTCAGCTGGCACTCACTGGGGGATATAAGGTCTACTCAGGTGGCATTCACTGGTGGATATAAGGTCTAGTCAGGTGGCATTTACTGGTGGATATCAAGTCTACTCAGCTGGCACTTACTGATGGATATCAGGTCTACTCAGGTGGCATTCACTGGTGGATATAAGGTCTACTCAGCTGGCACTCACTGGTGGATATAAGGTCTACTCATGTGGCACTCACTGATGGATATCAGGTCTACTCAGGTGGCATTCACTGGTGGATATAAGGTCTACTCAGCTGGCACTCACTGGGGGATATAAGGTCTACTCAGGTGGCATTCACTGGTGGATATAAGGTCTAGTCAGGTGGCATTTACTGGTGGATATCAAGTCTACTCAGCTGGCACTTACTGATGGATATCAGGTCTACTCAGGTGGCATTCACTGGTGGATATAAGGTCTACTCAGCTGGCACTCACTGGTGGATATAAGGTCTACTCATGTGGCACTCACTGATGGATATCAGGTCTACTCAGGTGGCATTCACTGGTGGATATAAGGTCTACTCAGCTGGCACTCACTGGGGAATATAAGGTGTATTTAGGTGGCATTAACTATTAGATATCAGGTCTACTCAGGGGGCACGTACTGGTGGATATCAGGACTACTTAGCTTGCACTTTCTGGTAACATATCAGGTCTACTCAGTTGGTACTCACTGGGGTATATCAGTTCTGCTCAGCTGGCATTCACTGGTAACATATAAGGTCTACTCGGGTGGCTCTCACTTGTCGATATCAGGTCTACTTAGGTGGCATTCACTGGTGGATATTAGGTCTACTCAGCTGGCACTCACTGGTAACATATCACGTCTACTCAGGTGGCACTCACTGGTAGCATATCACGTCTACTCAGGTGGCACTCACTGGTTTAAATCAGGTCTATATAGCTGACATTCACTTGTAATATTTCAGTTCTACTAAGGTGGCACTCACTGTTTGATATAAAGTCTACTTAGCTGGCACTCACTGGTAACACATAAGGTCTACTCAGGTGGCACTCACTGGTGGATATCTGGTCTTTTCATTTTGAACTCACTGGTAACATATCCGGTCTACGTAGGTGGCACTTACTAGTAAAATATCAGGTCTACTCAGGTGGCATTTACTGGTGGATATCAAGCCTACTCAGCTGGCACTCACTGATGGATATCAGGTCTACTTAGGAGTCACTTACTGGTGGATATCAAGTCTACTCAGCTGGCACTCACTGATGGATATCAGGTCTACTCAGGTGGCATTCACTGGTGGATATAAGGTCTACTCAGCTGGCACTCACTGGGGGATATCAGGTCTACTCAGGTGGCATTCACTGGTGGACATAAGGTCTACTCAGCTGGCACTCGCTGGGGGATATCTGGTTTATTTATATGGCATTTACTGATGATATAAGGTCTACTCAGCTGGCACTCACTGGTGGATATCAGGTCTAATAAGGTGGCATTAACTAGTAGATATCAGGTCTACTCAGTTGGCACTCACTGGTAACATATCAGGTCTACTCAGGTGGCACTCACTGGTGGATATCAGGTTTACTAATTTTTCATTTACTGGTAACAAATCAGGTCTACTCAGGTGTCACTCACTTGTTAAGTTTAGGTTTACTCAGCTGGCACTCACTGATAGATATCAGGCCTACTCAGGTGGCACTCACTATTAATTTATATAAGGTCTACTCAATTGGCACACTGGCACTCACTGGTGGATTTCATGTCTACTCAAGTGGCCCTCACTGATAACATATTAGGTCTAATTAGGTGGCACATACTGGTAACATATCAGTACTACTCATTTGACCCTCATTGGTCGATATCAGGTCTTCTCAGTTCGCATTCACTGATGGATATGAGGTCTACTCAGGTGGCACTCACTGGTGGATATGAGGTCTATTCATTTTGCACTCACTGGTAACATATCAGGTCTACGTAGGTGGCACTTACTAGTTAAATATCAGGTCTACTCAGGTGGCATTTACTGGTGGATATCAAGTCTACTCAGTTGGCACTCACTGGTGGATATCAGGTCTACTCTACTGGCAATCACTGGTAACACACCAGGTCTACTCAGGTGGCACTCACTGGTGGATATCAGGTCTATTCATTTTGCACTCACTGGTAACATATCAGGTCTACGTAGGTGGCACTTACTAGTAAAATATCAGGTGTACTCAGGTGGCATTTACTGGTGGATATCAAGTCTACTTAGTTGGCACTCACTGGTGGATATCAGGTCTACTCTACTGGCAATCACTGGTAACATATCAGGTCAACTCAGATTGCACTCACTTGTGGATATCAGGTCTACTCAGGTGGCACTCACTGGTAACATATCAGGTCTATGTAGGTGGCACTCACTGGTAACATATCAGGTCGACTCAGGTGGCATTTACTGGTAGATATCAGGTCGGCTCAGGTGGCACTCACTGGGGTATATCAGGTCTAATCAGCTGACACACACTGGTAGATATCAGGTCTACTCAGGTGGCACTCACTGGTAGATATCAGGTCTACTCAGGTGGCACTCACTGATAGATATCAGGTCTGCTCAGGTGGCACTCACTGGTGTATATCAGGTCTAATCAGCTGACACACACTGGTAGATGTCAGGTCTACTCAGGTGGCACTCACTTGTTGAATTTAGGTTTACTCAGCTGGCACTCACTGATAGATATCAGGCCTACTCAGGTGGCACTCACTATTAATTTATATAAGGTCTACTCAATTGGCACACTGGCACTCACTGGTTAATTTCATGTCTACTCACTGGTAGATATCAGGTCTACTCAGGTGGCACTCACTGATAGATATCAGGTCTGCTCAGGTGGCACTCACTGGTGTATATCAGGTCTAATCAGCTGACACACACTGGTAACATATCAGGTCAATGTAGGTGGCACTCACTGGTAACATATCAGGTCGACTCAGATGGCATTTACTGGTAGATATCAGGTCGGCTCAGGTGGCACTCACTGGTGGATATCAGGTGAACTCAGCTGACACTCGCTGGTAGATATCAGGTCTACTCAGGTGGCACTCACTGGTAACATATCAGGTCTATGTAGGTGGCACTCACTGGTAACGTATCAGGTCTACAAGGATGGTACTCACTGGTTGATATCAGGTCTGCTCAGCTGGACTTCACTGATGGATATCAGGTCTACGCAGGTGACACTCACTGTTGGATATCAGGTCTACTCAGCTAGCACACTCTGATGGATATCACATCTACTCAGGTGGATTTACGAGTGTATATCAGGTCTACTCAGCTGACACTCACTGTTGGATATCAGGTCTACTCAGGTATCAATAACTAAGGTGACACTCTGTGTTATATATCAGGTCTATTCAGGTGGCATTCATTGATGGATATCAGGTCTACTCAGGTGGCATTCACTGATGGATTTCTGGTCTACTCAGCTGACACTCAATGGTGGATAACACGTCTTCTAAGGTGGCACTTGATTTTAACATATCAGGTCTACGTTGATGGCACTCACTGGTAACATAAAAGGCCTACTCAGATGGCACTCACTGATGGATCTCAGGTATACTCAGGTGGCACTTACTGGTGGATATCATGTCTATTCAGCTGACACTCACTGGTGGATTTCTGGTCTACTCAGGTGGCATTCACTGGTGGATATCAGGTCTACTCTGCTGGCACTCACTGGTGGATATGAGGTCTACTCCGCTGACTCTCACTGGTGGATATTAGTCCTAATTAGTTTGCACTCACGGGTAACATATCAGTTCTACTCAGGTGGCTTTCACTGGTGGATATGAAGTCTACTCAGCTAGCACTCACTGGTAACATATCACGTCTACTCAGGAGGTACTCACTGGTGGATATCCCGTCTATTTAGCTGACACTCACTGGTAATATTTCAGTTCTACTAAGGTGGCACTCACTGTTTGATATGAAGTCTACTGAGCTGGCACTCACTGGTAACACATCAGGTCTACTCATGTGGCACTCACTGGTGGATACCAGGTCTATTTATTTTGCACTCACTGGTAACATATCAGGTCTACGTAGGTGGCATTTACTAGTAAAATATCAGGTCTACTCAGGTGGCATTTACTGATGGATATCAAGTCTACTCAGTTGGCATTTACTGGTGGATATCAGGTCTACTCTACTGGCAATCACTGGTAACATATCAGGTCAACTCAGATTGCACTCACTTGTGGATATCAGGTCTACTCAGGTGGCACTCACTGGTAACATATCAGGTCTATGTAGGTGGCACTCACTGGTAACATATCAGGTCGACTCAGGTGGCATTTACTGGTAGATATCAGGTCGGCTCAGGTGGCACTCACTGGTGTATATGAGGTCTAATCAGCTGACACACACTGGTAGATATCAGGTCTACTCAGGTGGCACTCACTGGTAGATATCAGGTCTACTCAGGTGGCACTCACTGGTAGATATCAGGTCTGCTCAGGTGGCACTCACTGGTGTATATCAGGTCTAATCAGCTGACACACACTGGTAGATATCAGGTCTACTCAGGTGGCACTCACTGGTAGATATCAGGTCTACTCAGGTGGCACTCACAGGTAACATATCAGGTCTACTCAGGTGGCACTCACTGGTAGATATCAGGTCTGCTCAGGTGGTACTCACTGGTGGATATCAGGTGAACTCAGCTGACACTCGCTGGTAGATATCAGGTCTACTCAGGTGGCACTCACTGGTAACATATCAGGTCTATGTAGGTGGCACTCACTGGTAACGTATCAGGTCTACAAGGATGGTACTCACTGGTGGATATCAGGTCTGCTCAGCTGGACTTCACTGATGGATATCAGGTCTACTCAGGTGACACTCACTGTTGGATATCAGGTCTACTCAGCTGGCACACTCTGATGGATATCACATCTACTCAGGTGGTATTTACGAGTGTATATCAGGTCTACTCAGCTGACACTCACTGTTGGATATCAGGTCTACTCAAGTATCAATAACTAAGGTGACACTCTGTGTTATATATCAGGTCTATTCAGGTGGCATTCATTGATGGATATCAGGTCTACTCAGGTGGCATTCACTGATGGATTTCTGGTCTACTCAGCTGACACTCAATGGTGGATAACACGTCTTCTAAGGTGGCACTTGATGGTAACATATCAGGTCTACGTTGATGGCACTCACTGGTAACATAAAAGGCCTACTCAGATGGCACTCACTGATGGATCTCAGGTCTACTCAGGTGGTACTTACTGGTGGATATCAGGTCTATTCAGCTGACACTCACTGGTGGATTTCTGGTCTACTCAGGTGGCATTCACTGGTGGATATCAGGTCTTCTCTGCTGGCACTCACTGGTGGATATTAGGCCTAATTAGGTGGCACTCACTGGTAACATATCAGATCTACTCGGGTCGCTCTCACTTGTGGATATCAGGTCTACTCAGCTGGCACTCACTGGTGGATTTAAGGTCTACTTAGGTGGCATTCACTGGTGGATATTAGGTCTACTCAGCTGGCACTCACTGGTAACATATCACGTCTTCTCAGGTTGTAGTCACTGGTGGATATCAGGTCAATTTAGCTGACACTCCCTGGTAATATTTTAGTTCTACTAAGGTGGCACTCACTGTTTGATATAAAGTTTTCTTAGCTGGCACTCACTGGTAACACATCAGGTCTACTCAGGTGGCATTTACTGGTGGATATCAGGTCTACTCTGGTGTCATTCACTGGTGGATATAAGGTCTACTCAGCTGGCACTCACTGGGGGATATTAGGTCTACTCAGTTGGCATTTATTGGTGGATGTAAAGTCTACTCAGCTGGCACTCACTGATGGATATCAGGTCTACTCAGGTGGCATTCACTGGTAAATATCAGTTCTAATAAGGTGGCACTCACTGGTAACACATAAGGTCTACTCAGGTGGCACGCACTGGGGTATATCAGTTCTTCTCAGCTGGCATTCACTGGTAACATATTAGGTTTAATCAGGTTTCACTCACTGGTAGTGTATCAGGTATACTGACGCAGATCTCACTAGTGGATATCAGGTCTACTAAGGTGGTACTTACTGGTGGATATCAGGGCTATTCAGCTGACACACACTGGTGGATATCAAGTCTACTCAGCTGGCACTCACCGATGGATATCAGGTCTACTCAGCTGGCACTCACTGGTGGATATCATGTCTAATAAGGTGGCATTAACTAGTAGATATCAAGTCTACTCAGCTGGCACTCACTGATGGATATCAGGTCTACTCAGGTGGTACTTACTGGTGGATATCAGGTCTATTCAGCTGACACTCACTGGTGTGTTTCTGGTCTACTCAGGTGGCATTCACTGGTGGATATGAGGTCTACTCCGCTGACTCTCACTTGTGGATATTAGGCCTAATTAGGTGGCACTTACTGGTAACATATCAGGTCTACTCGGGTCGCTCTCACTTGTGGATATCAGGTCTACTCAGCTGTCACTCACTGGTGGATTTAAGGTCTACTTAGGTGGCATTCACTGGTGGATATTAGGTCCACTCAATTGGTACTCACTGGTGGATTTAAAGTCTACTCAGCTGGCACTCACTGGTAACATATCGCTTCTTCTCAGGTGGTACTCACTGGTGGATATCAGGTCTATTTAGCTGACACTCACCGGTAAAATTTTAGTTCTACTAAGGAGGTACTCACTGTTTGATATAAGGTTTTCTTAGCTGGCACTCACTGTTAACACATCAGGTCTACTCAGGTGGTATTTACTAGTGGATATCAGGTCTACTTAGGTGGCATTCACTGGTGGATATTAGGTCTACTCAGCTGGCACTCACTGGGGGATATCAGGTCTACTCAGCTGGCACTCACTGGTAACATATCACGTCTTCTCAGGTGGCACTCACTGGTGTAAATTAGGTCTATTTAGCTGACACTCACTTGTAATATTTTAGTTCTACTAAGGTGGCACTCACTGTTTGATATAAAGTCTACTTAGCTGGCACTCACTGGTAACACATAAGGTCTACTCAGGTGGCACTCACTGGTGGATATCAGGTCTATTCATTTTGAACTCACTGGTAACATATCCTGTCTACGTAGGTGGCACTTACTTTTAAAATATCAGGTCTACTCAGGTGGCATTTACTGGTGGATATCAAGTCTACTCAGCTGGCACTCACCGATGGATATCAGGTCTACTCAGGTGGCATTCACTGGTGGATATAAGGTCTACTCAGCTGGCACTCACTGTGGGATATCAAGTCTACTCAGCTGGCACTCACTGATGGATATCAGGTCTACTCAGGTGGCATTCACTGGTGGATATAAGGTCTACTCAGCTGGCACTCACTGGGGGATATAAGGTCTACTCAGGTGGCATTCACTGGTGGATATAAGGTCTAGTCAGGTGGCACTTACTGGTGGAAATCAAGTCTACTCAGCTGGCATTCACTGGTGGATATAAGGTCTACTCAGCTGGCACTCACTGGGGGATATAAGGTCTACTCAGGTGGCATTCACTGGTGGATATAAGGTCTAGTCAGGTGGCACTTACTGGTGGAAATCAAGTCTACTCAGCTGGCACTCACTGATGGATATCAGGTCTACTCAGGTGGCATTCACTGGTGGATATAAGGTCTACTCAGCTGGCACTCACTGGGGAATATCAGGTGTATTTAGGTGGCATTAACTATTAGATATCAGGTCTACTCAGGGGGCACGTACTGGTGGATATCAGGACTACTTAGCTTGCACTTTCTGGTAACATATCAGGTCTACTCAGTTGGTACTCACTGGGGTATATCAGTTCTGCTCAGCTGGCATTCACTGGTAACATATAAGGTCTACTCGGGTGGCTCTCACTTGTGGATATCAGGTCTACTTAGGTGGCATTCACTGGTGGATATTAGGTCTACTCAGCTGGCACTCACTGGTAACATATCACGTCTACTCAGGTGGCACTCACTGGTTTAAATCAGGTCTATTTAGCTGACATTCACTGGTAATATTTCAGTTCTACTAAGGTGGCACTCACTGTTTGATATAAAGTCTACTTAGCTGGCACTCACTGGTAACACATAAGGTCTACTCAGGTGGCACTCACTGGTGGATATCTGGTCTTTTCATTTTGAACTCACTGGTAACATATCCTGTCTACGTAGGTGGCACTTACTAGTAAAATATCAGGTCTACTCAGGTGGCATTTACTGGTGGATATCAAGCCTACTCAGCTGGCACTCACTGATGGATATCAGGTCTACTTAGGAGTCACTTACTGGTGGATATCAAGTCTACTCAGCTGGCACTCACTGATGGATATCAGGTCTACTCAGGTGGCATTCACTGGTGAATATAAGGTCTACTCAGCTGGCACTCACTGGGGGATATCAGGTCTACTCAGGTGGCATTCACTGGTGGACATAAGGTCTACTCAGCTGGCACTCGCTGGGGGATATCTGGTTTATTTATATGGCATTTACTGATGATATAAGGTCTACTCAGCTGGCACTCACTGGTGGATATCAGGTCTAATAAGGTGGCATTAACTAGTAGATATCAGGTCTACTCAGGTGGCACGCACTGGTGGATATCAGGACTACTTAGCTTGCAATCTCTGGTAACATATCAGGTCTACTCAGTTAGCACTCACTGGGGTGTATGAGTTCTGCCCAGCTGGCATTCACTGGTAACATATTAGGTTTAATCAGGTTTCACTCACTGGTACTGTATCAGGTATACTGACGCAGAACTCACTAGTGGATATCAGGTCTACTCATGTTGCACTCACTGGTGGATATAAGGTCTACTCAGGTTGCATTCACTGGTGGATGTAAGGTCTACTCAGGTGGCACTTACTGGTGGATATCAAGTCTACTCAGCTGGCACTCACTGATGGATATCAGTTCTACTTAGGTGTCACTTACTGGTGGATATCAAGTCTACTCAGCTGGCACTCACTGATGGATATCAGGTCTACTCAGGTGGCATTCACTGGTGAATATAAGGTCTACTCAGCTGGCACTCACTGGGGGATATCAGGTCTACTCAGGTGGCATTCACTGGTGGACATAAGGTCTACTCAGCTGGCACTCGCTGGGGGATATCAGGTCTATTTATATGGCATTTACTGATGATATAAGGTCTACTCAGCTGGCACTCACTGGTGGATATCAGGTCTAATAAGGTGGCATTAACTAGTGGATATCAGGTCTACTCAGGTGGCACGCACTGGTAGATATCAGGACTACTTAGCTTGCAGTCTCTGGTAACATATCAGGTCTACTCAGTTGGCACTCACTGGGGTATATCAGTTCTGCTCAGCTGGCATTCACTGGTAACATATTAGGTTTAATCAGGTTTCACTCACTGGAACGGTATCAGGTTTACTGACGCAGAACTCACTAGTGGATATCAGGTCTACTCAGGTGGTACTTACTGTTAGATATCAGGTCTATTCAGCTGACACTCACTGGTGGGTTTCAGGTCTACTCAGGTGGCATTCACTGGTGGATATCAGGTCTTTTCATTTGGAACTCACTGGTAACAGATCCTGTCTACGTAGGTGGCACTTACTAGTAAAATATCAGGTCTACTCAGGTGGCAGTTACTGGTGGATATCAAGTCTACTCAGCTGGCACTCACCGATGGATATCAGGTCTACTCAGGTGGCATTCACAGGTGGATATAAGGTCTACTCAGCTGGCACTCACTGGTGGATATCATGTCTAATAAGGTGGCATTAATTAGTAGATATCAAGTCTACTAAGCTGGCACTCACTGATGGATATCAGGTCTACTCAGGTGGTACTTACTGGTGGACATCAGGTCTATTCAGCTGACACTCACTGGTGGATTTCTGGTCTTCTCAGGTGGCATTCACTGGTGGATATCAGGCCTACTCTGCTGACTCTCACTGGTGGATATTAGGCCTAATTAGGTGCCACTCACTGGTAACATATACGATCAACTCGGGTGGCTCTCACTTGTGGATATCAGGTCTACTTAGATGGCATTCACTGGTTGATATTAGGTCTACTCAGCTGGCACTCACTGGTAACATATCACGTCTTCTCAGGTGGCACTCACTGGTGTAAATCAGGTCTATTTAGCTGACACTCACTTGTAATATTTCAGTTTTACTAAGGTGGCACTCACTGTTTGATATAAAGTCTACTTAGCTGGCACTCACTGGTAACACATAAGGTCTACTCAGGTGGCACTCACTGGTGGATATCTGGTCTTTTCATTTTGAACTCACTGGTAACATATCCTGTCTACGTAGGTGGCACTTACTTTTAAAATATCAGGTCTACTCAGGTGGCATTTACTGGTGGATATCAAGTCTACTCAGCTGGCACTATCTGATGGATATCAGGTCTACTCAGGTGGCATTCACTGGTGGATATAAGGTCTACTCAGCTGGCACTCACTGGGGGATATCAAGTCTACTCAGCTGGCACTTACTGATGGATATCAGGTCTACTCAGGTGGCATTCCCTGGTGGATATAAGGTCTACTCAGCTGGCACTCACTGGGGGATATCAGGTCTACTCAGGTGGCATTCACTGGTGGATATAAGGTCTACTCAGGTGGCACTTACTGGTGGATATCAAGTCTACTCAGCTGGCACTCACTGGTGGATATCAGGTCTACTCAGGTGGCATTCACTGGTGGATATAAGGTCTACTCAGCTGGTACTCACTGGCGGATATCAAGACTACTCAGCTGGCACTCACTGATGGATATCAGGTCTACTCAGGTGGCATTCACTGGTGGATATAAGTTCTACTCAGCTGGCACTCACTGGGGAGTATAAGGTCTACTCAGGTGGCATTCACTGGTGGATATAAGGTCTACTCAGGTGGCACTTACTGGTGGATATCAAGTCTACTCAGCTGGCACTCACTGATGGATATCAGGTCTACTCAGGTGGCATTCACTGGTGGATATAAGGTCTACTCATCTGGCACTCACTGTGGGATATCAGGTCTATTTAGGTGGCATTAACTAGTAAATATCAGGTCTACTCAGGTGGCACGTACTGGTGGATATCAGGACTACTTAGCTTGCACTCTCTGGTAACATATCAGGTCTACTCAGTTGGCACTCACTGGGGTATATCAGTTCTGCTCAGCTGGCATTCACTGGTAACATATCACATCTTCTCAGGTGGCACTCACTCGTGTAAATCAGGTCTATTTAGCTGACACTCCCTTGTAATATTTCAGTTCAACTAAGGTGGCACTCACTGTTTGATATAAAGTCTACTTAGCTGGCACTCACTGGTAACACATAAGGTCTACGTAGGTGGCACTTACTAGTAAAATATTAGGTCTACTCAGGTGGCATTTACTGGTGGATATTAAGTCTACTCAGCTGGCACTCACTGATGGATATCAGGTCTACTTAGGTGTCACTTACTGGTGGATATCAGGTCTACTCAGGTGGCATTCACTGGTGGATATAAGGTCTACTCAGCTGGCACTTACTGGTGGATATCAAGTCTACTCAGCTGGCACTCACTGATGGATATCAGGTCTACTTAGGTGTCACTTACTGGTGGATATCAGGTCTACTCAGGTATCATTTCCTGGTGGATATAAGGTCTACTCAGCTGGCACTCACTTAGGGATATCAGGTCTACTCAGGTGGCATTCACTGGTGGACATAAGGTCTACTCAGCTGGCACTCGCTGGGGGATATCAGGTCTATTTAGGTGGAATTTACTGATGATATAAGGTCTACTCAGCTGGCATTCACTGATGGATATCAGGTCTAATAAGGTGGCATTAACTAGTAGATATCAAGTCTACTCAGCTGGCACTCACTGATGGATATCAGGTCTACTCAGGTGGCATTCACTGGTGGATATAAGGTCTACTCAGCTGGCACTAACTGGGGGATATCAGGTCTACTCAGGTGGCATTCCCTGGTGGACATAAGGTCTACTCAGCTGGCACTCGCTGGGGGATATCAGGTCTATTTAGGTGGAATTTACTGATGATATAAGGTCTACTCAGCTGGCACTCACTGGTGGATATCAGGTCTAATGAGGTGGCATTAACTAGTAGATATCAAGTCTACTCAGCTGGCACTCACTGATGGATATCAGGTCTACTCAGGTGGTACTTACTGGTGGATATCAGGTCTATTCAGCTGACACTCACTGGTGGATTTCTGGTCTACTCAGGTGGCATTCACTGGTGGATATCAGGTCTACTCCGCTGACTCTCACTGGTGGATATCTGGTCTACTCAGGTGGCATTCACTGTTGAATATCAGGCCTACTCTGCTGACTCTCACTGGTGGATATTAGGCCTAATTAGGTGCCACTCACTGTTAACATATAAGGTCTACTCGGGTGGCTCTCACTTGTGGATATCAGGTCTACTTAGATGGCATTCACTGGTGGATATTAGGTCTACTCAGCTGGCACTCACCATATAGACCACCATAAGGCCTAAATTAACCCATTAACTCATGATGGTCAATACAGACCACCATAAGGCCTAAATTAACCCATTAACTCATGATGGTCAATACAGACCACCATAAGGCCTAAATTAACCCATTAACTCACGGTGGTCAATACAGACCACCATAAGGCTCTATTTAACCCATTAACTCGTGGTGGTCAATACAGACCACCATAAGGCCTAAATTAACCCATTTAACTCATGATGGTCAATACAGACCACCATAAGGCCTAAATTAACCCATTAACTCATGATGGTCAATACAGACCACCATAAGGCCTAAATTAACCCATTAACTCATGATGGTCAATACAGACCACCATAAGGCCTAAATTAACCCATTAACTCGTGATGGTCAATACAGACCACCATAAGGCCTACATTAACCCATTAACTCATGGTGGTCAATACAGACCACCATAAGGCTCTATTTAACCCATTAACTCATGGTGGTCAATACAGACCACCATAAGGCCTAAATTAACCCATTAACTCATGATGGTCAATACAGACCACCATAAGGCCTAAATTAACCCATTAACTCATGGTGGTCAATACAGACCACCATAAGGCCTAAATTAACCCATTAACTCATAGTGGTCAATACAGACCACCATAAGGCCTAAATTAACCCATTAACTCATGATGGTCAATACAGACCACCATAAGGCCTAAATTAACCCATTAACTCATGGTGGTCAATACAGACCACCATAAGGCTCTATTTAACCCCATCAGTCCCATAAGGGTATATTATTACCATTATGGGCCTGTTACAACCCAACATTAACCACATAAGTGCCTTGATGGTCCTCAAGGACCATCATGACACTAACTACAAACACTACACTATAACCCCCAATAAACCATTTAATCTAAACTAACCCCCCTCTACACTAATCTATTAACACTTACACTACCTACCTACACTATCTACCCCCTAATAAACCTCCCTAACACTCTAATTACAGAAAAAAAAAAACTACAGTACAGAAAAAAAAAACTACATTACAGAAAAAAAAAAAAAAATTACAACCCAGCTACAGAAAATAAAAAAATTACACACCTGAAAAGGAAAGACAGATAAACACAATACAATACATACATATAATACATTACATACATTAGATACAATACATGACATTACATATAAGATATTAAATATAATATATTACATATAATATATTAAATATAATCTATTAAATATAATACATTACATACATTACATACAATACATGACATTACATATAATATATTAAATATAATCTATTAAATATAATACATTACATACATTACATACAATACATGACATTACATATAATATATTAAATATAATATATTACATATAATATATTAAATATAATATATTACATATAATATATTACATATAGTCCAAATCAAATACCCCCTATCTATCTAACAAACAATCTATTTAATTTAAATAAATCCTAACTATATCAAATACATCCCCCTATCTATCTAATATACAAAAAATCCTAACTACATACACAGACCCTAATTCTAAAATAAAATAAAATAATTACAGTCCTAACTACATACACAGACCCTTATTCTAAAATAAAATAAAATTATTAGAGTCCTAACTACACAGACCCTAATTCTAAGCTAAAATCAATAAATTAAGGCCACTTACCTTTAAGATGTTGCTTCAGATCACTAACCTATGGGTCAAACAAAACAAAAAAATTAGTACAAAACATTAACATCCAATAAATAAACATTCTATACATTCTAAATAATATACTCACCTTTCCATCATGTCCCGTCACTGTTTAGCTCTTCCGGCGCGGCCCTGTTAAAAAAAAAACACAATACATGAATACATTAATACAATATATCAACAATAAATAAAATAAACATATAAACATCTAAATATACATTTAACTTACCTCCCCGCGATGTCCCCGGCCTTCTCTCCTTCAGCCCCGGCTGGGCCGCGGAACCATCCGCGCTCTAAAAAAAAAAAAAAACTAACCAATGGAGGTCTGCACTGGCAGACCTCCCCGACGCTAATGAACCTCCCAGAGTCGTTTCCGGGAGGAAATTGGCATTGGCGGCTTGTGATTGGTATTCATGTATTGTGTTTTTTTTTTAACAGGGCCGCGCCGGAAGAGCTAAACAGTGACGGGACATGCTGTAAAGGTGAGTATATTATTTAGAATGTATAGAATGTTTATTTATTGGATGTTAATGTTTTGTACTAATTTTTTGTTTTTGTTTGACGCATAGGTTAGTGATCTGAAGCAACATCTTAAAGGTAAGTGGCCTTAATTTATTGATTTTAGCTTAGAATTAGGGTCTGTGTAGTTAGGACTCTAATTATTTTATTTTATTTTAGAATTAGGGTCTGTGTATGTAGTTAGGATTTTTTGTATATTAGATAGATAGGGGGATGTATTTGATATAGTTAGGATTTATTTTAAATTAAATAGATTGTATGTTAGATAGATAGGGGGTATTTGATTTGGACAATATGTAATATATTATAAGTAATATATTATATTTAATATATTATATGTAATATATTATATTTAATATCTTATATGTAATGTCATGTATTGTATGTAATGTATGTAATGTATTATATTTAATATATTATATTTAATATATTATATTTAATATATTATATGTAATGTCATGTATTGTATGTAATGTATGTAATATATTATATTTAATATATTATATTTAATATAATATATTTAATATATTATATGTAATGTCATGTATTGTATCTAATGTATGTAATGTATTATATGTATGTATTGTATTGTGTTTATCTGTCTTTCCTTTTCAGGTGTGTAATTTTTTTATTTTCTGTAGTGGGGGGTGGGGTCGTAATGTATTTTTTTATTTTCTGTAGTGGGGGGTGGGGTTGCAATGTATTTTTTTGTTTTCTGTAGTGGGGGTGGGGTTGTAATGTATTTTTTTGTTTTCTGTAGTGGGGGGTGGGGTTGTAATTTTTTTTTTCTGTACTGTAGGTTTTTTTATTTTCTGTACTGTAGGTTTTTTTTTGTAATTAGAGTGTTGGGGAGGTTTATTAGGGGGTAGGTAGTGTAGGTAGGTAGTGTAAGTGTTAATAGATTAGTGTAGAGGTGGGTAGTTTAGATTAAATGGTTTATTGGGGGTTATAGTGTAGTGTTTGTAGTTAGTGTAATGATGGTCCTTGAGGACCATCAAGGCACTTATGTGGTAAATGTTGGGTTGTAACAGGCCTATAATGGTGTTAATATACCCTTATGGGACTGATGGGGTTAAATAGAGCCTTATGGTGGTCTGTATTGACCACCATGAGTTAATTGGTTAATTTAGGCCTTATGGTGGTCTGTATTGACCATCATGAGTTAATGGGTTAATTTAGGCCTTATGGTGGTCTGTATTGACCACCATGAGTTAATGGGTTAAATAGAGCCTTATGGTGGTCTGTATTGCCCACCATGAGTTAATGGGTTAATTTAGGCCTTATGGTGGTCTGTATTGACCACCATGAGTTAATGGGTTAATTTAGGCCTTATGGTGGTCTCTATTGACCAACATGAGTTAATGGGTTAATTTAGGCCTTATGGTGGTCTGTATTGATCACCATGAGTTAATGGGTTAAATATAGCCTTATGGTGGTCTTTATTGACCACAATGAGTTAATGGGTTAATTTAGGCCTTATGGTGGTCTGTATTGACCACCATGAGTTAATGGGTTAATTTAGGCATTATGGTGGTCTGTATTGACCACCATGAGTTAATGGGTTAATTTAGGCCTTATGGTGGTCTGTATTGAACACCATGAGTTAATGGGGTAATTATAGTTGCCTGGGGTTAATATTTTTAGTGCGATTCCTTTCAGGACCTTTACGGTCCTTTGAGGACCCGCGAGGCGGGAAATTTAAAATTGAATTGCAGCAGGGTCACGATCGGTGCCGATCGGGGCCCCCCGCTGCAGGGGGTTTATGTGGGGACACTTCGAGTGTCCTGATGGGGACCCCCAGCATAGAGGGGGGTTAATTTTAAGTGCCGCGGCCAGGATTGGGTAATAGTGTGCCGCGGGCCCTTTAAGGAGCCGTGGCGGGGAATTTAAATGTTTTAAATGCAGCCGGGGGCCTTATCTATGCAGATCGGGGCCCCCCCCTGCAATGGGTTCATGCAGGACACTTCGGGGGTCCCGATGGGGCCCCCCAGCATAGAGGGGGGGTTAATTTTAAGTGCCGCGGCCGGGATTGGGTAATAGTGTGTCGCGGGCCCTTTAAGGAGCCGCGGCTGGGAATTTAAAAGTTTGAAATGCAGCGGGGGCCTGATCGTTGCCGATCAGGGACCACCGCTGCAAGGGGTTAATGTGTGGGGGCTGCGGGGGTTCCTATGAACCCCTGCAGCAAGGTGTTCATGTTAGGACACTTCGGGGGTCCCGACGGGGACCCCCGCATTGGGGGGGTTAATTTTAGGTGCTGGGTGGGGGTATTTGGAGTACCCCCACGGCAGGGCTTATGTGGGGGACTGCCGCGGAGGTCCCTTTTAGGACCCCCGCAGCAATTGATGAGGAGTGGGAGCCTGCGATATCATCTCGCAGGCTGTCACTCCTCATGTACATTTACGCAGTGTAGATACGTACGGCCCTGCTGCGTAGCTCATACTTTGCTCGCAGCAGGGCTAATTTAATAGCATTGTAAGTTGGAGAAACTGTGCAGTACGTAGGGCTTAAGTAGAAGCCTCTTATTTACGAGGCTGGAATTTAATGAGGCCCTAAATTTTTTTTGGACGCACAACCACATATGATGGCAGAGATTAAATTAATAAGAAACAGAATAAATAAAATTAATCAGCAAATATCAGATTTCAACAGATATATCACCATCAAAATAATAGAAACAGTAAATTATTGGCTACCCAAGTTAAAAAAAATAAGGAAAAAAAAAGAATAGTAGTCTTAATAGATAAAGGAAGGTATATCTCCTCACCTAAAGAAATGGGCCAAGCCTTTTTTAATTATTATCAAGACTTGTATAATTTGGAAAAAGACACTAGCTTTTGTAAACCACTAATAGAAGAAATTCAATCATTCTTGGATGGTATTCAATTACCCAAATTAACAGAAGGTGACTGAGAAGAACTGAATGATCCAATTACTATCCAGTAATTAAACAATTGAAACCCTATACCACTCCAAGACCAGATGGATACACTAATTGCTTTTATGAAACTTTTGGTCAAATATTGAGTCCTCACTTAACAGATACCTTTAATGAAATTAAGAGCACAGGAGTAATACCAAGGGAAATGATAAAAGTTGCACTTATAATGATTCCTAAACCCAATTTAGACCCGCAGTATTGCGCTAATTACAGACCCATTTCACTATTAAACGCAGATATTAAACTATATGCGAAGATCCTGGCTCTTAGAATTCAGAAGTTCATAGAAAAATTAATAGCAATAGACCAAATGGGATTTGTGTCAGGCAGACAAGGATCTGAGAATATTAGAAAGATTAAGAATTTAAGTGAAATCGCGAGAGCCAAAGGTACCCCCACCCTATTCTTGTCCTTAGATGCCGAAAAAGCGTTTGACAGAGTAGGGTGGGAATACATGCGTTTAACGTTATCTAAATTTGGGTTTGGGGAATTTGGTGCTAAAGTGATTGGGGCCTTATATAGTTCCCCTTCAGCAGAAATAACAGGTTTGGGAGGTAGGACAAATTCATTCGGAATATCAAATGGTACTAGACAGGGCTGTCCCCTCTCTCCCACCTTATTTGCGCTGATGATAGAACCATTAGTGGAAGCTATTAGATCATGCCCACAGATCTTTGGGATTAGGGTGGGAGAGAGGGAGTATAAAACCAGTCTATACGCAGATGATGTTGTCTCGTCACTCACCCATCCAGAAGAATCACTTTATCATTTATCAAAAGTAATCCAAATGTATAGTAAAGTTTCGTACTACAACCTGAATTATAAAAAATCAGAAACACTTTATTTAAATTTTTCAGCAGGTTCGTTGTCCCAACTGAACACTATATACCCATATGACTGGAACTCGAAACCATTCAAACATCTTGGAATTGTATTTTTGAGAAAATCACAGGAAATGGTGGATAGGAACTATAAAGACTTATACGTTAAATGTCAGCTTTGGTTTTTAGGGAAAAACCCCCTTATAAGGATATGGTGACTGGATCATTTGTGGTAAAAGAAATTTTAAAAAACTGGAGACAGATTAACAAGAAAATCAAGTTGATCCCGGAGGGCAGCTTAATAACCCCAGTAAAAGCTCTGTTACATACAAATATGGAAGGTATTTTAAACGATTGGAACAGAAAGTGGCTGGTACGAGTTAGAGATACTTTAATCGAAGGAGCAATTGCATCCTTTGATCAGATAAAAAATAAATGTAATATTGCAGCAGAAGGATGGCTAACGTATGAAGCATACAGAACCAGTTGCCGTCAATTTAACATATTTCCCCAAATCGGTAAAGAGTTAAACCCTATAGAAAAAATCCTTCTTAAATCAGAAAAAAAACATCTACGGTAATATCCAAATGTTTCAATATCACTAGATCCTTTGAAGAGCGCCTAAAACCAAAGGCATGTGTCAATGGGAGTTGAACTTAAATTTAGTACTAGAGGTAAAAGATTGGGATACAACTCTAAAATTGACAAATAGATTTATTAAACAAACAACATATAGAAAAACGTTTTTCAAAAGAATTAACAATTGGTATTTCACACCTGTTAAAATCGCACAGATTTTCCATATCCCTTTGGAAAGAATGTGCTGGAGAGATTGTGGTAACGCTGCTCATTTATTGCATATTTTATGGGAATGCCAGAAACGAAAGCTGTTTTGGAAAAGCTGCTATGATTTTTTGTCCGGTATTGTGGGAAATCAATTTCCTTTCAGGGGAGAATGCAGCTTGCTGCACATTTTTCCCAGCGATATCGTCATGGAGAAAAAAGCTTTTGCTATTTTAATTTTTTCAATAGCAAAAAACATACTAATTACTAATTGGAAAGCGAAAACTGCTCCACATTTTGCTGATATCGTTTGGAAAATAAAATATATCCGAGAACTGGAGAAAAATTACGAACAAAAAGGTTTTATTAATGTTGATCCATTAAAATGGAAAGCATGGGACCAAAAACAAGGTACAAATGTTAATATTAAAATTTTAGAAGGGTTGAATGAGGAATGAAAGAGTGAGAATGGTAATGCACTTAATATATAATTTGTTGTTGTAAAATCTTTATTTATGTTATTTCAGTATGTTAAAATTTGTTTTTGCAAATAAAAAAGAAAATAAAAATAAAAAAATAAAAACTTTGTAACATGCAACTTGTATATGAAACATTCGTTTAACATTTTGTTAACAATACTAACACTTATCAATACATATTTATCACTGATTAACTGCGGACTATATTAACTTAGAGTAAGTAAATTGTTTTAACAATAACATGCTTTTTATCATTTGTAACAATGCTCTTGTTAAACTAAATTAGCATTGAATCCAGAGGAATGCAAACAATAAAACCCCACTATTGAAACTTGTCCAATTTTATCAAAGAGAAAAAAAAATTAATTCCTTTCTGACCCCATTAACTGGCGATCGGATTTCTCCCTGAATCAATACTTTGTCTTTAAAAAATACATTTCCAATTATTTTTAAATACTTCAACTTGATACTAACAATACATATTTGACTATACCACATATATATTTAACAAACTTTTGTAAAAATTTAAAAAACACATATTTCACATCTGAAATTGTAACATCAAACAATAACATTTAACTCTTGTAAATCCTGAAAAATCCAGTTAATTGTTTTGTGGGGCCAATCATGTAAATATAAAACTTTGAACCCATTCAAATCTGTTTAAGGATATTTTACTGTTGTTTTTGTTGTTATTTTTTTTTGTTTTTTTCAGTTTGTCCATTCTGCAAATATCACATAGATTTTCATAAGTGAAATAGTGGTTGTTACGGTACCCCCACAAAAATAAGGGGGCGGCAAATCCGTTTTAGGCGATCTGCCCGTCCAGTGATATAGGGACAGCTACTGCAGGACGCCCATTCCCCCAAACTGGATCCAAGGTGACTATGCTCCAAGCCTTGAACTGGAACCTCACGAATAGCTGCTAGCAGCTGAACAGGAAAAGCACCCCAAGATGCTTACACTCTTGGCAGTCAGTCTGTAACAGCATCCCATGAATCCCCCCAATAACGAGAAATAAGCTCTGTGTTTGAGGGTCAAGCAGTGAACTCTCTTCTTTATTAATTACAAAGACATATTAAAACCATTTTCACATCCACAGTAGAGAGAGGGGCTACCTGAGGTCAGCCACTAATGGCCTCTGGCCAGTCACATAGTGTCACACCGTGGGAAACATGAGACTCCTCCCAGGTCCGCCCACTAGGTGTGGCTAATAGAGTCATTTGGCTTCTGACCACCAGAGGGGAAACATGGCTTTTGCTCTATCCTCTGCCCGTGCTAAGAAAGCTGAGAAACCCCAGGGGTTATGGAGCCTGTATGTCTGGAGGCTCTCTTTGTTCTCCCCTGCTGTGCATGTAGATAACCTTTGCTCTCAACCATATGGCCTTAGTGACTCATAGATGGGGGTGGTCAGAATCTGTAACACATTTTTCCACATTATTCATAACTTTAAAAGTATGCATCACATTCACATAAAACATCAGCATACTCCAAATACAAACATATGTCCAAATCATATAATTTGGTCCAGTGGTTCAAAAGTTAGATCATAGTCCTTTCTGACCAAATGAAGCATGGCTTCCATGTCTTTGTAGGGGGAAAGTCAACATTGGCCGTAGTCAAAAGGAAGGATTTGGGCAACCTGGCTCCTCCAATTCGCAGTGACGAGACTGATCTTGTCACAGTGGTCCCCTATTTAAAGAGTCCCAGAGTACTTTAATTTTGTACTGGAAGTCAAACCACTGTTCTCTATGTTTTTTTGTCCATTCTTTAGATGTTTTACATGAAATATTGTTTTTGTGCAATCATATTGAGTCCCATAAAATGTTGGCATTAAAATGAAACCATTGTCCTCTATCTTTCCAACACCTCATAGTAGACAATGTTTTTGGTGTAAACACATCCATCGTCCAATAAATGACCTTGAGTTTCGTTTTCTTCAACATGCACTTTAATTTCTTTTGAATTAGTACACCTTGAAAAAGCCACATAGAGTTGTCCATGTGCAAAAACTGGTTCCTTTAAAAAAATCCCAACTGACTTAAAAGTTTGTCCTATTGATGGTCATAGCAAATGCCATGATAACTGGAAATTGTCTCCGTTGAAGGACAAAGGGCAAACCACTTCAAATCAATTCTTGGTATAAAAACTCGTTCACCTTTATGGGTACCAGTTATAATTTCTACATGTATAAAATGATCTTTTAACTCATGCACAATTAAGCGGGTCCCATTACAATGTCCTTTTTTTGGATTCAGATTTCGCAATAACATAACAATTGCGCCTTTTTTCAATTGTAAAATATGTGGGGGCATTCCAGATGGTGTTAACGAATTAATAAATTCGATACTAAAATTCGATTCACTGTCTTTATCATCTGACAGAATTGAATCTGCACTGTAATAATTATTTTGTGGTGCATTGATATATTTTAAAATTTCGTTATTTACATTCAAGGCATCGATATTTTTTGATGTTAATATAACTTTGTTTGCAATGTCTGTGTAATCCTCATTATTAAGTGTGTTTAGAAATATGGCTGATATGAGTGATTCATTGCAAACCATTTCTGATGGAATTTCAATGGTATCATTTGGTAAATGCTGTATTTCTGGATGTTTTCCATCTCCGATTTTAATGAGCCAGTCATTGAATTCATTTTGGCCTTCAGATCTCATATTTAATTCTAATTTGAGATGTGTAAATATTTGCCACAGTTTACTGGTCTTGATACATGTTTCAATGATCTCTGTTCTATTTCCGTGTGGCACAACAGGTAATGTTTGCCTAAAATTGCCTCCTAACAGCATCACCTTTCCACCAAATGGCAACTTATTATTCATCATTTCTTTTAAGAATCTGTCAATACATTGCAGTGCATGACATGACATCATTGTTGCCTCGTCTATGATAATTAGTTTAGTTAGTTTAAATTTTTTTGCTTGTATGGAATTGAGTCGAATATCTGACACTGATGTTTCCAAAATGGGAACTGGCAGCTTAAATCCACTATGCACAGTTCTACCACCATCTAACAAAAGTGCAGCAATTACAGTTGTTGCAAATGGCATAGCTATCTGACCCTGAGATCGAATATAACTCATCAAACAATTGTACAGATAAGTTTTTCCTGATCCACCTGGTCCGTCTAGATAGAAATACCGCTCTTAGACCATTTCATCACCTCTCGCATTTGTGATCCCATGAAATGCTTCTAACTGTAAAATATTTAAAGTTGCCAGTTTTTCTTGTGTTTTTTGTTTTTGAAGCTCAGTGTCATAATCATCAAAATTGATGTCATCTATAAGTCCTGGATCAGGTAAATTAAAACTTGCACAATTTAATCCATAAGTCAACAATATTTCTTGGATTTCCATCAATGTTTTTAACAGAGCTATTGGTTCTCTGTAACGTTTCAAGAAATCTTCTGACATGTTTAATTTAAATGTTTCCCACAAAGTGAAAGCATCAGGTACATTGCAAAATATACAAATGAATGCAAATTGTTGTCGCATTTGCTTAGGCATTTGACATAGTGCTGCTTCTTCCAGACACCTCCCCCATTCTGTATCATCAGCTATGAAATTTTGATGTCTTGCAGCTAACAGGAATGTATCATAAACTATGTCATTCACTGTACGTAAATGCTCAAAACTCTGTGCACCGTTAACATGTAGCAGAAGTAATCTTAAGCTGAAATGTACAATGTCCCTTGGACTGACGGTATAAATGCGTGGTATTATTTTATGTGTATCTCTTCTTCGTTGTCGCCATAGACCATTTACAAATACATAGTGATATGGTATCTCTATGTATAAAAATTGTCTGGCCTGCGTATACTGACAGTTTAATTTAAACCACGCAGTAAGTGTGGTATCTCTGTCTTCACTTTGATATAATGCAGTTCTTTCATTTCCTTGAGTAAAGCAAACCAACTCAACTGAATCTCTTCCCTTTTTTTTTTTTGAGTGGTCTTTTAAAATGAGTATGTTACAACTGAATTCTTAAAATAATGTACATTTCTAATGAAATAAGAATCAATTAATGTTCATTAATATTAAAGTAATGTGTGACTAAATCTAACATCAACATGTAAGCATGAGTATATAGCCTTTAATTTTTATGTTTGGTTTATTTTATACAAAATATATAAGAACTGAATTATTTAAATAATGTACATACATTAATAATTAATTAATCAACGTGTTCCTTTTTTTATGCACTTTCTTAAACGTTAACCTTTTTTGATATTAATGATTAGTAATGATACATTATGAATGTTATTTACAATTCTTTCCCACAGGTAATCACAATATATAACAAAATAATTATTAAATTAATGTACATTAATAATTAATTAATCAATGTGTTGCTTTTTTATTCACATTCTTATACTTTAATTAATTTTGATATTAATCATTAATTAATTAATTAATGTATATTATGAATGTTATTAACAATTTTTTCACACAGGTATTCACGATATATCCCAAAATAATTCTTAAATTAATGTGCATTAATAATTAATGAATACATGTGTTGCTAATTAATTAATGTACATTATGAATGTTATTAACAATTTTTTCACACAGGTAATCACGATATATAACAAAATAATTTTTAAATTAATGTACATTAATAATTAATGAATCAATGTGTTGCTTTTGTATTCACATTGTTAAACGTTAACTAATTTTGATATTAATCATTAATTAATTAATTAATCTACATTATGAATGTTATTAACAATTGTTTCACACACGTAAGCATAATATTATTTTTCTATTAATTACATTCCTTAATTTTTATTTATTAAGTAAGTACCAATTTATTAATTAATAATTATAAATTATATATTTACCTTTTTGTAATGTAATAATGCTGAAACAGTATACTGAAGAGCTAACAATCTCTTGAGATTTCCCGGCATCAGAAAACGTCCAGTCAGACTGTCATCACCTGAGGAGAAAGTGTCAGTTATGTGTCAAGTGTGCATCCGCAGTTGCGCGAGCCAAATGCGTTGTTTCGGCGCGAAATCCTATGTGGCGCGAGACAAAGGCGGGAAATCTGTGTTAATGCGTAAATCTGTAATTGAATTTCGTAAAATGTACTCGCTACTGTCTTTTTACTCATTGCGCGGTTAATCCTCATCCTTTATCTCGTTGTTTTTCTAACACATACGTCTATGGCTGTGTTTTACGCAGTTCGTAGTAGCATAGCCTCGTTTTCATTTTTTTCGGCAACCATTTTTTTCTCGCTTGGCCGATTTTCGATCTTTGGAACTCGGCTAAATCGATCTAAATTGGAGTTCCAACTCACTTCCAGACGTCCTGCCTGGTTCCCCATGCTGTAAGTGACCTTTATTTAATTTTTTAGTGTGTATTTAGTGTTTTTTTTATTGTTTTGGTTCCGCCGCTTATCTCGGAATTTTTTTCACCTCATATTTTTTTCTAAGTGCTACGCGAGGCTCGCCTGCAATGAGCGCCTGAGGCGCTCATTGCCAAAGTGGTACGGTTTAACATAACGGCTCGCCTGGCTACACGAGGCTCGCCTGCAATGAGCGCATGCGGCGCTCATTGCCAAGGTGCTACGATTTAACAGCTGCGCCTGCGGCGCTTATCGCAAAGTCGTACGATCGGCAAAGTGGTACGGTATAACGGCTCGCCTCGCTGCGGGAGGCTCGCCGGGCGATGAGCGCCTGCGGCGCTCATCGCTAAGTCGTACGCACTACGCAACACTACGGTTTAACGGCTCGCCTCACCTGCGGCGCTCATCGCTAAGTCGTACACACTACGCAGCGTAACGACGAATCGTAGTTAGACAATTATAATATGTGATTATTTGGGATGAGTAAATCTAAGATAGCTTCATTTCTAGTAGGCTCTTGTACAACCTGGGCCAGATAATGATCCCTGAGTGTACTCAAGAAACCTTCTCCCCTTAGATGAACTGCTGGTCTCATTCATCCAGTTTATTTCAGGGTAATTAAAATCTCCCATTATTAGAACTTGCCCGCGCTTAGCTACATTTCCAATCTGTAACAATAATTGTATTTCCTCACTTTCAGCTATATTTGGGGGTTTATTGCATACTCCTACTAATATTCTTTTGGAATTTGCTGCTCCGCTATTTAACTCTACCCACAAACATTCAACTTTATCACTAGGTCCACCATAAATATCTTCTCTGACTATAGCCTTAAATTCAGGCTTAACATACAGACAAATCCCTCGTTTACCATTGCCTCTATCTTTCCTAAATTGGTTATAACCATCCAGATTAACAGTCCAGTCATGAGATTCATCCCACCACGTTTCGGTAATGCCTATTAAATCCAATTTTTCATTAATTGCTAATAATTCTAACTCTCCCATTTTTCCTGGCAAGCTTCTGGCATTAGCGAGCATACACCTTATGTTATGAGCCTGTAGTTTGAAGTGCCGGCCACTGTACTTGAATTACTTAGTACTACTTCCCTATTGACTATACTACCCCTCCCCACATCTCCTCCCCTATGAGTTGTTAATTCATCCCTTATACCCTCTACACTTTCTACCCCATTACTTATATCTAGTCCCTCACCCCCACCTATGGTTCTGTCTGTCTTTCCGATGTTTGGATGGTTCTGACTGTCTCTCTGGTTCTGTCTGTCTCTCCGATGTTTTGATGGTCCTGACTGTCTCTCTGGTTCTGTCTTTCTCTCTGGTTCTGTCTGTCTCTCCGATGTTTGGATGTTTCTGGCTTACTCTCCAATGTTTCACTTTTTCTGACAGACTCTCTAATGTTTGGATGGTTCTGTCTCTCCAATGTTTATATCATTTTGTCTGTCTCTCTGATGTTTGGATGGTTCTGACTGTCCCTCTGGTTCTGTCTTTCTCTCTGATAAATAGATGGTTCTGTCTGTTTCTCCAATGTTTTGATGGTGCTGACTGTCTCTCTGGTTCTTTTTGTCTCTCTGGTTCTGTCTGTCTCTCCGATGTTTTGATGGTGCTGACAGTCTCTCTGGTTCTGTCTGTCTCTCTGGTTCTGTCTGTCTCTCCGATGTTTGGATGTTTCTGGCTGACTCTCCAATGTTTCACTTTTTCTGACGATTCTCTATTGTTTGGATGGTTCTGTCTGTCTCTTCGATGTTTAGATGCTTCTGGCTGTCTCTTCGATGTTTAGATGGTTCTGTCTGTCTCTCCGATGTTTGGATGTTTCTGGCTGACTCTCCAATTTTTCACTTTTTCTGACTGACTCTCTAATGTTTGGATGGTTCTGTCTGTCTCTTCGATGTTTAGATGGTTAGGTCGGTCCCCCCGATGTTTTGATGTTGTCTCTCCGATGTTTAGATCATTTTGGCTGTCTCTCCAATGTTTAGATTGTTTTGATTGTCTCTCGGATGTTTAGATGGTTCTGTCTGTCTCCCCGATGTTTGGATGGTTCTGGCTGTCTCTTCGATGTTTTGATGGTTCTGGCTGTCTCTTCGATGTTTAGATGGATCGGTCGGTCCCCCCGATGTTTTGATGTTTCTGGCTGTCTTTCCGATGTTTGGATGTTTCTTGATCTCTCCGATGTTTGGATGGTTCTGGCTGTCTCTCCGATGTTTGGATGGTCCTGACTGTCTCTCTGGTTCTGTCTTTCTCTCTGGTTCTGTCTGTCTCTCCGATGTTTGGATGTTTCTGGCTTACTCTCCAATGTTTCACTTTTTCTGACAGACTCTCTAATGTTTGGATGGTTCTGTCTCTCCAATGTTTATATCATTTTGTCTGTCTCTCTGATGTTTGGATGGTTCTGACTGTCCCTCTGGTTCTGTCTTTATCTCTGATAAATAGATGGTTCTGTCTGTTTCTCCAATGTTTTGATGGTGCTGACTGTCTCTCTGGTTCTTTTTGTCTCTCTGGTTCTGTCTGTCTCTCCGATGTTTTGATGGTGCTGACAGTCTCTCTGGTTCTGTCTGTCTCTCTGATGTTTGGATGGTTCTGACTGTCTCTCTGGTTCTGTCTGTCTCTCCGATGTTTGGATGTTTCTGGCTGACTCTCCAATGTTTCACTTTTTCTGACGACTCTCTATTGTTTGGATGGTTCTGTCTGTCTCTTCGATGTTTAGATGCTTCTGGCTGTCTCTTCGATGTTTAGATGGTTCTGCCTGTCTCTCCGATGTTTGGATGTTTCTGGCTGACTCTCCAATGTTTCACTTTTTCTGACTGACTCTCTAATGTTTGGATGGTTCTGTCTGTCTCTTCGATGTTTAGATGGTTAGGTCGGTCCCCCCGATGTTTTGATGTTTCTGGCTGTCTCTCCGATGTTTAGATCATTTTGGCTGTCTCTCCAATGTTTAGATTGTTTTGATTGTCTCTCGGATGTTTAGATGGTTCTGTCTGTCTCCCCGATGTTTGGATGGTTCTGGCTGTCTCTTCGATGTTTTGATGGTTCTGGCTGTCTCTTCGATGTTTAGATGGATCGGTCGGTCCCCCCGATGTTTTGATGTTTCTGGCTGTCTTTCCGATGTTTGGATGTTTCTTGATCTCTCCGATGTTTGGATGGTTCTGGCTGTCTCTCCGATGTTTGGATGTTTATTGATCTCTCCGATGTTTGGATGGTTCTGGCTGTCTCTCCAATGTTTGAATGGTTCTGTCTGTCTTTTCGATGTTTGGATGGTTCTGTCTGTCTCTCCGATGTTTGGATGGTTCTGACTGTCTTTCCGATGTTTGGATGGTTCTGACTGTCTCTGGTTCTGTCTGTCTCTTTGGTTTTGTTGTCTCTCCGATATTTGGATATTTCTGACTGTCTTTACGATGTTTGGATGGTTATGGCTGTCTCTCCAATGTTTAGATGGTTCTGTCTGTCTCTCTGATGTTTATGTGGTTATGACTGTCTCTCTGATGTTTGGATGGTTCTGTCTGTCTTTCCGATGTTTGGATGGTTCTGGCTGTCTCTCCAATGTTTGGATGTTTCTGTCTCTCTCTCCGATGTTTGGATGGTTCTGACTGTCTCTCTGGTTCTGTCTGTCTCTCTGGTTCTGTCTGTCTCTCCGATGTTTGGATGTTTCTGGCTTACTCTCCAATGTTTCACTTTTTCTGACTGACTCTCTAATGTTTGGATGGTTCTGTCTGTCTCTCCGATGTTTTTTATGGCTCTGTCTGTCTCTCTGATGTTTGGATATTTCTGTCTTTCCGATGTTTGGATGGTTCTGTTTGTCTTTCCGATGTTTGGATGGTTCTGTCTGTCTCTCTGGTTTTGTTGTCTCTCCAATATTTGGATATTTCTGACTGTCTCTCTGATGTTTGGATGTTTCTGTCTCTCTCTCCGATGTTTGGATGGTTCTGACTGTCTCTCTGGCTCTGTCTGTCTCTCTGGTTCTGTCTGTCGCTCAGATGTTTGGATGTTTCTGACTGACTCTCTAATGTTTGGATGGTTCTGGCTGTCTCTCCAATGTTTAGATAATTTTGTCTGTCTCTCCGATGTTTGGATGGTTCTGACTGTCTCTCTGGCTCTGTCTTTCTCTCTGATAAATAGATGGTTCTGTCTATCTCTCCAATGTTTTGATGGTGCTGACTGTCTCTCTGGTTCTGTCTGTCTCTCCGACGTTTGGATGTTTCTGTCTGTCTCTCCGATGTTTAGATGGTTCTGGCTGTCTCTTCGATGTTTCGATGGTTTTGTCTGTCTTTCCGATGTTTAGATGGTTCTGTCTATCTCTCCGATGTTTTTTATGGTTCTGACTGTATCTCAGATGTTTGGATGGTTCTGATTGTCTGATGTTTGGATGGTTCTGACTGTCTCTATGATGTTTG
Source organism: Discoglossus pictus (assembly GCA_027410445.1). Taxonomy (NCBI): domain Eukaryota; kingdom Metazoa; phylum Chordata; class Amphibia; order Anura; family Alytidae; genus Discoglossus; species Discoglossus pictus. Next base: position 2,209,453 of record JAPZIH010000011.1, on the reverse strand, counting down.
GATGGTTCTGTCTGTCTCTCTGATGTTTGGATGTTTCTGTCTGTCTCTCTGATGTTTGGATGGTTCTGACTGTCTTTCTGATGTTTAGATGGTTCTGTCTGTCTCTCTGATGTTTGGATGGTTCTGTCTGTCTCTCTGATGTTTGTATGGTTCTGTCTGTCTCTCTGATGTTTGGATGTTTCTGTCTGTCTCCCCAATGTTTTTTATGGTTCTGTCTGTCTCTCTGATGTTTGGATGGTTCTGGCTGTCTCTCTAATGTTTTTTATGGTTCTGACTGTATCTCAGATGTTTGGATGGTTCTGGCTGTCTCTCTGATGTTTGGATGGTTCTGTCTGTCTCTCCGATGTTTTTTATGGTTCTGTCTGTATCTCTGATGTTTGTATAGTTCTGTCTGTCTCTCTGATGTTTGGATGGTTCTGTCTGTCTCTCCGATGTTTTTTATGGTTCTGACTGTATCTCAGATGTTTGGATGGTTCTGGCTGTCTCTCTAATGTTTGGATGTTTCTGTCTGTCTCTCTCTGATGTTTGGATGTTTCTCTCTGTCTCTCCGATGTTTGGATGGTTCTGTCTGACTCTCTGATGTTTGGATGTTTCTGTCTGTCTCTCTGATGTTTGGATGGTTCTGTCTGTCTCTCTGATGTTTGGATGGTTCTGTCTGTCTCTCTGATGTTTGGATGTTTCTGTCTGTCTCTCTGATGTTTGGATGGTTCTGTCTGTCTCTCTGATGTTTGGATGTTTCTGTCTGTCTCTCTGGTGTTTGGATGTTTCTGACTGTCTCTCTGATGTTTGGATGGTTCTGTCTGTCTCTCTGATGTTTGGATGGTTCTGTCTGTCTCTCCGATGTTTGGATGTTTCTGTCTGTCTCTCCGATGTTTGGATGGTTCTGGCTGTCTCTCCGATGTTTAGATGGTTCTGTCTGTCTCTCTGATGTTTGGATGGTTCTGTCTGTCTCTCTGATGTTTAGATGGTTCTGTCTGTCTCTCCTATGTTTGGGTGGTTCTGTCTGTCTCTCCGATGTTTGGATGGTTCTGTCTGTCTCTCCGATGTTTTTTATGGTTCTGACTGTCTCTCTGATGTTTAGATGGTTCTGTCTGTCTCTCTGATGTTTGGATGGTTCTGTCTGTCTCTCCTATGTTTGGATGGTTCTGTCTGTCTCTCCTATGTTTGGGTGGTTCTGTCTGTCTCTCTGATGTTTGGATGGTTCTGTCTGTCTCTCTGATGTTTGGATGGTTCGGTCTGTCTCTCCTATGTTTGGATGGTTCTGTCTGTCTCTCTGATGTTTGGATTGTTCTGACTGTCTCTTCGATGTTTGGATGGTTCTGTCTGTCTCTCCGATGTTTGGGTGGTCCTGTCTGTCTCTCCTATGTTTGGATGGTTCTGGCTGTCTCTCTGATGTTTGGATGGTTCTGGCTGTCTCTCCTATGTTTGGATGGTTCTGGCTGTCTCTCTGGTGTTTGGATTGTTCTGTCTGTCTCTCCGATGTTTGGATGGTTCTGGCTGTCTCTCCCAGCTAATCTTGGGTGTCCTGTAATTCAGATTGAGGGTCAGGCCTCCTCCCGGCTAATCTTGGGTGTCCTGTAATTCAGATTGAGGGACAGGCCTCCTCCCAGGTAATCTTGGGTGTCCAGTAATTCAGATTGAGGGACAGGCCTCCTCCCAGCTAATCTTGGGTGTCCTGTTATTCAGATTGAGGGTCAGGCCTCCTCCCGGCTAATCTTGGGTGTCCTGTAATTCAGATTGAGGGACAGGCCTCCTCCCAGGTAATCTTGGGTGTCCAGTAATTCAGATTGAGGGACAGGCCTCCTCCCAGCTAATCTTGGGTGTCCTGTAATTCAGATTGAGGGACAGGCTTGCTCCCAGCTAATCTTGGGTGTCCAGTAATTCAGATTGAGGGTCAGGCCTCCTCCCGGCTAATCTTGGGTGTCCTGTAATTCAGATTATGGGACAGGCTTTCTCCCAGCTAATCTTGGGTGTCCAGTAGTTCAGATTGAGGGACAGGCTTGCTCCCAGCTAATCTTGGGTGTCATGTAATTCAGATTGAGGGTCAGGCTTGCTCCCAGCTAATCTTGGGTGTCATGTAATTCAGATTGAGGGACAGGCCTCCTCCCAGCTAATCTTGGGTGTCCTGTAATTCAGATTATGGGACAGGCTTGCTCCCAGCTAATCTTGGGTGTCCTGTAATTCAGATTGAGGGACAGGCTTGCTCCCAGCTAATCTTGGGTGTCCTGTAATTCAGATTGAGGGACAGGCCTCTTCCCAGCTAATCTTGTGTGTCCTGTAATTCAGATTGAGGGACAGGCCTCCTCCCAGCTAATCTTGTGTGTCCTGTAATTCAGATTGAGGGACAGGCTTGCTCCCAGCTAATCTTGGGTGTCCAGTAATTCAGATTGAGGGACAGGCTTGCTCCCAGCTAATCTTGGGTGTCCTGTAATTCAGATTGAGGGACAGGCTTGCTCCCAGCTAATCTTGGGTGTCCTGTAATTCAGATTGAGGGACGGGCTTGCTCCCAGCTAATCTTGGGTGTCCTGTAATTCAGATTGAGGGACAGGCTTGCTCCCAGCTAATCTTAGGTGTTCAGTAATTCAGATTGAGGGACAGGCTTGCTCCCAGCTAATCTTGGGTGTCCAGTAATTCAGATTGAGGGACAGGCTTGCTCCCAGCTAATCTTGGGTGTCCTGTAATTCAGATTGAGGGACAGGCTTGCTCCCGGCTAATCTTGGGTGTCCTGTAATTCAGATTGAGGGACAGGCCTCCTCCCAGCTAATCTTGGGTGTCCTGTAATTCAGATTGAGGGACAGGCTTGCTCCCGCTAATCTTGGGTGTCCTGTAATTCAGATTGAGGGACAGGCTTGCTCCCAGCTAATCTTGGGTGTCCTGTAATTCAGATTGAGGGACAGGCTTGCTCCCAGCTAATCTTGGGTGTCCAGTAATTCAGATTGAGGGACAGGCTTGCTCCCAGCTAATCTTGGGTGTCCAGTAATTCAGATTGAGGGACAGGCTTGCTCCCAGCTAATCTTGGGTGTCCTGTAATTCAGATTGAGGGACAGGCTTGCTCCCAGCTAATCTTGGGTGTCCAGTAATTCAGATTGAGGGACAGGCCTCCTCCCAGCTAATCTTGGGTGTCCTGTAATTCAGATTAAGGGACAGGCTTGCTCCCGGCTAATCTTGGGTGTCCAGTAACTCAGATTGAGGGACAGGCTTGCTCCCAGCTAATCTTGGGTGTCCAGTAATTCAGATTGAGGGACAGGCTTGCTCCCAGTTAATCTTGGGTGTCCAGTAATTCAGATTGAGGGACAGGCTTTCTCCCAGCTAATCTTGGGTGTCCTGTAATTCAGATTGAGGGACAGGCTTGCTCCCAGCTAATCTTGGGTGTCCAGTAATTCAGATTGAGGGACAGGCTTGCTCCCAGCTAATCTTGGGTGTCCTGTAATTCAGATTGAGGGACAGGCTTGCTCCCAGCTAATCTTGGGTGTCCTGTAATTCAGATTGAGGGACAGGCTTGCTCCCAGCTAATCTTGGGTGTCCAGTAATTCAGATTGAGGGACAGGCTTGCTCCCAGCTAATCTTGGGTGTCCTGTAATTCAGATTGAGGGACAGGCCTGCTCCCAGCTAATCTTGGGTGTCCAGTAATTCAGATTGAGGGACAGGCTTGCTCCCAGCTAATCTTGGGTGTCCTGTAATTCAGATTGAGGGACAGGCCTCCTCCCAGCTAATCTTGGGTGTCCTGTAATTCAGATTGAGGGACAGGCTTGCTCCCGCTAATCTTGGGTGTCCTGTAATTCAGATTGAGGGTCAGGCTTGCTCCCGCTAATCTTGGGTGTCCTGTAATTCAGATTGAGGGACAGGCTTGCTCCCAGCTAATCTTGGGTGTTCTGTAATTCAGATTGAGGGACAGGCCTCCTCCCAGCTAATCTTGTGTGTCCTGTAATTCAGATTGAGGGACAGGCCTCCTCCCAGCTAATCTTGGGTGTCCTGTAATTCAGATTGAGGGACAGGCTTGCTCCCAGCTAATCTTGGGTGTCCTGTAATTCAGATTGAGGGTCAGGCTTGCTCCCAGCTAATCTTGGGTGTCCTGTAATTCAGATTGAGGGACAAGCTTGCTCCCAGCTAATCTTGGGTGTCCAGTAGTTCAGATTAAGGGACAGGCTTGCTCCCAGCTAATCTTGGGTGTCCTGTAATTCAGATTGAGGGACAGGCTTGCTCCGAGCTAATCTTGGGTGTCCTGTAATTCAGATTGAGGGACAGGCTTGCTCCCAGCTAATCTTGGGTGTCCAGTAATTCAGATTGAGGGACAGGCTTGCTCCCAGCTAATCTTGGGTGTCATGTAATTCAGATTGAGGGACAGGCCTCCTCCCAGCTAATCTTGGGTGTCCTGTAATTCAGATTGAGGGACAGGCCTCCTCCCAGCTAATCTTGGGTGTCCTGTAATTCAGATTGAGGGACAGGCTTGCTCCCAGCTAATCTTGTGTGTCCTGTAATTCAGATTGAGGGACAGGCTTGCTCACAGCTAATCTTGGGTGTCCAGTAATTCAGATTGAGGGACAGGCTTGCTCCCAGCTAATCTTGTGTGTCCTGTAATTCAGATTGAGGGACAGGCTTGCTCCCAGCTAATCTTGGGTGTCCTGTAATTCAGATTGAGGGACAGGCCTCCTCCCAGCTAATCTTGGGTGTCCTGTAATTCAGTTTGAGGGACGGGCCTCCTCCCAGCTAATCTTGGGTGTCCAGTAATTCAGTTTGAGGGACGGGCCTCCTCCCAGCTAATCTTGGGTGTCCTGTAATTCAGATTGAGGGACAGGCCTCCTCCCAGCTAATCTTGGGTGTCCTGTAATTCAGATTGAGGGACAGGCTTGCTCCCAGCTAATCTTGGGTGTCCTGTAATTCAGATTGAGGGACAGGCCTGCTCCCAGCTAATCTTGTGTGTCCTGTAATTCAGATTGAGGGACAGGCTTGCTCCCAGCTAATCTTGGGTGTCCAGTAATTCAGATTGAGGGACAGGCTTGCTCCCAGCTAATCTTGGGTGTCCAGTAATTCAGATTGAGGGACAGGCTTGCTCCCAGCTAATCTTGGGTGTCCTGTAATTCAGATTGAGGGACAGGCCTCCTCCCAGCTAATCTTGGGTGTCCTGTAATTCAGTTTGAGGGACGGGCCTCCTCCCAGCTAATCTTGGGTGTCCAGTAATTCAGTTTGAGGGACGGGCCTCCTCCCAGCTAATCTTGGGTGTCCTGTAATTCAGATTGAGGGACAGGCCTCCTCCCAGCTAATCTTGGGTGTCCTGTAATTCAGATCGAGGGACAGGCTTGCTCCCAGCTAATCTTGTGTGTCCAGTAATTCAGATTGAGGGACAGGCTTGCTCCCAGCTAATCTTGTGTGTCCAGTAATTCAGATTGAGGGTCCGGCTTGCTCCTGGCTAATCTCGGGTGTCCTGTAATTCAGATTGAGGGACAGGCCTCCTCCCAGCTAATCTTGGGTGTCCTGTAATTCAGATTGAGGGACAGGCTTGCTCCGAGCTAATCTTGGGTGTCCAGTAATTCAGATTGAGGGACAGGCTTGCTCCGAGCTAATCTTGGGTGCCCTGTAATTCAGATTGAGGGACATGCTTGCTCCCAGCTAATCTTGGGTGTCCAGTAATTCAGATTGAGGGACAGGCCTGCTCCCAGCTAATCTTGGGTGTGCTGTAATTCAGATTGAGGGACAGGCTTGCTCCCGGCTAATCTTGGGTGTCCTGTAATTCAGATTGAGGGACAGGCTTGCTCCCGGCTAATCTTGGGTGTCCTGTAATTCAGATTGAGGGACAGGCTTGCTCCCGGCTAATCTTGGGTGTCCTGTAATTCAGATTGAGGGACAGGCTTGCTCCCGGCTAATCTTGGGTGTCCTGTAATTCAGATTGAGGGACAGGCTTGCTCCCGGCTAATCTTGGGTGTCCTGTAATTCAGATTGAGGGACAGGCTTGCTCCCAGCTAATCTTGGGTGTCCAGTAATTCAGATTGAGGGACAGGCCTCCTCCCAGCTAATCTTGGGTGTCCTGTAATTCAGATTGAGGGACAGGCCTCCTCCCAGCTAATCTTGGGTGTCCAGTAATTCAGATTGAGGGACAGGCCTCCTCCCAGCTAATCTTGGGTGTCCTGTAATTCAGATTGAGGGACAGGCTTGCTCCCAGCTAATCTTGGGTGTCCTGTAATTCAGATTGAGGGACAGGCTTGCTCCGAGCTAATCTTGGGTGTCCAGTAATTCAGATTGAGGGACAGGCTTGCTCCCAGCTAATCTTGGGTGTCCAGTAATTCAGATTGAGGGACAGGCTTGCTCCCGGCTAATCTTGGGTGTCCTGTAATTCAGATTGAGGGACAGGCTTGCTCCCAGCTAATCTTGGGTGTCCTGTAATTCAGATTGAGGGACAGGCTTGCTCACAGCTAATCTTGGGTGTCCTGTAATTCAGATTGAGGGACGGGCTTGCTCCCAGCTAATCTTGTGTGTCCAGTAGTTCAGATTGAGGGACAGGCTTGCTCCCGGCTAATCTTGGGTGTCCTGTAATTCAGATTGAGGGACAGGCTTGCTCCCGGCTAATCTTGGGTGTCCTGTAATTCAGATTGAGGGACAGGCTTGCTTGCAGTTTATTATCTACAGCTCTATTGCCAATTACTCCCCCCCTGCTTCTCTCCCACAGTAATAATACAATTTGTGCAAGGCCCTTTTAGGGTGCAAGGGCCCTATATGTGGCCCTTGGAGTGACAGAGGTTGCCTGTGATTTATGTAAATAATGTATTTTGTTATAATATTAGCATAAATAATAATATTACTTCCCTGCTACTAATTAAAAAGTGAATGTGACAATACAAGCAAGTCTATACTGCCCTCTTGTGGCAGATTATAAAGTACAAGCAGCATCTCCGTAGAAGCAGCTGGTAGAGAAACACGTAGAGGTCTCCAGATTACCTCGTAGCGTCTGGATTTGCACACACCTGTAAGATTCTATGGTCTTCTGGACCTCTGACCCTCATCTAGTCCCAACCATAAATACACCTCATTCTCACTTTTTACTTTGCAACAGTGAATTGTATTTGAATTTATTCATATTGAGAATATATATATATGGAACCACTAATCCCACAAGACCACCAGGAGACACAGCTCTTAGTGTAAGAGGGAGCGGGTCCCCGGCGAGAGGGAGAGAGTGGGGAGAGCGAGAGGGAGCGGGTCCCCGGCGAGAGGGAGAGAGTGGGGAGAGCGAGAGGGAGCGGGTCCCCGGCGAGAGGGAGAGAGTGGGGAGAGCGAGAGGGAGCGGGTCCCCGGCGAGAGGGAGAGAGTGGGGAGAGCGAGAGGGAGCGGGTCCCCGGCGAGAGGGAGAGAGCGAGAGGGAGCGGGTCCCCAGCGAGAGGGAGCGGGTCCCCGGCGAGAGGGAGCGGGTCCCCGGCGAGAGGGAACGGGTCCCCGGCGAGAGGGAACGGGTCCCCGGCGAGAGGGAACGGGTCCCCGGCGAGAGGGAACGGGTCCCCGGCGAGAGGGAACGGGTCCCCGGCGAGAGGGAACGGGTCCCCGGCGAGAGGGAACGGGTCCCCGGCGAGAGGGAACGGGTCCCCGGCGAGAGGGAGAGAGCGAGAGGGAGCGGGTCCCCGGCGAGAGGGAGAGAGCGAGAGGGAGCGGGTCCCCGGCGAGAGGGAGAGAGCGAGAGGGAGCGGGTCCCCGGCGAGAGGGAGAGAGCGAGAGGGAGCGGGTCCCCGGCGAGAGGGAGAGAGCGAGAGGGAGCGGGTCCCCGGCGAGAGGGAGAGAGCGAGAGGGAGCGGGTCCCCGGCGAGAGGGAGAGAGCGAGAGGGAGCGGGTCCCCGGCGAGAGGGAGAGAGCGAGAGGGAGCGGGTCCCCGGCGAGAGGGAGAGAGCGAGAGGGAGCGGGTCCCCGGCGAGAGGGAGAGAGCGAGAGGGAGCGGGTCCCCGGCGAGAGGGAGAGAGCGAGAGGGAGCGGGTCCCCGGCGAGAGGGAGAGAGCGAGAGGGAGCGGGTCCCCGGCGAGAGGGAGAGAGCGAGAGGGAGCGGGTCCCCGGCGAGAGGGAGAGAGCGAGAGGGAGCGGGTCCCCGGCGAGAGGGAGAGAGCGAGAGGGAGCGGGTCCCCGGCGAGAGGGAGAGAGCGAGAGGGAGCGGGTCCCCGGCGAGAGGGAGAGAGTGGGGAGAGCGAGAGGGAGCGGGTTCCCGGCGAGAGGGAGAGAGTGGGGAGAGCGAAAGGGAGCGGGTTCCCGGCGAGAGGGAGAGAGTGGGGAGAGCGAGAGGGAGCGGGTCCCCGGCGAGAGGGAGAGAGTGGGGACAGCGAGAGGGAGCGGGTCCCCGGCGAGAGGGAGAGGGTGGGGACAGCGAGAGGGAGCGGGTCCCCGGCGAGAGGGAGGGAGTGGGGAGAGCGAGAGGGAGCGGGTCCCCGGCGAGAGGGAGGGAGTGGGGAGAGCGAGAGGGAGCGGGTCCCCGGCGAGAGGGAGAGAGTGGGGAGAGCGAGAGGGAGCGGGTCCCCGGCGAGAGGGAGAGAGTGGGGAGAGCGAGAGGGAGCGGGTCCCCGGCGAGAGGGAGAGAGTGGGGAGAGCAAGAGGGAGAGAGTGGGGAGAGCGAGAGGGAGCGGGTCCCCGGCGAGAGGGAGAGAGTGGGGACAGCGAGAGGGAGCGGGTTCCCGGCGAGAGGGAGAGAGTGGGGAGAGCGAGAGGGAGCGGGTCCCCGGCGAGAGGGAGAGAGTGGGGAGAGCGAGAGGGAGCGGGTCCCCGGCGAGAGGGAGAGAGTGGGGAGAGCGAGAGGGAGCGGGTCCCCGGCGAGAGGGAGAGAGTGGGGAGAGCGAGAGGGAGCGGGTCCCCGGCGAGAGGGAGAGAGTGGGGAGAGCGAAAGGGAGCGGGTCCCCGGCGAGAGGGAGAGAGTGGCGAGAGCGAGAGGGAGCGGGTCCCCGGCGAGAGGGAGAGAGTGGGGATAGCGAGAGGGAGAGAGTGGGGAGAGCGAGAGGGAGCGGGTCCCCGGCGAGAGGGAGAGAGTGGGGACAGCGAGAGGGAGCGGGTCCCCGGCGAGAGGGAGAGAGTGGGGAGAGCGAAAGGGAGCGAGTGGGGAGAGCGAAAGGGAGCGGGTCCCCGGCAAGAGGGAGAGAGTGGGGAGAGCGAGAGGGAACGGGTCCCCGGCGAGAGGGAGAGAGTGGGGAGAGCGAGAGGGAGAGAGTGGGGAGAGCGAGAGGGAGAGAGTGGGGAGAGCGAGAGGGAGCGGGTCCCCGGCGAGAGGGAAATCTCTAAGGAAAATGCAGCATTAAGATACTAAATGTGGCTGGGTACATCACATATTGACAAGTATAACCTGGCTCACACACAGGATAACTGACAGCAAACAACTCCTGTGATTTTGTAGCCAATATTGAACACCTCATGCCAACAGGGCAATACCAGTCCATGGTAATCAAGGCTTTCTCAGTAATCCAACAGTCCCCAAGAGTCCAGTGGGCCCGCCTGAACATGACAGAAGGCACTGGAGAGAGGGGGAGGGCGCAGGTAGTGGGGAGAAGAGGGAGCAGGTACTGGGGAGAGAGAAAAAGCCATCACAGCCAAACCACTCCATGAGGTTTGGGAGAATTCTCTGGTTAGCCTGGCCCTTGTGGTCAGGGGTTCTTTCCAGCTGGTCTGGGGGTATGCCCAGCGTCACATGGAGGTCACGGGGTGTCTGCACAACTAGAAAGTATTCAGGCTCCAGTGGAAGTAGCAGAAATAAACATTTTATTATAAACTGCTGAGATTCCAACACATATATGTACAGAATGCATGTACACAACAACATGCCTGGGCACACGGAGAATAGCGGACATAGGTGAAAAGAGCATGGCTGACCGGCCTGAAAACACACAGAGGAGAGACGATACAGCTGTCACACTGAGACACGGGCACCGACACGCATGAACACACACACACGGAGCAGGGCTGTATGTCTCACACACACTGGAAGACTGTCTCAGTCGTCTCTCACACCTTAGTCCCCTCAAAGACAGTCTGTAGGATGTCCAGTGTCTTGGGACAGTGACGAGTGAGATCCTCACAAATAAAGATCAAAGTCTATTCGCAGGGAGTTATAGAAAGGGCCCCCAGGGCTGGTGACCCGACGGCAGTAAACCCCGTCCAGAAAGTAGCCTTCATCCACCCAGTCCTGGGGAAGGAAGAAGGAGAAGGTCAGAGATTGCTTCTAGTCTGTGGTCATTCCCAGCGGTGCCTCCACCTCCCTCTAGTCTGGAGCTATACCCGGCGGTGCCTCCACCTCCCTGCAGTCTGGAGCTATACCCAGCGGCGCCTCCACCTCCCTCTAGTCTGGAGCTTTACCCAGCGGTGCCTCCACCTCCCTCTAGTCTGGAGCTATACCCAGCGGTGCCTCCACCTCCCTCTAGTCTGGAGCTATACCCAGCGTTGTATACCACCTCCCTCTAGTCTGCAGCTATACCCAGCGGTGCCTCCACCTCCCTCTAGTCTGGAGCTATACCCAGCGGTGCCTCCACCTCCCTCTAGTCTGGAGCTATACCCAGCGGTGCCTCCACCTCCCTCTAGTCTGGAGCTATACCCAGCGGTGCCTCCACCTCCCTCTAGTCTGGAGGTATACCCAGCGGTGCCTCCACCTCCCTCTAGTCTGGAGGTATTCCCAGCGGTGTATACCACCTCCCTCTAGTCTGGAGCTATTCCCAGCGGTGCCTCCACCTCCCTCTAGTCTGGAGCTGTAACCAGCGGTGCCTCCACCTCCCTCTAGTCTGGAGCTATTCCCAGCGGTGCCTCCACCTCCCTCTAGTCTGGAGCTGTAACCAGCGGTGCCTCCACCTCCCTCTAGTCTGGAGCTATTTCCAGCGGTGCCTCCACCTCCCTGCAGTCTGGAGCTACACCCAGCGGTGCCTCCACCTCCCTCTAGTCTGGAGCTATACCCAGCGGTGCCTCCACCTCCCTCTAGTCTGGAGCTATACCCAGCGGTGCCTCCACCTCCCTCTAGTCTGGAGCTATACCCAGCGGTGCCTCCACCTCCCTCTAGTCTGGAGCTATACCCAGCGGTGCCTCCACCTCCCTCTAGTCTGGAGCTATACCCAGCGGTGCCTCCACCTCCCTCTAGTCTGGAGCTATACCCAGCGGTGCCTCCACCTCCCTCTAGTCTGGAGCTATACCCAGCGGTGCCTCCACCTCCCTCTAGTCTGGAGATATTCCCAGCGGTGCCTCCACCTCCCTCTAGTCTGGAGATATTCCCAGCGGTGCCTCCACCTCCCTCTAGTCTGGACCTATACCAGGCGGTGCCTCCGCCTCCCTCTAGTCTGGAGCTATACCCAGCGGTGCCTCCACCACCTCCCTCTAGTCTGGAGCTATACCCAGCGGTGCCTCCACCACCTCCCTCTAGTCTGGAGCTATACCCAGCGGTGCCTCCACCACCTCCCTCTAGTCTGGAGCTATACCCAGCGGTGCCTCCACCACCTCCTTCTAGTCTGGAGCTATACCCAGCGGTGCCTCCACCACCTCCCTCTAGTCTGGAGCTGTAACCAGCGGTGCCTCCACCTCCCTCTAGTCTGGAGCTATACCCAGCGGTGCCTCCACCTCCCTCTAGTCTGGAGCTATACCCAGCGGTGCCTCCACCTCCCTCTAGTCTGGAGCTATACCCAGCGGTGCCTCCACCTCCCTCTAGTCTGGAGCTATACCCAGCGGTGCCTCCACCTCCCTCTAGTCTAGAGCTATACCCAGCGGTGCCTCCGCCTCCCTCTAGTCTTGAGATATACCCAGCGGTGCCTCCACCTCCCTCTAGTCTGGAGATATTCCCAGCGGTGCCTCCACCTCCCTCTAGTCTGGAGCTATTCCCAGCGGTGCCTCCACCTCCATCTAGTCTGGAGCTATACCCAGCGGTGCCTCCACCTCCCTCTAGTCTGGAGCTATTCCCAGCGGTGCCTCCACCTCCCTCTAGTCTTGAGAAATTCCCAGCGGTGCCTCCACCTCCCTCTAGTCTGGAGCTATACCCAGCGGTGCCTCCACCTCCCTCTAGTCTAGAGCTATACCCAGCAGTGCCTCCACCTCCCTCTAATCTGGAGCTATTCCCAGCGGTGCCTCCACCTCCCTCTAGTCTGGAGCTATTCCCAGCGGTGCCTCCGCCTCCCTCTAGTCTGGAGATATTCCCAGCGGTGCCTCCGCCTCCCTCTAGTCTGGAGATATACCCAGCGGTGCCTCCACCTCCCTCTAGTCTGCAGCTACACCCAGCGGTGCCTCCACCTCCCTCTAGTCTGGAGATATTCCTAGTGGTGCCTCCACCTCCCTCTAGTCTGGAGCTATTCCAAGAGGTGTTTCCACTCCCACTGTTACCTGCATCTGTTTGCTGGTGAAGGGTCCGTAGAGTTGCGCCTCCTCCTTGTTCTCCCATTTATACTCCCAGAGAGTCTCACTGGACAGAACAGAACCTGACGGGGGGTAAAAAAGGATAATAAAGAGTTGGACTTCCAGCTGGGGGTGACAATGTAACATGTCACTGGGTGTGCCCCCCCCCCCCCCCCTTTATATTCTGGGCCATAACAGCTTTTTCTTACCTCCCTTTGCATCCAACTTGGCCTCTTCCACCTCTTCTGCAAACATATCCAGCGCAGGGGGAGGAGCCAGAGAACGCAACCTGAATCCAAGCTTTTCATAAGTGTCCTGATACACCTCATATACTCCAAGGGCAACCATCTGATCCGCCAGAGAGATGAGCTGTTCAAGGGGCCCCTCCTGTTCTGCTCTCTGCTGTCCTGGCTTGGTGTCTCTCTCACCCCCTTCTTCCCCCACCTTGCTCTTTGCCCCATCTTTCTCTATATCAGCCTTGACCTCTGCTCCTTCTTCCATTCTGTTCTCATCCTCCTTTATTCCATATGTTGTCCTCTCCACCTTGTTATCTGCTCCCTCTTCCATCATGTTGCCATTCTCTTCCTCCATCCTGCTCTCTGACCCCTCTTGCCCGGACTCCGGCCTGCTCTCTGCCCCCTCTTGCCCGGACTCCGGCCTGCTCTCTGCCCCCTCTTGCCCGGACTCCGGCCTGCTCTCTGCCCCCTCTTGCCCGGACTCCGGCCTGCTCTCTGACCCCTCTTGCCCGGACTCCGGCCTGCTCTCTGCCCCCTCTTGCCTGGACTCCGGCCTGCTCTCTGCCCCCTTCTCTTCCACATCACGTACCCGCTTTGCCCCTCCTCTGTCCTCTTCTATGTCTTCCTGCTGCGATTCCCCTCTACTCCTCTTCCCCCCATATTTCCTCTCTCTCGCGTTCCTTCTGTTTTCCCTCCTCCTCTGGTTCTCCCGTCTTTTCCGGCCTCCTGTCCCCCCCAGGCGTTTGATGCCCTTTGCCACAGTTTCCCCCGGGAGCAGCATCTCCAAGATCCCCTCCAGCAGCGCCTTCATGCCCGTCGGGGCCCGGCCCCCTTCAGAGTCTGAATCACTTTGCTCTGTGCGGAGAGGACGGGGAGCAGCACCCTCCTTGATGCGAACCTGCGACAGGAACACAGGATCAGTGTAATGAAGCCTCCGCGTGGCCCTATCTCAGCGGCCAGCCATGCGTATGACCTACAGTATTTGGGAGGACTCGCTGTCTGTACCAATAGGTTGGAGATCTTCCTTCCTGACTCAAGGAACTACAAACCCAACCAAGTGCCATTTGTAGTATTCTCCTATGAGGAGCTGGACACTATGACGGCCAAAATCATTTTATAAATGTAAAATAAATACGGACAACTATTCCCTTTTTCCCTGGATTTTCAGTAATGTGGAGAGTGAGGATTCAGTCTATATCCAAATGATCCGATCTAATGACCCTGGAAGAAGCCGATAAGACTCCATATTGGTTCTGGAAACGATTGAAAGGGCCTATATATACCAAAGGGTATCACCCGGGCTTTATATGATAGAGAGGATATGACGGGACCATTGGTGCCCACAGGAAAACTGTACTTGGTATTGTCCCACATTGAGTAGGATTTGGTAAAACTGGGCTATATCAGAAGAACTTCTATAATGTCACATATCTGAGAAAATCTGTACAACATATATAAAAAAACCTGTCCGTGCTCAAAGTCACGCTGAGGGGTATCTGAGATGTACCCGGCTTGTTACTTAAAAGGTATCTGGAAGTTTCCTTGTTCCTAATATAACACGCTGCTTATATCAAGCACACACACACACATTACATGCGTGTCAGGCACACACATTACATGCGTGTCAGGCACACACATTACATGCGTGTCAGGCACACACATTACATACGTGTCAGGCACACACATTACATACGTGTCAGGCACACACACGACATACGTGTCAGGCACACACACGACATACGTGTCAGGCACACACACGACATACGTGTCAGGCACACACATTACATTGACCCATTCTATACACACACATATTATTTAAAAAGAAAAGTTGGTTTCCACACCCCTAGAGCCGCTTACATTGTCACCTGGTACTAACCAATAGAAACACTGCAACCAAGAACAATTTTTAACCCTATACTAACCTTCCTGCCAATAGCAGCACAGTGCAGAGATCCACTGCAGTACTGCCTGAGCGGCTTCATTGTGGTGGGAACAAAAGACTAAACATCCCACAATGCTTTGCTGCAGATTGCAACAATGTTGTACCTGCCTCTCATTGGTCACAATTTTCAGGGGTGTTCCTTTTTAAAATCAACTGCCTGAAGACATTTGCAAACAATAGGGTAAGTTTATTAATGTTTTTTTTTTTTCATGCAGAAAAATGTTTTCACGCACTACTAATTTTCCTCTATCAGACGCATGTAGTCTTGTTCTCATCACAAACAGGCAGCTCAGGCAATGCTGCTCTGGATCTCTGCACGGTGCTGCTGTTGGTTAGAAGGTTAATATAAAAACTTAAAAACCATACCCGAATGCAGTGTTTCTATTGGTTAGTGCCAGGTGCCTATGTAGGGGTCACGACCTACTTCTTGGTTGGTCACTAGACTGTTCCTACCCAGCAGGCCTGAGGTTCCAAGACTATAACAAGTCTCCCCAATGTCATCAATCGCCAGGAATCTGCACAAGCTCCCAATGGTAGCCCCGGCATCAGCAGCCAATGCCGTGGGGCCCCAACCCATTGGCCAATCACAATAGTGCAGCATCGGGGCACATGAGGTCACGTTACATATAGGTGGCCACTGAGTTCAATGGAGTAATGATAGCCCACAAAGTCCTACCGTGCGAGGAGTTTGGCCGCTCTGGTTGTGTATAGAATGAGTGTCCGATATAAGAAGAAGGTGTTGGGCTGAACTTCCAGATACCGCCAAGTCCAAACAGAACATTTATTTGCTTCCTAACAAGATTAGATATGTGGGAGGAGGAACCTTAGATTCAGATGACATCTCTATTCAGTTCTCTTGAAAAACTGCCACTTAGAATATGAGTGAATGGATAGAAAGTCTCAGGGGTGTAAGTAAAGTAGCTATCCAAGATGGAAGGCCCGGCCACGTGGCTAATGGTTACATGCTTCACAAACATGTGATGTTTCCCCCAAACTACAGGGATCATTTAAAGCTGTAGTTTGGGGAGAAAAAATGCGCGTTCAGTGGTGATGTGATAATCAGACAAAGCCATTTATACAAATAACTCACTCATTTTCTCCTATCTTTATAAAGCCTTATACTTACTCCACTCTGGGGAAACCTCTAGCCTGAGGGGGAGGATTATACTACTGAGACTTTCTTTTCCAAGTGACTATACAGAGTGAAAAAATATTTCAACAGAATTGAATAGAGATCTCATCTGAATTGAACCCAAGGCTCCTCTCACTCCTCTGGTTTATTTGGGTATAAGTGACCCTCCGAGTCAGTGTGGAGGGGAGTCACGTCGTAATCCTAAACACTCGCTATTTACCAATCACCCCCTTGTCCCCCTCACCCCCGTGTCCCCCTCGTCCCCCTGCCCCACACTCACCCCCTGCCCCACACTCACCCCCTGCCCCACACTCACCCCCTGCCCCACACTCACCCAATCAATGTTGTCCAGCCAGTGGTCACGGATCTCGGCCTCCTTGTTTATAAAGTAGTTGCCCTCCGAGTCAAAGTGCCCCTCCTCCATTTCCTCATCTAGATTGAAGGGCGTAATGCGGACCCCTCCCTCCGACTCCAGAGTGGCGCTCTCCTGTCCTGAGGGGGGAGAAAGGGGCATTACATCTCCACAATGAGAGAGGGTAAGAAATGTGGAGAAGTAGGGGAAGGACAGGACGAGAGAGAGATGGAGGGGAGGGAGGGAGGCACGACAGGACAAGAGAGATGGAGGGGAGGGGGGGAGGCCGGACAGGACAAGAGAGATGGAGGGGAGGGGGGGAGGCCGGACAGGACAAGAGAGATGGAGGGGAGGGAGGGAGGCCGGACAGGACAAGAGAGATGGAGGGGAGGGAGGGAGGCCGGACAGGACAAGAGAGATGGAGGGGAGGGAGGGAGGCCGGACAGGACAAGAGAGATGGAGGGGAGGGAGGGAGGCCGGACAGGACAAGAGAGATGGAGGGGAGGGAGGGAGGCCGGACAGGACAAGAGAGATGGAGGGGAGGGAGGGAGGCCGGACAGGACAAGAGAGATGGAGGGGAGGGAGGGAGGCCGGACAGGACAAGAGAGATGGAGGGGAGGGAGGGAGGCCGGACAGGACAAGAGAGATGGAGGGGAGGGAGGGAGGCCGGACAGGACAAGAGAGATGGAGGGGAGGGAGGGAGGCCGGACAGGACAAGAGAGATGGAGGGGAGGGAGGGAGGCCGGACAGGACAAGAGAGATGGAGGGGAGGGAGGGAGGCCGGACAGGACAAGAGAGATGGAGGGGAGGGAGGGAGGCCGGACAGGACAAGAGAGATGGAGGGGAGGGAGGGAGGCCGGACAGGACAAGAGAGATGGAGGGGAGGGAGGGAGGCCGGACAGGACAAGAGAGATGGAGGGGAGGGAGGGAGGCCGGACAGGACAAGAGAGATGGAGGGGAGGGAGGGAGGCCGGACAGGACAAGAGAGATGGAGGGGAGGGAGGGAGGCCGGACAGGACAAGAGAGATGGAGGGGAGGGAGGGAGGCCGGACAGGACAAGAGAGATGGAGGGGAGGGAGGGAGGCCGGACAGGACAAGAGAGATGGAGGGGAGGGAGGGAGGCCGGACAGGACAAGAGAGATGGAGGGGAGGGAGGGAGGCCGGACAGGACAAGAGAGATGGAGGGGAGGGAGGGAGGCCGGACAGGACAAGAGAGATGGAGGGGAGGGAGGGAGGCCGGACAGGACAAGAGAGATGGAGGGGAGGGAGGGAGGCCGGACAGGACAAGAGAGATGGAGGGGAGGGAGGGAGGCCGGACAGGACAAGAGAGATGGAGGGGAGGGAGAGAGGCCGGACAGGACAAGAGAGATGGAGGGGAGGGAGAGAGGCCGGACAGGACAAGAGAGATGGAGGGGAGGGAGGGAGGCCGGACGGGACAAGAGAGATGGAGGGGAGGGAGAGAGGCCGGACGGGACAAGAGAGATGGAGGGGAGGGAGAGAGGCCGGACGGGACAAGAGAGATGGAGGGGAGGGAGGCAGGACGGGACAAGAGAGATGGAGGGGAGGGAGGCAGGACGGGACAAGAGAGATGGAGGGGAGGGAGGCAGGACGGGACAAGAGAGATGGAGGGGAGGGAGGCAGGACAGGACAAGAGAGATGGAGGGGAGGGAGGCAGGACAGGACAAGAGAGATGGAGGGGAGGGAGGCAGGACAAGAGAGATGGAGGGGAGGGAGGCAGGACAAGAGAGATGGAGGGGAGGGAGGCAGGACAAGAGAGATGGAGGGGAGGGAGGACAGGACAAGAGAGATGGAGGGGAGGGACGCAGGATAGGACAAGAGAGATGGAGGGGAGGCAGGACAGGACAAGAGAGATGGAGGGGAGGGAGGCAGGACAGGACAAGAGAGATGGAGGGGAGGGACGCAGGACAGGACAAGAGAGATGGAGGGGAGCGGCGCAGGATAGGACAAGAGAGATGGAGGGGAGGGACACAGGATAGGACAAGAGAGATGGAGGGGAGGGACGCAGGATAGGACAAGAGAGATGGAGGGGAGGGACGCAGGATAGGACAAGAGAGATGGAGGGGAGGGACGCAGGATAGGACAAGAGAGATGGAGGGGAGGGAGGCAGGACAGGACAAGAGAGATGGAGGGGAGGGACGCAGGATAGGACAAGAGAGATGGAGGGGAGGGACGCAGGATAGGACAAGAAAGATGGAGGGGAGGGACGCAGGATAGGACAAGAGAGATGGAGGGGAGGGACGCAGGATAGGACAAGAGAGATGGAGGGGAGGGACGCAGGATAGGACAAGAGAGATGGAGGGGAGGGACGCAGGATAGGACAAGAGAGATGGAGGGGAGGGACGCAGGACAGGACGAGAGAGATGGAGGGAAGAAGTAGAGGAGAGACAAAGGATAGGACAAGAGAGATGGAGGGGAGGGAGGCAGGATAGGACAAGACATGGAGGGGAGAGACAAAGTATAGGACAAGGAGAGATGGAGGGGGGGGGGGTAGAAAGGGTTGAGGTAGAAGAGGTCATGGTAGACCCGCGGCGTGCGCTCTCACCCTCCACGTCCTCCGGCGCCAGCATGTTGTACTTTGTGGAGTCTCCCTGCTCTTCGCCCTCGTCCTCCTCGTCACTATCCAGCGAGTGCTTCTCCTTAAAGCGACTGCCGGGCCCACCGGGAGTGTCCGGGAGCTGCAATGAGGGAGGGTGAGACACTCCACACACATGTGCTCACTCACTGCCCCCTCACCCTCCATCACCACCTCCCTCCATGCTCGCCCCATTATGCACGCCTAACTAAGCTGTCTCGCCTCAGGTCTCTCCCAGGCATATTAGACTGTAAGCTCCACTAATATCCCCATGCAGTCTATGAGACCGTCCTCAGTGACCCGATGGGCTCCTCACCCGTCTCTTGGTCTGATCCTCATCACCGGCTCCATCTTGGAAGGTCACCTTCCTCTTAGACATCCTGAAAGAGACAGAGAGTTACAGACAGTGGTATTATACCCCGAGACCTCCCTCTCGCCCCCTGTATCTAGCGCTCTCTCATTATACCCCTATCTCTCAGTCTCTCTCTCATTATACCCCTATCTCTCAGTCTCTCTCTCATTATACCCCTATCTCTCAGTCTCTCTCTCGTTATACCTCTATATCTCAGTCTCTCTCATACCGCTAGCTCTACACCTAACCCCTAGCTCTCCCTCTGTCTTTCTCTCATTATCCCCTCTATCTCTCTCCCACCCTCTCGTTATCCCCCTCTCTCTCTCCAACCCTCTCGTTATCCCCCCTCTCATTATCCCCCCCTCTCTCTCCCACCCTCTCGTTATCCCCCTCTCTCTCTCCCACCCTCTCGTTATCCCCCTCTCTCTCCCACCCTCTCGTTATCCCCCTCTCTCTCACCCTCTCATTATCCCCCTCTCTCTCTGCCACCCTCTCGTTATCCCCCTCTCTCTCTGCCACCCTCTCATTATCCCCATCTCATTATACCCCTCTCTCTCTCCCAACCTCTCATTATACCCCTCTCTCTCTCCCACCCTCTCATTATCCCCCTCTCTCTCTCCCACCCTCTCGTTATCCCCCTCTCTCTCTCCCACCCTCTCGTTATCCCCCTCTCTCTCTCCCACCCTCTCGTTATCCCCCTCTCTCTCTCCCACCCTCTCTCTCTCCCACCCTCTCGTTATCCCCCTCTCTCTCTCCCACCCTCTCATTATACCCCTCTCTCTCTCTCCCTCCCTCTCATTATCCCCCTCTCTCTCTCCCACCCTCTCATTATCCCCCTCTCTCTCTCCCACCCTCTCATTATCCCCCTCTCTCTCTCCCTCCCTCTCGTTATCCCCCTCTCTCTCTCCCATCCTCTCGTTATCCCCCTCTCTCTCTCTCATTATCCCCCTCTCTCTCTCATTATCCCCCCCTCTCTCTCCCTCCCTATCATTATCCCCCTCTCTCTCTACCACCCTCTCATTATCCCCCTCTCTCTCTCTCCCACCCTCTCATTATACCCCTCTCTCTCTCTCCCACCCTCTCATTACCCCCCTCTCTCTCTCCCACCCTCTCTCTCTCCCACCCTCTCATTATCCCCCTCTCTCTCTCCCACCCTCTCATTATACCCCTCTCTCTCTCTCCCACCCTCTCATTATCCCTCTCTCTCTCTCCCACCCTCTCGTTATCCCCCTCTCTCTCTCCAACCCTCTCGTTATCCCCCCTCTCATTATCCCCCCCTCTCTCTCCCACCCTCTCCTTATCCCCCTCTCTCTCTCCCACCCTCTCGTTATCCCCCTCTCTCTCTCCCACCCTCTCGTTATCCCCCTCTCTCTCACCCTCTCATTATCCCCCTCTCTCTCTGCCACCCTCTCGTTATCCCCCTCTCTCTCTGCCACCCTCTCTCTCTCCCACCCTCTCGTTATACCACTATCTCTCTCCCACCCTCTCATTATCACCCTCTCTCTCTCCCACCCGCTCATTATGCCCCTCTCTCTCTCTCCCACCCTCTCATTATACCCCTCTCCCTCTCATTATAACCCTCTCATTATACCCCTCTCCCTCTCATTATAACCCTCTCATTATACCCCTCTCTCTCTCCCACCCCCTTATTATCCCCCTCTCTCTCCTACCCTCTCATTATACCCCTCTCTCTCCCTCTCATTATACCCCTCTCATTATCCCCCTCTCTCTCTCCCACCCTCTCATTATCCCGTTATCTCTCTCCCACCCTCTCATTATCCCGTTATCTATCTCCCACCCTCTCATTATACCCCTCTCTCTCTCCCACCCTCTAACTATACCCCTCTCTCTCCCACCCTCTCACTATACCCCTCTCTCTCTCCCATCCTCTCACTATACCCCTCTCTCTCTCCCATCCTCTCACTATATCCATCTCTCTCTCCCACCCTCTCACTATACCCCTCTCTCTCTCCCATCCTCTCACTATACCCCTCTCTCTCTCCCACCCTCTCGTTATACCCCTCTCTCTCTCCCATCCTCTCGTTATACCACTCTCTCTCTCCCACCCTCTCATTATCCCCCTCTCTCTCTCCCACCCTCTCATTATCCCCCTCTCTCTCTCCCACCCTCTCATTATCCCCCTCTCTCTCTCCCACCCTCTCATTATACCCCTCTCTCTCTCCCAACCTCTCATTATACCCCTCTCTCTCCCACCCTCTCATTATCCCCCTCTCTCTCTCACCCTCTCATTATCCCCCTCTCTCTCTGCCACCCTCTCGTTATCCCCCTCTCTCTCTGCCACCCTCTCGTTATCCCCCTCTCTCTCTCCCACCCTCTCGTTATACCACTATCTCTCTCCCACCCTCTCATTATCCCCCCCCTCTCTCTCCCACCCGCTCATTATGCCCCTCTCCCTCCCTCTCATTATACCCCTCTACCTCTCATTATAACCCTCTCATTATACCCCTCTCTCCCTCCCTCTCATTATACCCCTCTCCCTCTCATTATACCCCTCTCTCTCTCCCACCCACTTATTATCCCCCTCTCATTATCCCCCTCTCTCTCCTACCCTCTCATTATACCCCTCTCTCTCCCTCTCATTATACCCCTCTCATTATCCCCCTCTCATTATCCCCCTCTCATTATCCCCCTCTCATTATCCCCCTCTCTCTCTGCCACCCTCTCGTTATCCCCCTCTCTCTCTCCCACCCTCTCTTTATCCCCCTCTCTCTCTGCCACCCTCTCGTTATCCCCCTCTCTCTCTCCCACCCTCTCGTTATCCCCCTCTCTCTCTCCCACCCTCTCGTTATACCACTATCTCTCTCCCACCCTCTCATTATCCCCCTCTCTCTCTCCCACCCGCTCATTATACCCCTCTCTCTCTCTCCCACCCTCTCATTATACCCCTCTCCCTCTCATTATAACCCTCTCATTATACCCCTCTCTCTCTCCCACCCACTTATTATCCCCCTCTCTCTCCCACCCACTTATTATCCCCCTCTCTCTCCTACCCTCTCATTATACCCCTCTCTCTCCCTCTCATTATACCCCTCTCATTATCCCCCTCTCTCTCTCCCACCCTCTCATTATCCCGTTATCTCTCTCCCACCCTCTCATTATCCCGTTATCTATCTCCCACCCTCTCATTATACCCCTCTCTCTCTCCCACCCTCTCACTATACCCCTCTCTCTCTCCCACCCTCTCACTATACCCCTCTCTCTCTCCCATCCTCTCACTATATCCATCTCTCTCTCCCACCCTCTCACTATACCCATCTCTCTCTCCCACCCTCTCGTTATACCCCTCTCTCTCTCCCACCCTCTCGTTATACCCCTCTCTCTCTCCCACCCTCTCATTATCCCCCTCTCTCTCTCCCACCCTCTCATTATCCCCCTCTCTCTCTCCCACCCTCTCATTATCCCCCTCTCTCTCTCCCACCCTCTCATTATCCCCCTCTCTCTCTCCCACCCTCTCATTATACCCCTCTCTCTCTCCCAACCTCTCATTATACCCCTCTCTCTCTCCCAACCTCTCATTATACCCCTCTCTCTCCCACCCTCTCATTATCCCCCTCTCTCTCCCACCCTCTCGTTATCCCCCTCTCTCTCTCCCACCCTCTCATTATCCCCCTCTCTCTCTGCCACCCTCTCGTTATCCCCCTCTCTCTCTCCCACCCTCTCATTATCCCCCTCTCTCTCTCCCACCCTCTCGTTATACCACTATCTCTCTCCCACCCTCTCATTATCACCCTCTCTCTCTCCCACCCGCTCATTATGCCCCTCTCCCTCCCTCTCATTATACCCCTCTCCCTCTCATTATACCCCTCTCTCCCTCCCTCTCATTATACCCCTCTCCCTCTCATTATACCCCTCTCCCTCTCATTATACCCCTCTCTCTCTCCCACCCACTTATTATCCCCCTCTCTCTCTCCTACCCTCTCATTATACCCCTCTCATTATCCCCCTCTCTCTCTCCCACCCTCTCGTTATACCCCTCTCTCTCTCCCACCCTCTCGTTATACCCCTCTCTCTCTCCCATCCTCTCGTTATACCACTCTCTCTCTCCCACCCTCTCATTATCCCGTTATCTCTCTCCCACCCTCTCATTATCCCGTTATCTCTCTCCCACCCTCTCATTATACCCCTATCTCTCTCCCACCCTCTCATTATACCCCTATCTCTCTCCCACCCTCTCATTATACCCCTATCTCTCTCCCACCCTCTCATTATACCCCTCTCTCTCTCCCACCCTCTTATTATACCCCTCTCTCTCTCCCACCCTCTCACTATACCC